>CM062841.1:2929710-3313364 GCA_031772345.1 Himalopsyche anomala | reverse complement strand
ACATGTTAATCCATAGAAATAAAATAAATTCTCACATGGAAAATTTTTTGGTAATCCGTGAATTTGTGGCTTTTTAAAAATCGGGCAACGAGCAAAAATTTTTGAAATGTCCGTGAGAAAAAATGTCCTTGAGAGATAAAAAAAGCTTTCACATTTTGAAATTTTAGAAAAACCCTAAATTCCTGGATTTTTAAAAATCGGGCAGCGAGCAAAAAAAAGAAAGGTGCTTCACCTTTTGTACATTATTTTAAAATCTCTTAATTTTTTACTCTTTTCCCAGTGATCGATCCCGGGATCCCGAAAATCCACATCCCGAATTTATCGTGAATGATGATGAATGAATCCCGAAATTCCGGGATCACAAAAAGGATCCGGGATTGGATGATCTAAGTCAGTGGTCGGGAAACTCATTAGTCAACTGAGCTAAATATTAACTATTCAATGATTGAATTTTCTTTTGCGAGGTAATTTTTTTAAACCTCTATATATGCATGTTGTTAAATTGTTATTAACTTGGTTAGAGTACTCCTAAGCTGGCTTTTGCTTAATCCTCCTTAGGTCCTCAATCTGAATAAGGTACTTTCGCTGAAATTTCTCTCCAAGTCTAAGTTTTATGATTAAAAACCGACTTCTGACACGTGGGACACGAAGTTTTAATGCACTGTGTGTGGTATTTTGTAAAAGAAGGATCCAAAGAGTCACATGAGGCTCGCGAGCCGCAGTTTGCCGTCACTTCCCTAAGTGGATGAGTATGATTATGGTAACAAACGCTACTCAGGGAAATCATAATCAGTAAAAACTTACCAAGATAATTAAAGTAAAAACCTACTACCAATCATAAATGTGAGTTGGTTTGAATACATTTTCAGGCCTCTAAGTATACGAAAGTTACGAAAGATATATTATTGTATAACAATAAAATAAAATTCTAATGATTTGCTTAAATTTCAATGAAAAATTCTCACGCAGACCTTAACTGATTAGTACATTATTTATTACACTAGTCTAGTCTATGAGATGATTTAAATTTGGAGCACCGTCCCTAAGTTGACAGTTAGCTAGAATGAATACAAATGAATAGCTTGCAATCCGAAATAAATATCAACAAGTTTTGTCTCATTGGCGATCATTATGCAACACCGAAAAATAAAGACAATCTCATCCATATTAAGTTTGAACGCGTGTTCGAAAATGCGTCAACTAAATTACGTCAGGATGACGCTACAATCCCATGTCTAGTTGGGTATTGTTTCTTGGCCGTGTTGTTTGAATCTTATAAGATGATTTAAATTTGTCGGCACCTTTTAATGAGTTCATATAAATTTCATATTTCATTAATTAGAGTTAACATTAAGGCATTAATTTCAGACCAATTTAGGAAATTAATTAAGGGTTAGAAAACTTAAGATTTAAAAGTAGCTCAAAGCGGAAAAAGGTTGGGAAATAGGCAGGGATGGGCTGGAGGGGGCTGGAGGGGGCTCGGAGGGGCTCGCGCGAGCCCCTTGTTAAATTTCGGCGCGGCCGGCGAGCCCCTTGTTAAGATAAGAAAATCATTCGTCTTAGATCAAATCATCACATAACTGCAATTTTTGTAGATAGTTAAATTTGAAAATTAGTTGTCCCTTCATTTTTTCATTCAGCATTGTGAGCTTCCATGTCGGACCTCACGGGCTCGAATCCCAGTACCCAACAGCATTTTTTCGATCGATTTCTCTATTTTCTGTTCAAAGGCATGGGTGTTTGTGATGTCTTAATATTGCCTCCCACTCTTCCGATCCTTCAATTCAACTGGGCGCTACTATTAATTAATCACTAGTACTGTATCATCCTTATCATTTTATTCCTACTACCCTCTTTAGAAAAGAGAGGTTTTGCAACTTAATAACAAGCAGTTCTCGTAGAAAAATAACTTTTGTTGAGATACCTTCATTAGGAGGCCATATGCTCGACATTGGGAGCGGACATGGATAAAAAAATGAATAACATTTACCGAGCCCCTTGTTAAGATATTGGCAGCCCACCGCTGGAAATAGGCGCAAGGGTGAGTACCCTCGTGCTACGTACCACTCTTTCAGCATTTTCTTGCTGTGTTCCAACGTGAATCTAATCGGAAATTTATATCACTAGATTCCCGTCATTATTAAAAATGTTTTGCCATTAACAGAAATACACCACTTGTCACTCTAGAATCTAGGGGTTATTATTCCCACATGACCCAATTTTGTGACGTCTATAATTGGGGCAACACAGTGCAAAAAAATCAAATGTTGACCTTACAATGTCCGGCCAAAATAGATGTAGCGAGCAAACAAACATAGTTTGTCTGTCGGACTTAGTTTTCTTCTTATAAATACATATTATAGATGTATATTTTGACATTTATATATATATACCCACTGGCCGCGCCCCCACCGAGTCCTTCAACTTGCTTAAAGATCAACAACATAATGCCAACGAGGTAAACAATAATTCATGGGACGACATTTTTTGAAAATCTTAATGTTATATTAAAGCCATCATTCATCATGGTCTATGAACAGAAAAAAAAATGTGAATTATAAAAAGCAACAAAATCAAGGGAAAAGCATGCAAAACAATTCCTTGTTGGAAAAGGATTTTTATTTATTTCGGATTAATAATACAAGAGCTAGCTCTTTTTTATGAAAAAAGGTTTTAAAACTATAAAAAGAGTCATTTTGTAAACGTTTTTAATTTTGGGGGCTTTAATAAAGCTCCTCCAACTATTTGATTAACCTTGAATATTTCTATATGTACCTAATACATTTTTTTTATAAAATTCAAAATGACTTCGATCATTCCACGTATTGTGCCAACAACAGTGACACGTGTTTCTCCTCTTTCGACGACATCTTCAAGTTTACAAAAAACCTGAAGAGGCCTCTGAAAGAGGTTAAACTTCCACAAAGTTACCGACGATTCCATCGAAAAATTGTTATATATGTACTTAAAACAGAGGTTTCCAAACTACGGTCCGCGAGCAATATAAATCCGATATGTTAACGATGTTTTTGAGCAGAAATAACATTCATTGGTATATTTATTTTAATTACAAAAAGGTCGTGGTCTAGTCAGTGGTGTAGTGCTCACTGAAAAAGTTTGCGAGTGCCGATTAATTATAATATTTGAATGCTCTCTAATTGCAGTGATCAAATTTCCGCACCAACATCTTTCCAACTAAACGTTCTTCCAGTTCATTATTACAAAATTCATTTTATTATATTTACTTAAAAATGAAAATTTGACACAAAATGTCCAAATCGTCTAGAAAAAGTATTGGAGCACCGACCTCACGAGCCCCAGCCCCACTATACTGCAGGTTCTAGTTGATAAAAGCGTTGTTCAAGCGATTAGGCTCGTCTGGGTTCAAGTCCCAGTAAGATCAATATGAAATTGTATGCTATTTCCTATCTATAGAGTCTATAATACTATTTTTAGATTAAGTAGTCTACACTTGTTCTAGAAACAAGTTTAAACAATAATTAGTGTCAATATTCGTTTTAGTTTATTCAACTATTAGAATTTGTATAGCTTAACTTATGATTAAAAGGTGGTCTGGCGAAAATGTGGAATTACTACAAAATATGATTAATTTTTTCATACATTTTTAATTTATACATGTTTTTATAACACTTTTGACTTTGTATAATGTATTTTCACATTTGCTTTTTACTAAGAAATTTAAATGACGTTGGAATTGCGATATGTATTTTTTTTTCTGGCACCTAGGTGGATCAAGTCTAGGAGGCTATCATAGTTACTTTAAATATCTATCATAAAAAAACAATCGGTCATTATCTTTATATAGTAGATGACGACCGAATATTTTTTTAAAATAAATAAACATTTGAATTACTCAGGTATATCAATAAATTTCTTTCATGTATACTTACTAACTAGACCAGTGTAATGCAATTTATTGAAATATGAATATTGGCACATTTGACCGGCAGCGTTGTTTGTAAATTTGTTGGGAAGTTGCCAGCTGTTGTGAAGTCAAAGACTTATTTTTATTTCATTTCTTATGCGTAAAATAATATTCATAGTATGGAAAACAAAATAGCTGCAGCTCTACTATACATACAAATAATATAATATGAGTAGGTGTATTTTAATCCTTTCGGTACCAAACGAGATTGCCTATTTATATTATTTATTTAGACAATAAAGATAAACAGCTTGGTTAATTTATGATTCCGACTGAAGGTGAATGTTGGAATTTCAATACTAAATTTGAATCGTATACATTGTGTACACTCCTACATTTTTTTTCACTAACGACCCGCGATTTACCTTTTGGCATCTTCATACATCTTCATACTCCGCGGTTGAACTTGAACTGACTCTTGGCAAATAAGTATATCAAGAACTTAGATATATTATATTATATAAGAAATATATTTGTTTATCACTTAGTTCTAAGCTATCGATTAATTTTACTAGCAGTTTAATAACGTTCAAAATGCAATTGCTGTGCAACATTCTATGTAGGTAAAACCACACTACATTTAATACTTACGACTTTTTTTGAAAATTTTCAGCAGAAAATAAGAAAAAATAGTTATTTTTAGTTTGCACGTACAGAAAAGGGATTAACCATATGCTTACTCGTTTTACAGGAACTTTGAAAAATATATTTTTTTTCTATTAATTTATTGTTTTTTAAATTAAAATATATTTTAGACCCCTTTAGCCCAAGGGCTCTCATTCGTTGCACAGGTCTCGTATGGTGGTTACCACTGTAAACAACATTTGCGTCTAAAAATGAATACCTACTACGTGTACAGTAATTTGATTTGTTAAAGGAGTGGACAAAGCATTCTACAATTATTAATATTTATTAAAATCTGTGATCAACTTGTCTTATGCATGATAGTAGGAAATGAAAATGAAGCAAAGTAGTCTAAATTCCGCTTATCTTTTGTGATAATTAAATTAAATTAAATTAAATGGGATTAAAAAAGATTTTTATTTTAGATAAGATAATTTTTCCTGGACAGGGAAAATCAAACTTCAATATGAATAATTCCTTTGAAAAACTACTACAGCTTTTGAATCAATATGAGTAAAACCCACAATAACAAATATTTACCTACCCAATTTAATATTTTAGTTGAAATTTTATTTTTACATTCGTTCTAAAGGGGCTAATGACAACAGAACTAGGCATGTTTACAAATTTATTTATGGTAACTTCAAAATCATCCGATGTTAAACGTCACATGAATTTCTTGTCTGTGGCGCATATTTTCATTGTTTACGAAGTGTCTGGACGACGTATTTACTAGTGTATATTTTGATTTCGCTTCATTCATCTTGTAATCTTGAAGATGAGCGCAAGCAAACTAGACGCGGTATATAGGAGTATACTAATTACAAAGTTTTTCACGAAGGGATGGGGCAAGCCGGACAATTTACGGAGGTCTGTAAAATGACATTGTGTTTTGGTTAAGTTTAAAGTGAGCGAAAGTCGCCAGATTCTCTGCTAGTTCTGCTATGACATCACAATCACATCCTAAATTGTAACATAGCATATTGCAGTGAAAATTATCGAATAACAGTGTCTATTTATAACTTGGTGGTGTGATATGTGACGAGAAAAAGTGTTAACTCTGTGAAACATATTATATAAATAAACGTAAATGTTTTTTTATTTAAGATTAATCTGAAAGTTCTTTTGGAACACATGGCAAGCTATAAATAGTGCTGTGTGTCGTTTTTTTCTGTACGCGGTATATATGAATCCTTACATTCTAAATTTAAAAAAATAAAAACAAAATTGTGTAACTGTCACTCAATGAAATTTGTATTTAGCGGAAACAAGAAAAAAAGAGTTTCTACTATTCTCAGTAGAACTTACATATTATTAAACAGAACAAAATAAAACAAATCATATAAAATAGCACTGATTTGTGGAAGTGGTAATATACTTTAATGATTATTCCTCTATATTCAATATGGTAATTAATGAGCTCTTATGTACATGCTAATTTCAAAACAAAATCCGTGATCCATTTCATTTTTGCTTACCTTAAACGGTAAGGTATATGAATTTTCATTTCATTAGCAGTTTTGAAAAATATTTGTATAAACAATACTTCTACATTACATTACCTTACTTTGAAAAGGTTCTATTTGCACTTTACCATGTTTTGAGATACGAGAGTTTGAATATTTGATTGATCATATTTTGAAATTGATAAGAAAAATGCACTTTTAATGATGAGCAAGTATAAACATTATTATTTTACTAATTTTAAGCAAAATTTATTCAATTTAAACCCTACATATCTCGAGATGATCAGTGCTTAAAACTGTAATAAGAACCTTTTTGCTCTGAACTGGCAACAATAATTGAGTTTGAAAAGGTTGTAACGTCCAGTTGAACTTTCTACACTTGGTCTGTTGTATGCGTTTGACAGTTGCCACCTACCGATCGATTGTCTAAACTGAATGTTGTTGCAACTTCGTTCAAAAGTTTTAGTTTTATAATAATATAATGAGTTGTAATACTGTAAGACGAATGTTGTTTATAAATCGATTATAAAAAGTCCTATTGTTTCTTAGAAGCTTGTAAAATTACAGTATAAAAGAAAGTGTGTAGATAGAACTCTAGAATCCTGCTAACTTCTTTATTTAAAAATGCATGTCTCTGAAATTAATATATTTGTTAGATTGTGGCAAATATAACATTTTCAA
Organism: Himalopsyche anomala; assembly: GCA_031772345.1. Classification (NCBI taxonomy): domain Eukaryota; kingdom Metazoa; phylum Arthropoda; class Insecta; order Trichoptera; family Rhyacophilidae; genus Himalopsyche; species Himalopsyche anomala. The sequence goes on along the minus strand of CM062841.1, from coordinate 3,306,647 downwards.
ACAACCAAAAGGTTATTTCATGCCAAAATGTCAGTTAGAACCTTTTCAAAGTAAGGTAACGATTAGTTGAAATACATAAACAATTACTGCTTGATCGGATATCACAAAATACTTATTAATTATTAGCTCAACCACCACTACCAGCTGTGGCTTCACTGTATTCTGCAGCTTAATAATAGTATTTATATTTAAATTTTATTCAGAGTCCATATGCTCCACATTGGGAGCGGACATGGTAAAAAAAAAAAAAAAATGGTAAATATCCTTTCAAGATGGTAAGTTTTTTTCTACAATTGTAGTTTTGTAGGATTTATATTGCATGAATAAGAAAATTCCAAATTATCAAATATAGGAATCAGGGAAACTAAAAAATCAAGTTCAATACAAGTGAAATTTCAGTATAGGGCTGCCTGGAGTCCCGGCCTATATATGTACAGCTAAAATCTGGTTTTAGATAAACTTTAACTTTTCAGAAATACCGAGTCCTCGTAGTGAATAAAAATGCAAGAAATATATAAAAACACGTGCAATAGTGTAAACATCAACAATCAATTTAAAATCTGCCCAAATATTTGTTTTTGTTGTGAATTTTTTGTTATATAATCTGATCATCAATTACGATTTCAGATGGTATACATAGCGATCAAACCATATTGTATACACCAGTTCTTGTCCGATCACTGAAGTTAAGACAAGGGTCTGGGCTTTTGTCCCGGTTTTGATTTCAAGTTATCTGGCAACCCTATGTCAGTATGAAGAAGTCGCCGTAATATTATGCCAAATGGTCCGTTCTTGAAATTATCCATAGAGCAAATTTGATATGTTCAAACTAATGTTTCATAATTCGCGTAAATTACCAGTTTCCTTGATTCCCAATGCTTGGTTTATTGGTACCTTCATATTCGCAATTAAATTCCCTAAAGAATCACATTGTTTTTTTGCAACATTTTGTGCATTCTCAGGTAGAAAATGAGTAGCATTTGGTAAAGCATATTTAGAATTGTTTGCATGCATATTTTCAGAAATAGTTAAACATAAAGACAAGACTAAAGAAGTGAGTTTCATTCAGCTTAAAAATTTAATCGTTAACAAATGACTCGTATATAATTTAAACTTATCCATAGATAAAACACATATTACTTCGCCTTAATGTCAAAATTTTTTGGCAATCTATATATGTCAATCGGCCAGCTGTAAATTTGCCCAGATAATTAAGCGTTATGATTTTCGTACTACATTTAACTTATTTGTCCTCCCACCCACCACTGCTTTCCCGTTCACTATTTTTATACGGCAGTATCCAGTGACGTAACAAACATTTAACTTATCTACAGTTTTTTTTTTGACTGGGATTGTCTTAGGAGCAACTGTGTGCAGAAAATAAATCCCTCAAGATAAACAAAAAGTTTTATTAGTTGCGGTCTACTCACTCTCTGTATGAGGCTGCAAATTTCTTAAATGCCTAGTAATTTGCCCTATCTGTCACCAAGTCAGCGTGGCTAATCGGTGCAATGGAAACTTGTGCAACTTTTCCCACTCCTCGTGCATTGAATGATACTTTCAAAAGATGTGTTCAGTATCCTGCTTTATAGAGACACATCTGGTATATCACTAGGCATGCTGTCTTATCTACTAACAGGCCTATGAAAACTTCCTATAGAGAGAAGAGAGTAAATAGCAAAACAAAAAAAACCCCACTTCAAATTCTGAAAATTAATTCTGAGATTCAAACTCTTAATTTAATATAATCATTCTGTTTTCAGATTATTTGAATTCCGCAAAGTCGTCTCTAACAGGGAAGAATGCTACAAACTAGTACCTTCCGACTATCCAGTCACAATCACAAAGGTAAATCGTCATAATTAAATTCATAACACGGGGAGGGAAAGACGTAGCGAACTGTAGGGTGTTTTTTAGGCTAGGTGTTGTGACCCGCACTGTGTGGCATGTTGCGCCGTCTTGTTGAAACCACAACTCATCCACATGCCATTTAATTGGTGGACGAAAATGTCAGTGATCATGGATCTATAGCATCTATAGTTCTCGGTTGACTGTAGCGTTCTGGCCGTTATCATTTTTTAATAAATATTTACATAATTTGCAAGCGCTGTTCTGATGTAAGTCTATTCATGGTAAAATGGCAAACCAAACTGAGCGCGAATCAGCTGTCAAATTGGCTGTCGCTGGAAAAAGTATTGTTAATTCAAAAACAAACATATAAAATTATAAAATAATTTTGCACAATTTGCAAGCGTTATTCTGACTTTATTCTATTCAAGGTGATATGGTAAACCAAACTGAGCAAAAATCAGCTGTCAAAATGGCTTTCACTGGAAAAAGTGTTGCATATACGAAAAACAAACCTCTGAAAAGACACTATATAAATGTTTATCCGAATTTGTCAAATAGAATAACCTATATAAATTTTATAATATCAGGATTTATGATTGTATGTTTTTCACTCAGGAGGTGAAGGGGTCCGATTGTCACATCCTAGAGGGCCACTTCTTGACACCCATGGAGACTTTCCTGCCTGGAGTCGTTCCACCATGCGCGCACAGAGCCCACTTCCAGGTATGTCAGTGGAGCACATTGAAACACTCGTACAGATTTAGTGTCAAATTACGACCAGCGATGAATTGTTATTTCTTACATAAATCCCTGGAAATAATAATTATATTTTCTTGATTCATGTCGTCTTCCAGTGTAGAATCATATTGAAAGAAGTTGAACGGCAACCAGTTCTGTATAACTCGCTTAACCTCTGTTATTAGATTAGGTAACGATTGAAAGCTGAGAATTGAAAAAGACTGATAGTTTGGAAAAGGGGTGATAGGAAAATGATGAAAAAATATAGAAGTAACAAACAGTTCTCGTTGAAAATATTCTGTTAAAATTCTTACATCAGGAGGCCATATGCTCTACATTGAGAGTGAACATGGATAAATAAATTGAATTCAACAAATGAGAGCAAGATTTTTTGTTGATTAAGTTGAATAAAACGGTTTATAGAAATTCGAATTTGATTTTTTACAGTTTTTAATACTTCAAATTTAAGTCAATTTCTAAAGAATTTGTCTAAAAATTACAAAGACAACGGTCACATAAACTATTGAAGTATAAATACGACATGTATTCTAAAAATATATATAATTCCTATCTGAATGGATAGTTACTTAATAGTTAAAAAAATCTCAGAATGAAGATAACTGTTATCAAGAATTATTGCATGTTATAATTATTTACACTGATAAATCAATCACAGGTCCTACAAAAATAGATACTGTCAAAAATGACGCATGAGATTGGTTAAGGATTAAAAAAAATATTGGTTACTCCTTCAAGCCCAGATGACATGCACAGTACGCTGAAATAATGCTCTGTTTTTCACAAATTTCATTTAACTATAAAGAATAGATCAAATTTATCATATTTTTGTTAATCTAAAAAAGTGTCGGCTAATATTTTTGTTTATTTTTATCTCCTTAGTCTTGAAAGACGGTGGAATTTTCGAATTTGCCACATTCTAAATATGTAAAGAATTATTTTTATGAGGTTTTATATCTAAGCGATATTTAAAATGGTGAAAAAAAATATATTCAATAGTATGGTCGGAGCTTTTTAGTGTTACCATATAGCGCCGATAAAGCAACATTAATAAATATAAATAAAAAAAAATATCATCAACTTCAGACATGGTTACCTGAAGGGTTAAACAGTTTTTATTGTCCTAGTGCCTGCAAATATTTTTTTTGATATTATTTCATAGTTGGACTGTAACTTTTCTTTTATGTGCAACATAACCTTGAAATTGAAATTATGTGTAGTGAGATAAAGGTGGTAATAAAATGTTTTATGTATTATTAGACTGTTGATGTATTTTTACATAAGATAAGAAAACAGCATTTACTGTATGTATATATATTATATGAGGCTATTATTTGCAAACCCGGTTCGTTCCGAAATTGTCACAATACGTCAGAGTTATTATCAAACAGTGATACTGAACATACTATTATTTTTTTCAGGTGATAATGCCGACGAAGTGGGCTGATAGCGATGCCAAACCCATGTGTGTCCATCTTGCTGGAACTGGAGATCATGTTAGTATTAAATAGTATTTTTTTCAAAAGTGTGATTTTTAATGCTTACACCATACGTACACAATTTGGAACTGATAACATATATGAGTAATGAGCATCACAGCTCCAGCGAGCAAACTGCTTGAGGTAAACGATTAATTGAGGATTTATATCTCTTTTATCAATCTTACAATGTTTTCAGTCTTAAATATGCCACTATAATATCAATTAAATACCTACTGTTGAAATACTACTAAGAATCTATTCGTTCCACATTGAGAGCAAAAATTATAGTAACGTAACTTTTTCGATTCAATAGTGGCACAAGTCTAAAATATTTTTGTACTTGTGCCATTATTGAAATGAAGGCGGCTACTTTTGCAAATAATTGAGCAGTTGAATTGCAAATGCTGAATTTGCAATTCAACTGTTCCGAACTTGAACCGATATTGCTAACCCTTCTCTCCTCAAAAATTAATTCAAGAAATACAAATACGTGTCAACCAATCCTTCTAATTCTAACCTCTATAATTTCCACTAGCTTCGATGTTTCTAAATAGAGTTTATTGGATATCAACCGTTAGTTGCTAACCTAGAGCTGCAACGGTAAAATAAAGAGCAAATTTCAGTTTGCGAAACTCTTGATTGATAAAACTGACACAAGTCAAAATTCTTTTTTTTTGACTTGTATCACTGTGTTGCATTGGATATGCGACATCTCGTTTATTGCCCGAGGAATAGACACTGGATTATTTTGTGTGTTTTATTTACAGTATTTTTGGCGGAGGAGGAATCTCATGGCAAAACCCCTGATGAAGGAGGCCGGTATCGGAGCCATTATTTTAGAAAACCCGTTCTACGGCCTCCGGAAGCCCCAAGATCAAGTGTAAGAATTGATACGGTTTATGTAATTATGGTATAATTATGTTGACTCATCTATTCCGATTCATTGTCGATCGAAAAAATATATTTTTTCAACGTGGCAAAGAGCGAGAATTCATTCACACTCAATGAGTATGAAAGAAATCAACTCTTATATTATCTAATATATGTTTCTTATAAATTCTATCTACTTCAAAATTACATTTCTATGTATTTTTAAATGCTTGGAAGAAAAGTGACATAATTCAAAAAAATATATACATATTGCATAAAAAAATCCGAATTTGCTGTTAAGATATAATGGAGAAAGAGCTTTTTTATTTATGAATTTAAAATCACGTGTCTTAAGTTCGGCACTAAAATGTCTGTGTGATTATCTGATTAACGCCTTTTGGTTCAATCCTTAAGGATCCAGGAATAATTTTAATTTAATAATTATATCTTTTTAATTCAAAATTCTACTGACGTACAGTGGAACCCCCAATTTTACTACCCCAAATTACGCACTGGCTTGAAATATTCGGCACAGATCCCTCAATTGAACGGTCGCATTCCATTGTCGTTGCTACGAGACGGTCGTCTGTGTGGTGCATACAGTCAAATTTTGGCTAGCGTCTATGTATTCAACACGTGCCAGGCTATACACGCATAGCCGGGCGACTGTCTATGTGTTGGATTTTGGCGCGCTTTGCATTTTATCACTTGGTCACTAAATATTTCGTCCATAGTTTCGTTCATTCTTAGTTTTGCATTTTTCGTGGAAAAAACCAAATCCCTAATTTTGTATGAGATTCACTCCCTCAATTACACTACCCCAAATTATACGGTCCTGACTATAGTGTAAATGGGGGTTTTACTGTATCTGATAGTCATCTAAATTTGAATTTGTATAATATTTAGCGCGTAATGGTATATATAAATATTCTTTAGTATTTTGCTTTGTGTCACTGCTGCTCTGGGATATTTTTTTATGTTTTGTGCCACTATTGAAGAATCATTTTATTTATAGCTTTTTTGTGTTTATTGTACTCGTTCGTGACTGGCCCCAGAGCCCAAATCAATAATATTTTTTTTATTTGTCTAAGTATACACATATAACGGTGCTGTAAGGCTTTTTGTACCACCTCAGCGCTCTGATAAAAAAGGCCCCTGGTGATAGTTTACATATTAATATATCACTGAGTCCTCGAGAAGTGAAGTGAGCCAAGTAGTTATAATGTTAAATTTTTTGATTGGACTTTAAATTTCAATCACGTCTTTATTTGGTGTTTTACGGATTGCATTTTTATTTTTTACGAAGATTACACTATTGCAGTGTGTATTTACTAAGTTCACTACACTTTTACGACACTTTAAGACTTGTAAAATATTAAAACACTTTTTTCCTAAAGTATCACTTGGCTCACTTCACCTCTCAGGGTCTCATATAATGTCATTCTTGTAGGGATGAACTGTGTAAATCTGTCATGAAAAGTTATTAAATATGATTGGTTTCTTTAATAGTGAAAGTTTATGATCAAATTATTAAATAATTACTACAATACGGGTAATGCAATGTTACAGGCGTTCGTCGCTCCACAATGTATCGGACATATTTGTGATGGGAGGCTGTCTCATTCTGGAGACTCTAGTCCTGCTGCACTGGTGCGAGAGAAACGGACTGGGGCCGCTGGGTGTCACTGGACTGTCGATGGGCGGACACGTGAGTGTGCTTAGAAATCTTTATTATGCTTTTTTGCAGGAACGGAATCTATCTATCATGTTTCTACCATTGTAATATGCCACATGGAACCTTTTAGAACAAATTTGAATTATGGCGATGAATGTTTTTTAATTCGCATAAATTATCGGATTCCTTCGTTCAAACATTTGGTTTTATCCTATTTGCAATTAAATTACTTAGAGAATCGTATTTTTTTTCTGCGGCATTTAGTAAATTTTCAGGTAGAAGATAAGTACCATGTTTACTTTACCTTTTCTTCATTTCAAACAAATAATAAAGATAACGATAAATAGACACTCATGAATATATTATGCTGTATCTATCTATATGTGGAGAAGTGATTAAAATTATGAATAAATTATAATACCGCTTAAAATGCTAAATGCTGAAATAACCGATAAATAAAATAAAATAATGTTTGTTTTTTGTTGCAAAAACAGATGGCGTCATTGGCTGCCACGAATTGGCCTAAACCTCTGGTGCTGGTGCCGTGTCTGTCATGGTCGACAGCATCTGCTGTTTTTACTCAGGTATGACGGTGCAACACACCATTATATATTTTCCATGCTTTATTTAATCTAATGCAAAAACGTTGGCAAATAATGTGATCATGTGCTGTGTTTAGCATGAAGGAGAGAATGGCATGGATAGAAACATCTTTGTTTACTTTCTTATTAGCTTCCTCAAAGCTATTGAGGACAAAACCATTTCAGTGGTGTTTTATAGCAATAGCAATTGGGGTAGAATAAAGTACATTTATAACTTGTACTTTTTGAGACTTTGTAGAAAATTAGTAATGATGCAGATTAGGTGGGGCAAATTTTAATGAAAAAAATTAATAACAAATTATAATTAGTATGCTTAAATTTATTCCAGGGCGTCATGTCTGATTCTATCAACTGGGAACTGTTGGAGTCGCAGTTCTTCTCCGACGGCCAATACCGGGACAAGCTCGCAAAGATGGTCACGATCGTCGACGAGGCCTTCTTGGCCGGTAGAAAATTCGCGCAGAGATTCTCGAAGAATGAAACCAAGTCGTCCGTCGACGCTAACTCGTTTAATTTACCAAACATACTCAACACGACTGACCCCAGTATTAAGACTTTCGATATCACTAATCCAAATAATCTCTCCAGCTGTCAGGGTTTGTACCCTGAGGTGAATCAAAAATATTCGGTCATCAGTAATGATAGTAAAGTCGCGGAAACGGTACACAATGTCACGTCTTTGGAGTGCTTAAAAACAGACAATAAAATTAGTGTCAACTTGTATACGAAGATTACCTCGGATGCTAGATTCGAATTGGAACCTAGTGAAATCGACGAGTTGAACAGAATAGCGTTCAAGAACGTCGATAAAGCATTGAATGCAAAAGCTACACAGAAGAACGATACCGAATCAACGTCCGGCATTGTTAATAGTGAAAATATTACCGACACAAAAAACTGTACACAAAACATCACAGCTGAACCAAATAGTATTAAATGTACGTCGGATATAAATTCTACAGAAGTTAACAAGAATATTTGTGAGTCTAAAAATATTATAACCAGTGACACGGGATTGGATAAGGACGGGAAGTTTGCCGAGAAGAATTCAAATAGCAGTCGAGGGGATTCCGTGGAGTCGAAGATCATTACAAATATAATGATCGACAGTGACGGGGACGCGGCGATCGGCGGCGAAAAGAAAAAGCCAAGCCGCGCAGCAAAAAATTTGCTCTCGAGCATTCCCTTCCTGTCGAAGAGCAAGGAGGTGGCAAAGGTCAACGTGAGAAACCGCGAGGCTTTGCAGTTCATGAGGGGTGTTATGGACGAGTGTACGCATCTGGGAAACTTCACGGTGCCTTTTGATACGTCTCTTATCATTGGTAAGTATTGCTAATTTGTTATTTAATTATATATTAAAAATAACACATGCGTTCTCATATTAATTAAGAGTTTCACTCTTCGCAACATATTCGACTGACTCCGATGAGGAATGCGATTTTTTCTTTTGCTCAAAAATCCTCATTCAATCACCAAACTGGTATTGTTTGTGTCTAACCAGAATTATTGATTGCTCTTAAGCAGGATCTTCACAAACTTTATCGTGAAAGGGACAATTTTGAAATCAAAAATATTTTGGGGGGGCACCCTTTTTATGTAAATATTTTTTAGTGATTTGTACCTGCTCCGATTCCTCCTCTCTTCGCACATCTGCATCTGCGTACATAAATATCAAAATGTCTGATAATTCATTTTTGCTGTGTGATATTTTATTATAAAAGTAATTTTCAATAAAAAAAAAATAATCATCTTGCAGTACGAATAAAAAAGGCTCCTGCTCTAAAGGCACTTGTTAATTTCCAAGAATTCTAAGCTAAAAACAACAAAAATCTTCGGGCTGTCTTCTGGACTTGGGAAAACAAGGGGATTAATTATGTTTTATTTTTCAAATTGGCAGCTGTGTGCGCAAAGAATGACGCCTACGTCCCTCGCGGAGACACCGGCGCCTTGGAAGAGCTGTGGCCGGGCGCGGAGGTTCGATACATTAACGCGGGTCACGTGTCTGCTTATGTTCTTCACCAGAGTATGTTCAGGTAACTATTTTCCCAAAATGTTGACTAGTTTACCAGTAAAATAAGCAAGGCACCATATATTTAAAAAAGTATTCTGTTGATGAGAAAGGTCATCGCAAACATTCCTACGATCTCCAATACATGGAATTGAGCAATTCTTTATTTAATATTGACCATGCCAGAACTCGAACCCGGACTCATCTGGACGCTAGGGTAAAGGAGAGGTCATGATAAGGTGAAATGATAAGCTCATTATTTTTTATTTTGCAGGTCCTGCATTGCGGAGGCATTCCAGAAGTCGAAAGCGAAATGGTCTGAAGGCAAACATGATGCAAAGCAATGATGTCTCACTCTAAGTCCTCGTTAGTCAAATGATTTCAATAGGTCAATCTGTGTTAACCATTTTTTTGTTTAATTTTTCGCTAGATATGTTTAAAATATCTACTAAGTAATTTATTAACATTATTAAATAATGATTTTTATAAGAAAACTGTTCCTCTGCACAATATGTTAACTTTAGCGTGTTTAATTTTATCTTTTATTTTGCACATTTACGTTAACAATAATTTTAGACGATTCGCTATTCAAATGATGAATTTAAGAGTATACCTTATATTATCTAATGTTGTTTAGGGCTGGAATGAAATAATGATTATAAAGAAATACAGAATTCGAGTATTTAATTATTATAAATTAATTAAAAATCAGTTATTACACAAGTCTGAATTATGTACTGTTTAAATAAAACTGGCCTTGTTGTTGGTATACATGAATTAAAATTTATATTTATTTTTAAATATTTTATCGTTCTATAGTGAAACATATTATTGAAAGAAGTGTCTTTTTCGTGACATACCTTTTAATATTTTTCAAATTAAGATTATTTAATTTTATCGTCCTTACAATAAATTCATTTTACTAGCACTAGTTGGCTGCTCAGCTATGCCGTTATAGCATAGTTGAAATACTCATCGAATAAACAGCTTTTTTGACTTGCGACACTATTGCACCAGACTTTGAATTGTTTCTGTTTAGTAAATAAACAACGACACATCAAAGATGATAAAATATGTCTAAGCTGAAATCAATTACGCACATTTTGTCTCTGTACACTAAAATATGTGTACTGACATTAAAAGGGTATATCTACATTGATACAGTTCAAAATATTTGTGAAAAATTTAAATTCTTATGGTAATATTAGAATTATGTTACTTTAAATGAAAATCTTCCTGCTTCCCAAGGTTTACACATACTATTTATAGTATAAGCATTAACTGACGGGTGGCTCTAGTCTGGAGAATTATCCAAATTTAACTAACTGTCAAAGACAGTTTTTGAGACAACGCAGATCTTTTTGACACTCGACTCTTGGTGCTGTCAAACGCAAATATTCACCAGCTACAATTTTTTTCTTATTTATTACGGAGTTGTTACGCTTTTTATATTGTTTCAATCATGGTAAAACACACTTTGCCATTCCATAGTTTTATAATAAGTTAATATTAACGTTATCGAGACAATCTAATGTTTGTTGATTATATAATTGTTTGAATATCTAACTGTGGTTTCCCTAACCCTTTCGGATATTTTAATAAAGCTCAAACTATAGTAATAATATTTTCAATAAGACATTGTTATAAAATTGTATTAATTTGTATCCGATCTGAGTGTCAGAGCTAAAAGGGCGTAAGTTGCATTGCTTAGAATTGCTAAGGATAACATGACATGATTTTTGTAGGATTTAGCTGGCCTGTACAGCATTCATAGCTTTAGTTATTCGACAATTCCATAATATTAAAATTACTAAAAAATTAAAAACCAATGTTACTTTAAATCTTTCTGCTCTAACATACGGATAAAAGTGAGAGGTTAAGAGAGCTAACTGACATTTTAGATCTAAATGTATGGGGTATATTCTCGACACTTATGTCATATAAAAAGATATTAAGTCATAATTAATCCTATACCTTTAGAAATTTAAACAACTCAATCATAAACAATCTTTGTCTTGAGCTGTGGCTTAGCTCTCTTTATCTCTAATCAACACAGGCACAAGTCGAAAAGGTTTTAAAAAAATTGCTGTGATTATTGTGACATATTACCTATAATAAATGAAGATTGTGATTGTTAATAACTATGAATAATGTTATTTTATATTATAGATAGTTTTTATTGTACTGTTTCTGTTCTCAAGTTTTAATATACATAAATTATATAACTTATCATCGTTGCTCTGACAAAAAGCGTTAAGTCGGTAATACCAGCTTTGAATAATAATATTGAATATGTGTGTGTCAATCTCATGCAGTGTAATGTATAAGAAAAATAATGTCTAGTGAGTGGTGTAAGCTTGTCTTGGACATTTGAAGAGAATTTTAAAAATATTATTCCACCGTTTGAAAAAAGAGTTGAACTCAGTTGAAGCCAGCCAGTCCAATTTCTGTCTCAATAACGTCTCCATGACTACTGGAGTATCAGAATGCTGCCTGGTGCTCCTCATCAAATCGAACCACTTGACAATTGCTTCATAATCAATATTTCAAAACGCATCTATTTCAACTTGACGTGTTTTGCCGAAACACGGTTTGTATTTATAAACAGATAGATAGATGTTTAATAATTTATTCTAAATAAAATAAAAACAAACTAAGTAGATTATATAGAAATTGGTGTCGAGCTTAGTAGATTAGGTTTACCATTATAAGATCCCCTCAACCGCTAACAAATTGCCTTTATCTTTGATGTGTTCAAAATTAAATCAACGTACTTGTAAAATAAAGTGTAGTAAAAAAATTGCGGTGGATATATGAGGATTTTATAGTGGCGAACGTGTTTATTGCAGTGATTCTCAAAGGATGGTTTCGTTTCAGTGCTTACATCTTCTCTGCAATATGATTGATTAGGATAATTTTCAATAGTAATTTAGCAATCTAAAAAATTGACAAATATAATTTAAAATCGTTGTGCAATTTACAAATCCACAAAAATTATGTTTTTTTCTACCATAATAGGCTGCTCTGACCAAGCGGTAACCAACCTTATCTGGTTGAACGTTCAAGGGTTATAATTTTTATATGAATCTCTATCTGATCCCGAAAACGGCAAGATGAGGGAGAGATTACCCATCTGTCACCCCATTTACTTACCTCATCCTTCCATACCTTATCTCTCTCACAAGATAGACCACTTGACAATTCAGTGCATGCTTGAAGCATTGATTATTTTAGTTAAATATGGAGGCTGCAATTTTTTTTCTAATAAATGATTATTTTTAATTTGATAGATTATCTCGTGCTATATAGAACATAATTCACCTTTTTATTTTTAATTCCCCGTGCTATTTTTTACAAATTCAGTCAACATTCAGTTTTTTTTTTTGAGTGCTTATTTTAGAATATATTTTTGACATATTATTGAATACTTTTTGAAGAAAAAATCCAATATTTTATCTCAAATAAGCCATGTTAATGCAATTTTCATTTTAAACCAATCACAGAGTCGGCCTTTTCACCTCTTTAATCTTATTTAGCAGCTCAAATAGGTAAACCATGTTGGCATATTGGGAAAATGTACTAAGTCAAAATAGTATAATGTATATATGGTATATATGAGCGCCTTAGATTCAAAACCTACTTGATTCCAAAAACCAAAAATGTTGGCGAACTGCTGTGGGCTTTTTTGATTTGAGTATGTTTTGAGACTAAACACGTTTTTGTAAATGCGTTCTCTCTGTATTCAGAGACGTTTTGAAATCTGAAATTTATTGATTGTGTAGATATTGAAATAGAGAACAAGTTAGCATCAAAATTTGAAAAAAATCAAAAATGGTCTTGAAATTGAGGTCCTCATATATATGTACGTATGCCATTTTGGACTTAGTTCACTTTATCCGTTTATTTACTTATTGCAATAATTCCTAATAAATTAAGTGATGATAGTTAATTGTAGCCAAATAATATTGTAAACTATTGTATTGTTAGTTTAGTATTATTAATATAATTTTTAAGGTGCTACTAATATTTTATATCTTTTTTAAGAAGCGTGATGAAAAATGTATTAGTAATGATGATGTACAAATCAATAAAGACGTGTGTGATATTTATTATAATTAATAAAAAATGATGGCTGTATTAAAAATGTTTTTTTTATTTCATATACCGTGGAACCCCCAATTACACTACCCCGAATTACGCGCTGGCTTTAGCCTTTTAGCTGTCGTAGATAATTAATAGTAATTACCTAGCACGCCGGCTATAATTCGCAACTATTCATTTAATTAGTTATTGACGAGATAACTCGTCTCTGGTGTGTTAAGCACGAAAAAATTTACGAGATATCTCATCTGTGGCAGCCATCGAGCTAAATCTTCACCGCAGATCCCCCAATTGAACGGTCGCATTCCATTGTCGTTGCTACGAGACGGTCGTCAGTGCGGTGCATACAGTCAAATTTTGGCTAGCGTCTGTGTATTCAACACGTGCCAGGCTATACACACATAGCTGGGCAACTGTTCATGTGTTGAATTTTGGCGCGCTTTGCATTTTATCACTTAATCACTAAATATTTCGTCTATAGTTTCGTCCATTCTTAGTTTTGCATTTTTCGTGGAAAAAACCAAATCCCTAATATTGTATGAGATTCACTCCCCCAATTACTCTACTCTCAATTACATTGATCCCGACTTGAGTGTAAATGAGGGTTTTACTATACTTATATAATGTATATAAATCGCAGTGAGGAAGAGTTCTTGTTAAAAAGATTAACACACCGCCCACACCTACTTCTTAGCAGAGCTCTGGAGAGTTGTGAATTTATGCTATTTTGGGTGGAGTCAAAATCATTAATATATACTCAACTATTTTTTTTTTACATGGCTTAAAAATAACACGTTCCACTGAAAAGAACAAATAATATATTTTTACATAAATTATATGTTCTAACATGATTCCCATAAACAAAGTATGCCAATGACCCAACGTTCTCACGTCGCATTCACAATCGGTTTTTATTGATTGATTCACGAGGGCTTGAAATTTTCTTCGAGTATGGAACAGCATCTTCTCACTCACATGTTTTGGAAGGGAGAGGTTGAGCAACTGAGTAACAAACAGTTCTCATAGACAAACTTCCATTAGGAGGCCATATGCTCCACATTGGGAGGGGACATGGATAAAAATCAATCAATTAATCTGTTCTCAGCCCTTATAAATGTTACAATTTTTTTTTAAAATAAGTGAAAACCGAAAAGGATGGAGTTTATTATTACTTAGGAGAAGATTTCCTTTCAATTGAAATATCAAGCAGGTTATTACAATTCTGGTGATGTAGTCAAATTTGCTAATGATTCAATAGCACTCGATTTAACAAAGAATTTGTCCAATATTTTTGTCTGCTTAAAAAGTTTATCAATCAATGTTAATTTAATTTTCGTTTTAACCGTGTCAAAATCCGTACACAGAAAAGGCCATTTTAAATTAAATGCTGGTTGGAAACAGGACCAGCGTTACCATACAGGCGAAATAGGCAATCGCCTAGGGCGTAAATCAGTAGGGGCGCATAAATTGAATAATCAAATTATTTTTTTATAATCTAATAACAAATAATAGTACGTGTTTTAATGCTTGTATCTGTTCTTTATAATTATGAATCTTATTCTATAAACTTCGAAAAAGAGAGTTTGCGCGATTGAGTAACAAACAGTTCTCGTAAAAAACTTCTGTTGAGATACCTCCATTAGAAGGCCATATCATCCACATTGAGAGTTTGTTAAAAAGAGGGCGCGCCAATAACCGTTGCCTAGGGCGCCAAATAACCTTACGCCGGTACTGGTTGGAAAAACAGTATTAATTTAATTGAAAAACCCAATCCCTACTGCCAATGAGCCAATGTTTGAATCGTGATGCAGTGACATAAAAACAAATTCTTTATTGAGTAATTAAAAATAGGAGTCAGGAAAATACGAAGCGAGTTTTTCGAAAAGATAGTGAGTAACTTCACGTTAAAACCATTAAATTCAAACCGCAATCTTAAATTTATATCAATATTCTAAAAATAACTATTAAGCTTGATCAATAATATATGAATTAATAAAACTCGGTAAATTAACTGATGGTGTAGAAGGTAAACTGAAGCAATTGTAAATATGTTAATTAATAAAGCAGGCATTATGAATGCGTGTGTTTTACGAAATGTGTCTCAGCCAAGGCTACCAAAAGTACCGATTTGAGCGTGAGTATACCGAGATGAACAGACAAATCCCGAATCGCACATTATCGATGAAAATCTCAATTTTAGAATATTGTATATATTTAACGAAGACCGCTTATTTTTTTGTGAACTGCGTGTTGTACTTACGCACGATTATATTTTGAAGCAGGGGTCACAGGAACTTTTTGATTTTTTAAAAAACTTACGGGGCAATATTATAAGAGATCATTTAATACATAATCCGAACTTTAGGGGCCTCAAAATGGCTTATATTATATTACCCATATACTTTTTGTTAAGACTTTTATTATTTTTCATGGATTTTTTTGATGTTCTTATGTTATCCGAAAAACTGGGAATTGCTCTTGGAGCCACCCATGTGTTTAATCTGCCACTGGTCTTATTATAATAATGATTTGAGTGTGGATAATATTATTAGGTTAGAATATTCATTTTGAAATCATAGTTTATGTTTTATTGCTGAGAAGTGAGAACATTCTATTTGTCGGTAGCCATCCTTTTGTTTACAATACGAAAGTAATATTTATCAGCGATTATCTTAGTTACTGTATCAATTATACTCGAATGTGATCTGACCTCCAATCGCCGCTTCGTTGCAATGAAAATGTACAAGCTACTGGAAAATCCACTATTTTCTTCATGTTGATTTCATCAAGTATCTTACAAGTACTACTTAGAACTCGGAATGCCGTATCGAGTGACCCGTAAAATGACGTTGTTCTACAAGGCGACTCAGAAAAAGTTAACATACGAGTAGTTTCAGACAGATAGTTGTAGAAGGGGTAGTTTCCATAAGCCTCACATTTGAAGCGTTCGTGATACCTGACAGCTGTGCGGTCAAAACAAACGAGAAAAGTCTACAAATACAATGCAAATTTTATAAAATATATGTTGCTTACATATCGACTGTGGAAAGGAAAAAGGACGTAGCCCTCAATTTTCCAAAACAGCTTTTTTTCGATAATCACAATGTATACAACTTGACACACATTCTATCAAAAGGATGGAAGCTGAAGATGCCAAATAAGTATCTAAATTTAGCTTTTAAGTTGGAAAAAGATGACCTTGTAAAAAAATAAAACCAAGAAAAAACACTGAAATAAAGGTTTTTCCGAGACAATTAATTTAATTAATATTAGATTATGTCAATTAAACACTAGTTTAGAAGTCTCCGTGCACTTCAAGGTTGTGTATAATTCATAATTTGCATATAGCCCAAAATAATCAAAACACGTTTTTAGCGCCTCCTGTAAAATTTTATATGTGTGGGTTACGTCCTTTTTCTTTTGCACAGTCGATATACATAGTTGGTTTACACCATTATTTATATATTATGTCGTCGTGTGTTAGGTAGATATTATGTCATCGTATAGAGGTGACAACTTCGCATGTTGTAGGTAGTAAGCTAATTTAAAAAAAAGGTTTCCAACATTTATTACTGAAAAATTTAAATCGAATTTGTAACAAATGTGACAGTTAACATGTTCCTGTTTACTAAACATGGCGGTTATTAAACATATTACACAAACGTATGTAAATTATATTAATACAGTAAGATAATAGTAATAATATTTAACACTACCTTTTTTGGACGTTTTATCCATATAAAAAAAGTTTTAATTTATTTGCCAACATTTTAGAATTATAAAAACTACCGCCATTGTTTTTCGAGCCTTCATATAATGCCTCTCCACGAAATTATTAAACGTTTTCAATTTGTAGATCAAAAACTTCTGAACCATTCTACATTTTCCACAGATGCAGTGACGATCTTGAAAATTGTTTTCATGCGTCTAGTTCGCGACACAATAAACAATCTATAATTTTCTTTGACATACTCTGACCAAGACATTAGAAAAATCTTCTGTATTTTAGATATCATTTTCTAACACAAAATCGCGGCAGATGATAAATAATTCTACGTATATCATTGTTGTGAAATGGTTTACCAGTTAATGATCACGTTATCGCTTAATTGACCTGAAAAATTCCTGTTTTTGTTGTGATATTGAATCTATAAGTAACTAATAGTGCATTTTAGTTGTGATACTAAAGTCTAGTCATTTGTATGTTGAAATTAATGTAAAATTGACAAGTGTGTGTTTTGAAAAAAGTGCTTCGTTTTTATAAAATGGTGAGTGACTGGTGTGTTTGTGTTCATGTATTTTTATATTTCGCAGTATGAAGGTACTGGATTAAAATATGATGCTTGTATTCATGGTTTCAATTCGATTCCAATTTCAAAATTTCTGACGTTTCTTGCATTTTTATGTGGCGTAACTTAAAATGTTGGAAAATAGTTTATAATGATGTTAATTTCACTCTAATTTATTTATTAGCCAAAACTATGATAAAACACCTTTTAGTCGACTTTGAATATTATTAAAAATGTCGAGCTTTGTTATTAGATGGTCAATGTCGTTATATATAACCGCAGTGTCTGCTGAATCGAATTACAGTAATGGACACTTTTATTTATCAACCAATTTATGGATTTGTGTTTAAATGCATGCACCCTACAAATATGACGTAGCCAGAACGATTGGCTTACAAATAATCCTGGCTTAGCTATATATTTTTATCCTTACGCTTTCCGAAAAAAGAGAGTTTAAACGATGCCGTTCTCATAAAATAGCTTTTGTTGAATCGCCTCCATTATATGTTCAAGTACATTACATTGGAAGAGGAAACGGATATAAAAATACTATAAATCTATCTCGGTAAAACGACATCTTGTCATGGTTAAACACACTTTTTGTGTTTGAAATAGCCGTTCATATTATTCATATTATGACGTCACTTTTTAAGTGGGGAGATATTCTAAAACGGGGTTTCCCAACTCTGTACACGCGGAAACACATGCGCCAATTACACAGTAATAATTAACAAAAAATACAACCGAATCGAGTACCAATACGAACAGCGCTCTCTTCAATCTTTTTTCTGTTCGAAGGCATAGGTTTCTGTGATATCTAAAAATATCCTCAAACCCTTCCAACCCTAAAACAAACAGGGCAAAGCGAGATCGATTAATTAACCAATAGTTCTGTCGTAGCACTGTCATCCTACTCTTAATTTCTTCGAAAAAGATAGAGGTTGCGCATCTGTGTAACAAATAGTTATTGTAATACAACTTCTGTTGAAACACCTCCATAAAGAACCCATATTCTATTCTCCACATTGGGAACGGACATAGATAAGAAAAAAAGCTTTACAAGAAGTGAGTTCCGGCATTTTTTTTAAAAGCACTGCCAGTGCTATGTCAGCAATTTATACCCACTGCCGATATGCGGTTGGGGGCGCTTCCTGATTTATTTATTTTGCAAACTATTACCTAACCTAGAAAGCGATTTTTAATTTACAAATTTGAATCAACAACTTAAAGCCTGTCATTGTTTTTCAAAAACCCTCCATACATCAGTGGACGTACTTCTTTAATATAATAGCTACACCTCGAATAATGATAGCTTTGGCATGATTAGTTAACAATAGATAGATAATTGTTTAATAATTAAAAACTATAATTATCTACATATGCTCGCTGACAGTCCGTTTAATTGCTCTTGGTTCGTGGTTAAATCTTATTATTGGAATACTTTGAAGGTAGCTTTTTTTTCAATATTTTTTTTAATTTAAAATCATTTATCAAGTTAAATCAATTGAGGTCCCTGTAATTCTGAAGCCTTGATCAGCAGCCTATCCGGCCCCTCCCTTCTATTAGCATGAGTATACGCTTAGTATACACTTTTTTGGAAGGCACCGTTTCTTTTTTAACGCGATTTACTTGTTGTTACGCGATTTTTTCCTTTCAATATTTTTTTTATAATATCTCGGATTGATGACTTTGTAAATACATTTATTGAATTCGTAAAATAGCATGTTTCGGCCATAAATTGTATTAAATCGCATAAATCTTATCGCATATGTATTAAATCTACTAAATAAATGCACCCTAGAAGTTTGAAAGAGAAATAATTAACCGTCACATAATCAAAACAAATCCAATGTTATAATAATTGACTCAGTTCAAGAATCTAGAAATAACAGCATTCTAACAGCGAGATACATAAAAAAAGTTAATACAATTATGCATGTATATCTCATTGTATTTAAGTAAATAAAATAAGAATAAGAAATTCATAAATTCGCGAATTTCAAGAGCAAAATTTGAGTTTTTCATACATTTTTGATACCTTTTTACGCGAAATTTTGATCTTGGGAACCAATTTATCAAATTATATGAAAATGAGGTTTTTTTATGCGTCAGTTTTGCGTAAAAAGGATTGGGTATAAGCTCTGTTCTTCTGCGTACTTTTGATGGTTTGCTGGAGGTTTGCAAACTGTTTTCAAATAAGAATCTAAAAGCATTTCGAAAACAGTTTACAAACCGTCAAAATACGCAGAAGAACAGAGCTATAGATATTTTTACTAAAGCCTGTTATTGTGGCAGAGGCTTTAATTTTGTATTTTAATATACTACATACATTTAGTGTTCTACAGTGTAAGCCCTGCCCTGTCTTAATGCGGAGCCCTGTGATAATATTTCGTGTCCCTGTTTTGTTATCAAACAAGAAATCTTCGTTTTAAATGTCAGTCTATCGTAATCATATATGTTTATAATAATCGCTGCATTTTTCAAACATTTATATCAATATTATAAAATCACAAGTCGTCGTCGATAAATAATATATTGAATGAATAATTTTGCATTCATTGCATATATTTATGGGTTTCATTTTATTGCAATTTCAAATGATGAATTGATTTGATACATTATTGATGTTGGAATATTTAAACCCCAATACCGAGGTACACTGGACCAGGAGCCTAGTGGTCATTGCCGTGCTTTAGTTCAATAAGGCTGTACAAAATTATTTCAACAGTAATTTTGTCTTTTTGTTTTAATTGAGCTCAATTGAAAGGCGTTTGATATTAAGAACCAGTGGCGGATTACTCTATAAATGAATGAGGCGCGCGCTTGAAACCTCTGCATCTTAGGGAATCTAATTACGAGCCTGCTCGTATAAAACAATTTTAAAATTCATAGATACAATTTTATTTATACCAAAACAAAACTCAAAACAAATGATATACCTTATGTACTTGGCGACCCCGCTGATATGCATATTATTAAGTATTAAATGTTCATTTCTCGTTATCGCCGTCAGAGCACAAGTTGTGGTCAGTTGCTCGTTATTATTATTCAAGAAGGTAATTAAAATATACACTAATTCATTATAAACATGAATGCAATCTCATAGCAGTCACTGCATCCGAGAAATTGTTTTATGATGCACAGAATTCCCATTAATATACATTAATTTGTCTACCCCTGTTTCAGGAGCCTTGACCTGTTTAATCAGTGCCTCTCTACCTTTTCAGCTCCATCTCTTTTCCATCATTCTCTTCTCCTCAAGATAACATTACTGTAACTCAAAAGGTGAATTCAAAATAGTTTTATGTGTAGTTATGTAATTTAAAAAAACTGCATTATACTATAAGTGGTCGAAATACTGGTATTCATTTTTCTTTTAAATCTAAATACTGATTGATGTTGATAATGTGAAAAATACAATTATTTTTGTAATTTTGTTTGCAAATAAATCATTACATATTTTAATAAAATTGTTGCCGATTAATTGAAATATTTAAAATCCGCTAAGAGATGGGATTTTCGATGTCAAAATCCTTGGAAGACCTAAAAAAAAATGCTGTCCCACGCTGATAATTTTGGGAAATCCGCAAATTTCTGGGCTTTAGAAATTAGCATGAAATTTTTTCCGGCCAAAGATTCCCTCAAAGATTACTGCGGCCTTATGTCGAGTCAGAAAAACGAATGCGGCCTTTGGAGAAGAAAAAGTTCCCCACCCCTGGCCAAAGATAAAGAGGCGAAATACGTATCACATCTAGTTACACAACCAATGAAATTACAAACTAATCAGTCGAAAATCGAGAAACGGGCTGGATGATTTCTTTAACATTAGGGGGGGGACGGACATCAAATATTCTTGTTGGAATCCTACTAGATACGGTGGGCTGGATCAGAATATATAGAAGGCCGGATCCAGCCTGGGGGCCGTAGTTTGCTTGCCTTACATCGATATAAATATTATTGACTTACAAGGACTCTATACCTGATTTAGTTATTTTAAAAAGAATCCAATAGCCTATAATGGGCTACATATCTGTCAAACAAATTATGTAATTATTAATAAAACTGGATACAATTTGTACTCTATTTTACGCTATTACTGTGGAGACCAACCAAAATTGACTATTTTGTATTTCATATCCTCAGAAAAGCACTGCATGCCTTGGTTTCTTGGTCATCCAATTGTTGACATTATGCGGTCTGTCAAACATTTCCAATGCACAATCAAGCTCGAGCAGAAGAAGAACGAGCCAGTCTGATTCACCGTGTCCTCAGATCTTCACATATGAGGCCTCAACCAACGAGGCAGGGCGTTGGTACGGGTCTGTCTCCATAAGCAGTGATGTCACGCTGTATGGAGTATGGATTGATATAGTTTTGGACAGGACCGCTGATTCGATAGGGGTAAGTAAGCAGAATTTAAATACGTTTAATTCTAGTGTTACAGGGGTTGTTATGGCTTTGTCAGGTACTTGGTCAAGTGGTGAGTGCGGTACTCACTGGTTCAATCCCAGTACGGGTAATTTAATAAATTGATTTTTGAAGGCATGGTTGTCTGTGAAGTCTAAAACATCCTCCCACACTGACACATTCGATCCTAAAAAAGTAACGAGAGCGATTAACTTACCATTAGTCCTGGTGATCTGTAGACAGTGTCCTATATCCTTATTATTTTCAAAAAATTGGAGTTAAGCAACTGACTACATCGTAGCAGTGGCGGATTTATCACTTTGGAGGCCCCAGGCGCTAAAAAATTTAGAGGCCCTATTTTTTTTAATAAAATAAAAGTGCTGCAAAACTCTCCATAGAATAATAATGAATATTGAAAACTGAAATTAAAATTATTTTTATTGATATCTATACATCAAATTATGGGGCTGGTGGAGCCGAGCTCCAATTTCCCTTTCATCTGGTGTATTTTGATGTTGCTTTTCCCTCGTAGCGTCCTGGATTTACCTGGGCATAGGCGGGT
The DNA here is from genome assembly GCA_031772345.1 of Himalopsyche anomala. NCBI lineage: Eukaryota > Metazoa > Arthropoda > Insecta > Trichoptera > Rhyacophilidae > Himalopsyche > Himalopsyche anomala. The sequence continues at coordinate 3,284,045 of CM062841.1, read as the reverse complement.
GCGTGGTCTTTGGTTTTTGTTTTGTTTTTGTGGTGGTATTAGTTCTCATTCGTAGACATTACATGTGACACTAGTGGTTTATGTAATATATGTAATATATGCTACTTTGGAGGCCCCAAGCGTGCGCTTCTTGCGCTTATGGGGTATTCCGTCACTGAATCGGAGGCTTTCCATATAGATGTTATCTAAAAAAAGGAAGAAATAATTAGTTATGTGTTCATCCCTCGTTTCAGAATTGGTTTGGCACTGTATCTTCATCGGACAACAAAGAATTTAAAATCGAGAATCAGGATTACATACTGAATTCTGACAGCCCCAACCCTGTGAGGTTTTTTGTGAAGTATAACACGGGACAAGCGATACCGCGACTTCAAAACCTTCGACTCAACGGGCGGGAGATATGCGTGTCGTCTTCCAGCGCAGTCAGAAGGGTGATCCCGTTACAAAATAGCGCACCCCGCCGTGAAGTTAATCAAGACAATACGTATAAAGTGACTAGTAATGTTAATAGTGGACAGTCGAGTTACAATGATGATAATACTAGAGATACGATTGATTCCTTAAGTAGCACTTATCCAAAAAGTGATAGAGGGAATCCGAGGGTCAAAAACAATGATGATGTGCCATATTCAAAACCTAGCAGTACCAATACACGAATTCAGTCAAGCTCAGAGTAAGTATTTTAACAAAATGTAGGTAATTCTAGTATTAAATGATCCCATTAAGATAAAAATGGGCATCCACGGAGTCATTAAAAGTCTTGTTATTTGAAACAAAATTGGTAGATTACGTCGGTTATTAAAAGTTTACAATAATCAACTATATTTAATTTGATTGAAGTTCTGAGATGAAATTTCTTACTAGATATTTAACCAGTGATTGACAAATCCACTCAACTCTCATTGATTGAATTGGAATTTACTTGGTAGAACTCCATTATACTAAGGTAAAAAATATCAATGTACTTAGTTCTACAATTTTGGTTAGTTTTTCAAAAATTGAAGAATTAATTACATTGATATTTTTTACCTTACCACTCAACTTTTATTTTACACGATTGTGAAAAAACACAATCCACTAAAAAAATGAATATTACATATCGACTGTGGAAAGCAAAAAGGATGTAACCCACAGTATTTCAAAACAGGTTTTTTTCGATAATCACAATGTATCAAACTTGATACACGTTCTATCAAAAGTATGCAAGTTGCAAATGCCGAATAAGTATCTAAATTTAGCTTTTAAGTTTGAAAAAGATGACCTTGTAAAAATTAAAACCAGGAAAAAAGACTGAAATAAAGGTTTTTCCTAGACAAATTCTTGAATTAATATTATATTATGTCAATTAAACACCAGTTTAGAAGTCTCCGTGTAATTCAAAGTTGTGTATAATTCATAATTTGCATATGACACAAAATCATCAAAACACATTTTTAGCGCTTCCTGTAAAATGTTATATGTGTGGATTACGTCCTTTTTCCTTTCCACAGTCGATATAATATATACAATGCATACACGTTATATCCAATAGAAATGAAAAATGGTGTTTTGTATACAATATATTGGGTACAATTAGATAATGTTTAATTGAATTTTGCAGTTGGAAATTTGAAATCATATTCAAAAGCTATTTCGAAAACATTGAAAATTATGTTACCTAGTTCTAGGATTGAGGCGTCAATGTAAATATTATACGTAATGCTACTTTCAAAACCACACATAATAGAAAAAATATTTCATCCAGACTCAAAGAAATCATAAGATCATTTTGTACACGTTTCCTTTAGTATCATTTTGCTCTCTCTAGCGGCTACTATCAAAAGTTGTATTTTTTTACGTATGTATATTCTTTTTTTTTATAAAATTCAAATGGTAGTTTTTGACTATGATAAATTAACAGTCAAATGAGAAACACTTTTGATAACATGCATCAATTTAAAATATTTTACATTGCACTTAATTCTGGTGCAAAGTGAACTGAATAAATTATTAATGTTCATGTAAACTTTGATTAACATCTATTATTTTCAGTAATGGTCAGCCCATACAAAAGAATTCTACAGTCCGGACTGGAGAGCAGCATCACTCCGGACTATGCATTTTCATACCGGAGTTTTGTCTTATGTGTGTGGATATTTGTGACCTAGTAGTTTTGATTAATACATTTCTATCAGATATATCACATGCGGTACTTAGGCTTAAAGGAACTCTGACCATAATTCCCGACAAGCCTGAATAGAAATTAATTATAAGTCAATAACATAGATAAGACGAGTACCTCTCCACTGTAAAATAACCGATAGAGTCAATTTATGCTCACCTGCATTTTGATGTAAAATTTAAGCCCCGTCATCCGCGTTGAACGAGTGGTATCATTTTACAATTTAAACTCTAAAAGGTGAGCATAAATTATTTTTCCATGAAATTTTATAACTTAATAAGGCACAACTTAGTAGTTTGCTAATTTTAAATGAGCAGGTGAATCTTCACCCTTGCTATATCCTATACATGTATGTAAATATAATTTACTTCCATAAAATAATTATAAATTTGACGGCGATTGTTTATATTTTTTGTTAACCCCATGTCCGCTCCCAATGTGGAGCATATAGCCTCCTAATGGAGTTTATCTCAACAGAACTGGAACTATTCAAATTTCACAATAGTTTCTACGAGATATCGAAATAGCATTTGGTGCTGAGTCAATTTTTTTCGCTTTATTAAAACATTTTTTTTAATACTGGTATTTGTATTTGTAATACCGATTCTCCAAATAAATTACCAGTATTTATATACAGTGAAACCTCGATTTTACGTTTTCCAAGGGATCCTGGAAAAAAAACGGTAATTGCGGGAAACGGTGAATGCGGGAAAGCTTCAAATAATAATAAACAAGTAAAATCTTAAACCAAAACAAGTTATTTAATTAGTTACTTGACCATACTGTCCTTTATGCTAGTTTGTTTCATTGTGTTTGGCACTTAAATCGAACAAAGACCTCAAACACGCGTACTTTTCTAAGAGCGGATTCAAACGATTTCATTGAATAGAAAAATAATTTTATTTTTCGAAGCCAATAATGCTTGTGTAAAGTCGAATAGGATCGGTATTATGGTCTTCGCCATCTTTCTTCTTTCACTGCTGTCATTAGATGCAACACATACATACTCGATTGTTTCACAACGCCAACAGGTACTAGCTCCTGTCACCTGTAAAGCACTGTACAATTTGAGGTAATAAACTACCTAAGTTCTTTAAAGAAATGAAGACTCGAGATCGGGCGCCCAATATGTCTATTAGTAGTATCTTTTACGCCTCTGACACTAATAGAGTAAATCGAAATTCCTCCAAGAAGCCATAAAAATATCGTGAACATCCCATATACCTTCTGTTGGCGAGGAATTTACGTGAAGTTTTTATATTCTTTAAAACATCAAGTTTTCAGCGATTTCCTTCTTCTTAAACTAGCTGATTTTAGTTTTTCTTATGGTGGGCGGCATTTGAGTTTCACATTTGGAAAAAAAATGATACTGAGATGTGAGCAAATTGAACGCAACTGACTTTTACAAATCCAGCAACGCGACCAAAAAGTTTGTAATGTACAGGAATAATTATTACAGAATTTAAACAATTCTACATTTTGCATCATAAACAATAGACGCGTGTGGTGGACTTTCAACCCAAACAAATAGCACATGCGTCCATGGTCTAACAGTTACATGCATTCCACAACTGTCTAGACATAACACCTGCACTCGGCTGTCAAACTTACTTGCTGAGATATGGAGAAATATGCAATAAAAACGGTCAATCAGGATAATATTTGTGACGGGACCAAAATATTTAGACGGTTTATCGAGGAAATCGGTAAATCGGGGAACGGTCAATGCGGGATTATTTAACATTGTTCTTATGGGAGTTTGACGGGACTATAAAAAATAAACGGTCCAGCCGGGAAAACGTATTATGCGAGAACGGTTGATCGAGGTTCCACTGTATTGCAATCCCTAGACATACCGTCACCCTAAAATTATTATCTACAAAGACTTTCAATCTTCACCATCTTAAAGCACCTGATTTTGTTGACTTAATGTTTACCTGTTGTAACATAAGTTCAAGGTAAAAGTAATGCTTTGAGAGTAAGTAAGTTATTTTTTATGATTTTCATAATATGGAAGTCAATTATTTTCAGGAATGAACAGCCAGTGCGAGGAACTTCTGCATTCCAGAGCGGAAGCCAAAGTCAAAGTCGTCCCCAAAGCAGCGGAAACTCTTTTGGAAATGAATATTCTCCGTAAGTTCATTATTCAGCAAAATAATATCAAGAATGTGATAGGCAAAATTAAGGCTCTCTGGAGGCATCCAAGCTAACCAGTTTCACTGTCTCTCCATAACCAAAGAAAGTGACAAGGAGCTTTCTTGTACGTTCCCTAATTATCTAATTCCTCACGAAATCATACCACTTCACCCCCATTATCCAACCCAAGCATCTATTCTCGATACTCAGTATACGAGTCTTCGTCAGGTGCCATGATTCGTTACTGTAAAGCAGCACTAGTATAATGCAATCGTTGAACAAATGACATTTAGTTGTAATTTTTTATTATGTACAAACTACACAAATATTACAACATTATGTTTATTGAAAAGTGTGAGATCAATTTATGAGATATAAATTATGCTTTGATTGAACTTGTTCACAGAAATTCTGGATCAAGCAGAGAGACTACAACAGTGACAAGTCAGCAGTCTCGAGGAAGTCAGACTTATCCGCAAAACAACAGACCAAGCTCATCTGTAAACGACTATTCCAATAAGTAAGTAATTAGATACTAAGGATTTTGCAATTATTAGCTGTATGAATGATATCTTGAGATGATTTTGTGGCTGGCCGTAATCACTAGTTGGTTCAAGCCTACATGGTAATCCAACATTTTGACTCTTTTCAACCTCATTGATTGAAGAGAATTTATTACGGAACGCACATAATATATTTCATACACTCGTACTTCGTTTTACACTGTTTCACTTTAACGCGGCTGAGAAAAATACATTTGTTAAGTAATAATTAAATAAAGCAGGAGATTATTTATCAGAGTAAGCTCAGAAGAATCTGCTGTTAGATATGACTCTGATAATAATGATTCTGAACTAATTCTAAAGAATCAACGGGTTAAATTAGAATAAAGCAAGGACAAAGAGGAATATTAAAATTGTTATCTCGTTTTAAGTTATACACAAAATGTATATTTTGCAGAACCTATCTACCATGCAAATTGAGGAAGCAGAGAATGAATAATATTATTAATAATGCTCAATGTATGTCATTTACTGCTAACACTTCAAGGTCGATATATCAGCTTTTGCTGACGCTATATTGAGTCACTGGTCTTGCAAAAGTTGGTAAATGACAGATTGATAGTTCTGAGTAAACAGTAAATGAACAATTTCAGCTTTTTGGATAAAGCATCTAGCATCGATATTTTATCTTACATAGATAATTGAGGGTATTATTTGCAAACATGGCTTGTTCCAAAATGGTCAAAAAATGAAGCCTGAATTTGATTTTAAAAAACAATACATATTTAAAAAGTATTTTTAAGTTTTACATTACTTTGAAATGATATTTTTTATGTTATCAAGCCATGTTTGAGACTGATTTCTAAAAGTACTTTCAAAATTTATTTTTATTTACTAAACTACATTCATGGTTCATGTTTCAACAATTTTTGAAACGAGCCGGGTTTGCAAACCATAGCATCATTAATGGCGATCTGATAGAAATAAAAGTTTAAAATTAATAGACAAGGATAATTGCCTGCCATTAAATCAGCACTCATAATACAGTCTATACAAATAAATGATTTTCGGTGAACTGGTATAATCTATTCACCAACTGAGTTATATCAGATAAAGAATTGATATCAAAGAATCTCTTTGTATACTTAACTCATTTTTGTCAGTTTTATTACTGTCAGACAGGTGATGATTTATATGTTGTATTGTTTTATTTCAATATGATTAATGTTGCAGCAATGCAGACAGCAATTTGGACTCCTATCCTCAAAACTCTCCGAATGTATTTTCACGGCCACTAGCGACAACTACTTCCCGGACAATAATTGCAAGAAAGCCTGCCAACACCAGACAGACTTTCAACTCAGCCGATTATTCGGAGGATGAGGACGCTGAGTGAGTTATAGTTATTTATTGGTAAATAATGATCCTACATGTAGAGGTTTACCTTTTTTTAAAAACAAATTCATGGACATACATGTACGTTGGCGCCATTTTTCTGTAAAGGAGTATGGATGTCTTATAACTCAACACAGAAGTGTCTGTATATGACCATATATATGCTTTAAGTATGAGTTACATATTCATTGGAAAAAGTCACACAATTGTCATGTTAAAAAAAGGTCAGTAATATAAAGTAAAGTCAGTATAAAAGTATTCACTCTTTGAAAGGTTTATATATGTTATATCAAAAGGATGTAAGCTGCAAACGTTGATTTAGATTTTAAATTAGGTTATTAACCGAATTAGAACCAATTTTGCTTTGCGGTTAACTGGTTGGGCATTCTTGGCCTACAGTGTCATCTATGGTCAATAAAAGATTTTAGTAATCTCTTATCCCTCCGTCCTGCAGACACTTCTTCATCCCTCAATTTGCCATAGTTATCGTAACTCCTGCCTCTTTACTATCAGTAAATTTATGCTTTGCTTTTAATAAATTTCTCATGACTTGCATCTAAACTCAGTACAGAATCCAGCTCCACTACTCGCAGAACATTGTGGGCTAACACAGGAGACTCAGACTATTTTGAAGGTGACCATAGATTGTCTCCAGAATCCAAAATCAAGACTAGACCACCTCCTCGTCAACGCGATACGGAACAGGTAATATTTTATGCAATGGCCATCTATGATCAGAATTAACAGTTAACACCATCTATTAATGGTGTTAGCCAGTGACAGATCAAGCAAATGGGAGGCCCTCTTTTTCGAATTTTAAAATTCGTTTTATAAAATGTTATTTTGAGTAAGCTTGGAGGCCCCAAACACACGATTCGTGCGCTTATAGAGTAATCCGTCACTGGTTTTTGCTGTCTACATATATTATAAGTTTTCTTTTTACATTTTTTTCCTTGTGAATCATAATATGTACTTCAGAGTAATAGAACAGGATTTGTAGTCGGTTATTGCTTTCCCGAGCTCTTTATCAAAAAAGATATTATATATACGCTAAAGATGCACTTAATTAACAATGTTAATTAATTTTCAGTCTGGAGAATGTGGTAAAGTGGCTCTGCAGCCTGCTCCGTTGATCGTGGGCAATCAGTCGACAAAACCTGGGCAATGGCCCTGGCATGTAGCTCTTTATCAATCACAGGTAATCACAAAAGTAATTACATGAATAAATTAAAACTTGATATACATACGCCTCAAAGTGATATTTTCGATAGACAGTGGACAATAAATACATCTGCGGAGGCTCTCTGATATCTATGCGGTTTGTGATAACGGCAGCTCATTGCGTCACTCGAAGGACCACAGCTAAGGCTGTCAACGTGCAGACGCTCACCGTCTACCTAGGGAAGTTCAACTTGAGGAAATCTACGGATGGAGTTCAGATCATGTTGGCAAGTGCATATAACCAGAATTGAGTTTATTTTTTATTATTTCTTAGCCCTCATAAAAACCATCAAAAAAATCATGGGTATTAAAGCAATTTTGACATTTTTTGCATATATCTAGTCACACAGGCAAAGTAAACTAGTGTAAACAATTTTGAGTGTAAAATTTTCATTTCGAGCTGGTAACCTCCCTTGAGAGCGACTAGATCTCAACTCATAGAAGCTTTTCAATTACCTTGAGGGATTGGTCAGATCTGCAACCAAAACCAACAATGTTGACCACTCAACAACAGACTCCGGATATAGTTTAATAAAGAACTAAAATAATTCTAAAATGCCTGGAGAATTTATGAACCATTTTAAAAAACGATATTTGCAGATTATTAATGCTATTTGCTTTAGAGCGATTGATTTATTTATTATAATATTGTTTCTGTTTGCTTAGGTTCGGAAAATATATGTCCACAATGATTATAGTGCGACAAATTATTACGCTGACGTGGCGTTGCTAAAATTGTCAAAAACCGCCGAGTACACTAGCACCGTCAGACCCGTCTGCTTATGGAATGAAGATGACATCAACCTCTCTAATATTGTTGGCAAAGAAGGATCAGTGAGTAATCTTTTGATGTATTTAATAATCAGCATTATGTTCTTTAATACGAAGAGCCTAGAGCACCAACGAGAAGAATCTATGATTTTTTTTAACCCATTAATCCTCCAAGTACGTGTGTGACCTTATGGTAACGGTGAACATCGTAGGGTATTGATACCACTGTTTATGGTTTTTCTACCTAAATAATGTTGCCTTCACACAAGTTTAGTTATAAAGAATACAGACTTCAGCTAGTCATTAGTCGCGGGGACAGACACAACTACCAAAAGCACATGCATTTTTTTTAAAATGGACTTTTTACAATTGTTAGTTATTATTAAGTTTTAAATTATTTACTAATATATTTTGATTGTAATTTTGTTAATCTTTTATTTGATATTTTATAACCTTTGAGTTCTGAGCGGGGTGGGGACATTTACATTGCCGACATTGGGACTATACACCGACTACCAATAATATCTATTTGATATTTGTTGTAATCTTCAATGATTCCTCAATAAATGCAATGCAAATATTTCGCAAACTTTTCGGGGGTAACTTTGTACCCCATCACTCCTTGATCCTATTTTCGGCGATTCGGTACCCAAGTGTTAATAGCACGTTTAGCTATATTTTAACCTCTAATTTTTGTGTGACCATAGTCACGCTAGTCCTTATCCTTGTCCTTAAACAATATAACACGGGGCCTATAAGGACGAGCGTGACCTTACGGTCACGCGGCTTTTCTATTCAACGGCTTTATGATTATTTTTTTGATAGAAATAAAAGTTATCTGTGAATTCAATATGGCTTAGAAGTTCACAGCCTCCTAATTTGGAGCATACAAAATCCTTATAAAAAACCAATACAGAAGTTTAACAATTTCCATTTGTTCAACCTTCCTATTGTGGAATGATAAGGAAAGAAACTTACTACTCAAATCTGTGGGCATTCCCATGAGCTTATCCTTTTCGCCAGCAATGGCTTTAAACTCAATGATACATTTATTTCTTATATAAACACGAAACATTCATTTACTAAGCGTCAGTTCAAGTTCATCCGTGCACTTGAATGCCTGAAGATGCCGAAAGGCGAAACCCGGGTCGTTAGTGACAAAATCTATGAGAATGTACATAGTTTGAACGATTCAAATTTAAGGAAAGAAGGATAAGACTTAAGAGAACGAGTAGTTTTGTAATCAGTCTCTCTACACCCCATTTTTCAGGATTAAATAGACATATACAATAAACCACCACGCCCTGCCATGGCAGTCGTTTTCGATAAAAATCAAATATAATATGACATATTCTGATATTCCAAATATTAATATGGGGGTTACAAAAAATTACATGCTTTGAGCCTCAAATTTTCTCTGCACAACAAAATGAATTTTTTAAAAACACCTTACAAACATTATATTTTAGGTTGTAGGTTGGGGTTTCGACGAGACAAGTCATGTGACCGAGGAGTTGGCTTTAGCGAAGATGCCAGTAGTAGAGCAGGCCACTTGTCTATGGTCATTCAAAGAATTCTTCCTGCAGTTCACATCCAACCATACTTACTGCGCTGGGTTTGCCAATGGTGAGAAAAGGAGCATTCTATTAATTAGTATATAAATTATAAAAGAGGTACACTCGGACCTTATATAACACAGTTATATGGCTCCACAATAATGTTGTGTAATGCATATCCGTGTTATGGGAGGTTTGAAGGTCATACATAATATATCATAGTATAATTTTATTACATCCTTTATTTTTTTCAATAATAAAAAACACTACATGTTTCAACTCTGTTTTAAGATCGGTCGTATGTTTTCAACACTGAAAGACTCCAATGATTCTTTGGAAAATCTGTTTCACTATGCACCTTCAGTCGAAAGCTTAACTGGATGGCTGCCACAGACGAGATATCTTGTCAATTTTTTCGTGCTCAACACGCCAGAGAGGAGTTATTTAGTCAAAACTTAATTAAATTGATTATTGCAAATTATAGCCAGCGTGTTAGGTAAAGACGTACTTTTTTCTACGGTTGCCAAAAAGTTAAATTGTTACTCTTGCAGATGGTTTCAGGACTAAGCTCTGACAAGTTTAATATAAAATTATGTAACATTTCAGATATTAGGTATAGATGTCCATGAGAACTTTTCTCCGAGAGTTAAATTTGAAAGTTAACTCCAACAATACTAGTAACAATAAATTAAAATTACTGTCTTCAGTGCCAACCCTTTAAGTAGTGAATTATGATCGTTTTTTTTAACTAGTTAAAAGTGTAAAATAAAATTCATTATTACTTTCAAATAATTTTCTAGAAGCTAATACTTTCGGACCTAGATCTTTTTTTGCTTTCATTTGTAGGCATGTAGTACTACGGAATATACCTGAAACGGAATTTTACGACCAATACTATATGGCTACCGAATTGTTTACAAATATTATAACCATTTTAAAAAAAATCTTTTTTTCATTTGCAATAAATAATAAAAATATTCTGAATGCCAAAAATAATAGATAAATATGTTTTTTATTTGTAATTGAAGAAATAATGACAACTGAATAAAAACATGAGAATGGCTATTGATATTAAGCAACACAACATTTGGATGCATCTACTCGGCCATACCCCTCAAAGGGTTTATGTGTTTATAATTTCACTCGGTTACGGGTCTTCTTTTGCTCATGCTTAGTATCAATAAAACTACGTTTCTCTTCACAGGAACCTCAGTTTGCAACGGTGACTCCGGTGGTGGGATGGTGTTCCCAGATAACGATGGCTACAATCCCACTTGGAGACTGCGAGGGCTTGTCTCCATAAGTGTTGCGAAGCAGAATGAATTCAAATGTGACCCGTACCATTACGTGGTGTTCAGCGATATAGCGCAGTTTCTCGATTGGATAAAAGAGAAAATATTGCTTTAGTTAATTGAACACTATATTTATTTAATTAAAATGAAATACACACTTAACGAAAGAGAAATGTTTTAGATTGATGTGAGAGTGCCGTGTGGCACTAACACATGATTGTGTAACCAAACAATTTGAAACAAATAAAAAATGTGTACTTATTTATACACACAACATATATATATATATAATATAATATAACAATATTTTGTAATTAATAATATAGGAATTATAATCAATTTAGTATTCAATCAAGTTAATTGTAAATAACCTAACGAATATTTGACTGAAGACGCTTCTCAAAGAGGCAAAGCAAGTGTCACAATTTGTTACACAACCTGTGTAATAACAAAGTTATCAGATTTAATTGTATATTGAACATTATGTGAATTAATTTTTTGGCTATGTTGTATCATTACCGTCAAAGATTTACAGTGAGAGGCGTTAAATCTATTTCTAAAAAAACCTACATTTTTGGTTTCAAAGAGTCTATTAATCTATCCGCTTCTCTAAAACCGGCCTCAATGGCCCCATGGACCGAACCGTTATGATGAGTGGAAGTGGCTTCTCCAGCGAAACAGATCACTGGCGTGCCGGAATCGTTCAACACTGGGGCTGCTAAGTTCTCTTGGTTGGCTCCGAGAATCTCAGACGACATGCTCCGGAATGAATACGATCCTCGCACTAATTTGTTTGAGTGCCATTGCGACCTAAAATAAACATGACATTGAGTTGAAATGATAAAATAGATCCCATATGTATTCAGTGCTTTTGCAAACGGAGGTCAATGGGCATAGTCAAATCTTTTGATTGAAACATTGTGATAATTGATATGGCCTCCAAATGGAGGTATCTCAACAGAATTTTTCCTATGAGAAGTGTTTGTTATTCATTTGCTTAACCTCTCTTTTTTCAAAAGATTTAGGACAGGTCTAGCAGTTAGCTAATCGCTCTCGCTACGTCCGTTTTTAAAATAGGATGAATGGGTGAGAATTGAGGAAATCCATAAATCGATTGAAAACTAAATCTATAAAAACTATCTGTACAGGGATTTGAACCTGTTAATTCTGTGTGTTTAAGTCAATGGCATTGCCACTCAACTACGCAGCCAGCAAATAAGTAATACTTGCTATTTTTTACAAAGTAAAAAAATGAGTACATTGGTCAGTAAAAATGTGTTTTTGTTGCCAAATTAAAATTATATGAGATATTCTCAAATCATATTTGATTGCAAAAACCTTTTTACTAACATATTATAATCATGCAATCCAAAACAATCAGAAATTTTTAGAGCATAAGTCTTTAAAAAGAATGAAAACCAACATAAAATCCATAATCACAGTAAATCTAACCTTTTGATATCTTTGGGTGGCGGTATAATAATCTCCTTTCCGAAGAACTGCTGTAACAGACGACAGATTCCGTCCTGCACAGTATCAAGTGGTAGTGTCTCCATATACCTTGCAGCGATACCGGCAATCCAGAAACATAGCATACCGCTTTGTTCACTGACTACGTTGTACCCGAAAACTTCTCTCAACCAGAGGTCTTCGCCGGAGAACTTATCCTTCTCCTGATCCGTCCACAAGAAACCGACGCGAGAGTTATCCGCTGGCCACCACGGCTTGTCATAATGGAAGAATATTTTATCCACTGTTCCGAGTTCAAGGCCACGTATTGACATCACATTTAGTTTTGGCAACGGTTGAGAAAACAGGTCAAGATAACTAAAGCATATAAATATGTTATATGAATGTCCGCTCCAAATGTGGAGCGTATAGATTCCTAATGGAGGTTATCTCAGTACATTTTTTTACGAGAACAACTTTTTACTTACTAGCTTTCTTTCTCTCTTTTTGTGAAAAGGGTAAATACAGAAAAATAGGGAACAGTACAAAAAAAAAACAATAAATGTATTTAATCAACTTAATGGAAAATATTGTTTTTGTCAGTTCTATAGAGCAATGTCAATACCTTCGATGGATTCGGCGGTAACTTTGTGGAAGTTCAATTTATTCTATGGGATTCGAGCCTTTGAGATCTGTCACGGAAGACAACAACCTTGACATTGCTCAAATAAAATATAAAATAACTTAGATTATTCCACGTATTGTGCTACAAGCTGTGACACGTGTTTCGCCTCTTTCAGCATCAGGCATCCTCAGACAATCTTACTTTCACAAATGCTTGTTTAAGTATGAATGATTTTAATTTTACTATTCTGATATATTTTGTATATAAAAATAAAAACGGGAGGCAAGGAGGGGATGATAGAAAAACAAAGTCTGAGGAAAGTGTCACTGTTTGTAGCACAATACGTGGAATAATCTAAGTTATTTTATATGAGCAATGTTAAGGTTGTTGGCTTCCGTGACAGATCTTACAGGTTCGAATCCCATTGCGAACAGCATTTTTTCAATAGATTTATCGATTTCTGTTTGAAGGCGTGGATGTTTGTGATGTCTAAAATTCCTTCCTAATTTCCAGTCCTAAAATAACAGGGCATAGTGAAAGCTATTAGCTAACCACTAGTACATTCCTAACTCTACTTTCTTCTTAGAAATAAAGGCGAGGAGGAGCAACTGAGTAAAGAGCAGTTATCGTAGAAGAACTTCTGTAGAGATACCTCCATTAGAAAACAAAATGCTCAAAATTGGGAGTGGAAATAAATTGAAAATTAAAAAATAGAAAATTTCTTGCAACACAATGAATTAATGTATGTAAAATAAACAATATTTGCTGGTTTTAATGAAAAAACGGTTAACATTTCTCGTTGAAAAGTCAAACCTGAATGATTTGTCTAAAATGTATGGAAGTAAAATTTATTTTTTTTGTTTCGGATAGAATCTGAATGGTTTCTTATAATCTTCGCATCTTCTAAATAATTACCTTTCTTGGAGAACTCCAAGAGACACAGTGATGATGACGTGCTTTCCAGTATATATAATGCCGTCCTTGCATTTGACTTGGACAGTTGTATTATCGTTTGATCGATCAACAATATTTATATTGACAACTTCTTTGTTCAATAACACATCAACTGGTAATTCTTCTTCTGGGTTGGGAATTTTTTTCTATGAAGATAACAAAAAATTCAAATTAATTGAATCTTGTTAAAGATTTCTTCTTGTACTATATTTGCTATCAATATGAATTATGTGGACACCACCCAGCATCTCCAGCAGGGTTTCCTTCCATAACAGGCTAGAATCCTTTGGACATATATACGCAGAAAATATCCAATCCACAACCTACTAGTTTTGAGATATTTGAGGTAATAGAAGATTGGAAAATTAAAAATTAAAGCAAACTGAAAACTTTCAAAAGTGATAACAATGGAATGAATGATCTTGCTGATAGTGTATAATTTATTCAAAATTTATGTTTGATTAATGCCAATGGGTTATTTAGTAATTTACTAAACAAAATTCCATGCCAAATACTCTCATGAAGTACTGATCAAGTACATTTTTATGTGTGGGTTGAAGATGTAGATGCTTTGAATGAGCATCCTTCAAACTACACTTTTTTTTAACTTTTACGGTAATTTAGCACAGGTCTGAGAAGAACTCTTTATTACGAAACTTATTGAAAATCAAATAATTATACTTACCAGCAGAACATCTAAGATTGTCTTGTATCCTCTGCCTTTCCAATGGAGTAATTTCTCCCCGGGACAGTCCCAATAGGCTACCTGACCCTCCGCAGACGTCTCAAACCATGTGTCAGTTGCGTTAAGGGCATTTTCCTGCTTTTGAAATAGTTCCAAAGCCTGTGCTGCGACAACTGAATCGATCATCGAAAACTCGGCAGTTTTGAGTAATTTGTTATATCTAGAATACGAAATATATTAAATATAAAGCAGAAGTTTATGTCAGTGTTTCTTCCTATTGAATCAATCCCTCTTTTAAACACAATTAAATTTATTTTCCTCATCAGTTGATAATGCTCGTGAGGAGCGAAACCGGTCCTGATCAAATAAATTTTAAGTGGAAAAAGTACTAAAAATCTTTTATTATTTTTATTATAATGCCATTCCACCAAGTATTAACAGTGAACACCTTAAAAGTAAACAATAAAATTATTCAATGAATGCCAAAAATAGAAACCATATTTCATATTTACCCATCTGATTGCAAGGGTTCACAGAGAAGACCACAGAGGCCAACGGTTTTATATATATTTTATCTTTTCCATGGAATAGCCAATTTATAAATAACTATTTATTTAATAAAATATTTTGAATTACTAATGATAATGTGAATCACATTAATATAAGTCAAAAAATATACTCACAATTGTGTGTATTGCACTCCCATCGGCTCAGAGCAATGCTTCATAGTTTCAGCCGTGTCTTCTGCTACCTTCGAGAATAATTCTTCAATCTTATCGCTGATTTCCCTAGGAACCATATCTCCATTGGACTGCAGCAGCTTTACAACCCAAGCCGTAGCTGGTTTTGCGAGCAAATTTAAATGATGCGCCAACGAATATACAACATTGTTTTCTTCTCCATCACACCTAAATTAAGAGGAGAGTTTTAAAATGTGCTACCTACGTTCTGACAAAAAAACATTATGTTGGAATCAGTCATGTTTTTAATTGTTTGCACAGAAATGTTTCATTATAATTCCAACAACTAGTCCTTCATTGTTTATGGCAATAGCTAGGCTGTCAAATATTAAAACCTAATAAGTGTTTTGACCCGTTCAGGAAAATCAAACAGCCTATTCATACCATTTCCTACAATTCAAAAAAATCAATTCGACAATTCAAAAAAACAATTTAACCTAATATATGCATTAATTTCTAACAGTGTATCGATTAATGGCAGGTCTTTAAGGATACGACCCATTAATTGCTTTGTTTCTTCTCATCACATACAAGCATCTTTCAGTTCCAACTAGAACCCAAAGGTCTTCCAAGATACCAGAATACCACCGATCCGAAAAAGAAACAAGCAGGGTTGAGGCCCTCCAGAGCAGCAGTTCCGATATCTCTCCGAAACCACTAAAGTAACAGGACGCTGGCTGGTCTGTTACAGATTCTCTATGTTCTTACAAAATCAAACCACCTCACAACAAAAATCTTTCTCAAAGCTCAGTATAAGTTTATTCTGTTGTTCAGGTATCACGATTCGCTACTGCAAAGGCACCACAGATAAAATTCAAGCATTTAACAAATAGCATTTTGTTTTTAACCTTTTAAGTTTTACTAAGTTTTAAATACATTTTTTATTTTTTGGAATAGTAGTCATGGATTGTTTGTTTTTCCAAACATAGGAACCTGTCAATAGTGATGCCACTCGGACGAGCTTTAAAACTGTTAATTAGTATCACTTTAGATGTTTTTAAATATCTTACCATTCACATCCCATATCGACCACATTATCTCCATATTCTACAGTGTTGACTCTCCCTCCGATTCGATCCGATGCTTCAAGTCCTAAGACCGAAGATCCATTCTGAAACAGTCTTGTGACAGCAGCGATGCCTGATGCCCCACAACCGACAACTAACACGTCATAAACTTTTCTGAAAGAGTAAAAATTATAATTATTTTTCTATTTTATTCATAAATAAAAATATAACAAATGGAATAATGTCGTAATATTTAAACTTTATAATATATTACACTTACTCCAAAGGCATATTTTAAATTTAACTTTAGTATATAATTGTCTTTGGATCAGTTAATCTATTTGCAACGTTTCCTGACTATGGTACAAGAATAAACCATCTATGTAATTCCAATTTCAACTGCTTATTTTGACTCAGGATCTACTCTAATATACTACCATCTGTAGGATGACAATAATTCTTAGAAAAAAGAGAGGCAGGCAACAAGGGGATTGGACAGTGAAGGAAAGTGACTCTTTATCTCTTTTATTCCAAGTTTCTTTTTATCCGTTTCCGCTCCCAATGTTAAGCATATGACCTCCTAATGGAGGTATCTCAAAAGGAGATTTTTGATTACAACCGTTTATTACTCAGTCGCTCAACTTTTCTTTTTCAAAGAGAGTAGTAGGAATATAAACGATAGGACAGGACAGGACAGGACTAGTGGTTGGCTACTCACTCTCGGCTACAGCCCATTATTTTAGGATTAGAATGGGAGTGAAAATTTTTAGACATCACAAACATCCATGCCTTCGAACAGAAATCGAAAATTCAATTGAAAAAATACCTTATGAGGAACTTATTCTATCAATCATTAACAATGGTTGCCGTAGAGCTATTCACAATCTATAACACAATTTTGTCTTACAATTGATATAGTTTTCATAGTGTCCACACTTAATCTTAATTTCTCTTTCCTCTACATTATTTTTAGTAAAGAAAATATTTTCTCTACAGTGTAAATCTAGCATATTGACTAAAAACGCAGGACGTATGGTTAGCCTAATTACTTGAACCTATAATCAGTTTATTTACTGATCAAAACAAATAATTTATGGTGGGCGGTCGATGGTTTACAATAAATTTATTTTTTATGGTAACCAAGATTGATGTTGTTGTTTCATTAAATGTGTCATTTATTAAAAAATATTAGATAATCTTATACCGCCGTCTGAGGTGAACAACTATATACAACTATATACATTAGTCCGACAATTTTTAATTTTACAGAAGGTTTTTGTAAAATTAAGTTTGTAAATGGAATTCGAAGTGCGGTTAGTAAATAGTAATTATGGTGGCCTATTGTGGCCCAGTTGGTTAGAGCTTGTTCTACCGATCACGCAGGTCTGGGTTCGATTCCCGGTCAGATCACAGTGAATTATTCAATTCGAAGTTGTGATCGAAGACTGAGTGTTTGTCAATTCACATCATTGGCCATATGCTCCACATTGGGAGCGGACATGGATTAAAAAAAAAAAATATGGTCAATCCTGATATTATAAGAAAGTTTTCTGACTACTTTCAGTTTTCTAGATCAGCGTTTATCAACCGTGGTCCAAGTGGAACAAAGGATGGTAAATTTGTCATTACGTAGACCGCATTTATTTCCCTGGAACAAATCCCATTCACCAGTGTGCCGTGAAGTAAAAATGTTTGGCAGACACTTCTGTAGATAGACAATCAGTACATTTTTTTTGAAAAAAAATAGGTACTGGAACTCACTTCGTGTTGAGCTTTTTACTTAAGATTTTTTTCATCCCTGTCCGTTCCCAAAGTGGAGCATACGGCATCCTAATGAATGCATCTCAAAATAAGTTAACTGCTTGTTACTCAGTTGCTCGACCTCTCTTTTTTCGAAGAAAGTAATGAGAGAAAGATAGGGCCAAGACAGGACTAGTGCTTAACTGGTCGCTCTTGCTTTACCTCGCTAATTTTTGGATTGTAAGGTTGGGAGGATTCTTTTAAGATTTCACAAACACCCATGCCTTCGAACATAAATCGATTCAAGAAAATGCTGTTCGAACTGGTACTCGAATCTGTGGGATCCGTCACGGAAGCCTTGTCTTCCTCAGAGTGATTACTGATCAATGTATTTTGAAGAAAAGAAAAGTGTCAAAGGTGCACTGACGAGTTTGATGAACAAAACTGTCAAAACTATTGGAGATAGAATCCAAATGATACAAAAGCGCACTAAATCAAACATTATACCCATGGTTCTGGTCACAGAGTAAGTCTATGAAACCGGTTTTGTTTTGTTCTATGGCAATAATCCATGAGTGTTACGATCAATGTTTCCTCTAAGCAACGCGTGCGCGGCCGCGCAGCAGTTGGGAAGCCTCTGCGCACTCATTCTGGGTTGGCGCGCACTACAAAACAGTTATTCGATTAATATTTGATCGGTCCGCGCAGCTAACCTCTCGTCTTAGAGGAAGCATTGGTTACGATACCAGGTACATTACATTCAAAAGGTACCTAAAATAAGGACAAACAGCCAATTTTATATTTATAAAAATTTTTCGAATATTAATTTGAAACATTAACTTTTAACCGCCCCATGGTCCCATACGGGAGCGCGTATTTGCATTGTTCAATGCCCAACGGTCCCGTACGATTATAGTTCATTTCGCTATCGGATTACACTGATTTATGATAATATTATTGAAGATATGAATATTAGCTTACATAAATAATGTCTTTGAGATACCAATCCATAATTTTATTTTCGGTTTCGATAAATATTTTTGTCCTACGAGTAATATAAACATCTGCGTTACAAGGTTGACTCTTGAGAAATAATATGTTCGTTTTGTAATTTTAGGCGGACCGTAATATAATATTTTTATTATAAATTTTGTTTTTTTTGTATAATTTTAATCGTTTTAATTGTTTAACTTTAATTTGTAAACATATACAATGTGAAAAATTTCAAATAAAGCTTTTATTTTGATAATAATGTTTTAATTCTTTTATTTTAATTTATACAATGTAAATAAATACAAGCAAAGCTTTTGTAAATTATAAACAATCTTTTATTTTGATAATGCTTTTTATTTTACTCAAATAGGATGACTAGTTTTAGAGATATAATTTTTTTAACGGATGTGGTGGCGCGAATATTTCGCGAAAAATGCTCGGGCAGTGTGCTACTTCTTTTGCGCACAGCGCGCGAGCGTTTAAAGGTTAAATATTCCAAGAAAAAAGGTGTCGGAATGCTGTTACAACACGTTACGTGGAAAAAAAAGCACTGTAAACAATCAACATAAATCTATATTGAAGGTTGGTGGATTTATTGAAAGGAAACACTTTTATAACTACTGTATGGTTTTTTTTATTTTTATTCATGTTTATTAATAGTAAGACAATATAGAATTTGAATTTAAAAGCAATGATTTGTCTTAGCCAATTGATAATAATTAATTAATTAGTAATTAAATTACAACAGTTTTAAATTGGTCCTACAACACAACGTGAAGACAAATTCCTCACGAAAATTAGATGCTACAAAACTTAAGCTAACAAAATGTGTTCTTATTCAAGCATCTTCTTTGTTGAAGCTCGGTTGTGGAGTTCAGCGGAGTCGTGATGTTGACATTTTAGACAGAGGAGCTGAAAATATTACACGGATATTAATATATTTTAATGAAATTAGATACAAGTTTTTTTTTTTTGTATCTTTGTTAATCCACAGGCTGTTTAACAAGTTAAGTAGGACAGGTAGCTCACCATTGACAATGACCCTTCTTTATAGAAGAAATAAATGTGTGATTAATACTATAATTGTGTAATTAGTTACAATTATTGTTTGTACCTAGCCCCCTTCCTGCATCCAGTAAAAAGGGAAAAAACCTAAGCTCCATTTTGTAATCTTTTTTTGCTCCATTATAATCAATGTTTTGTTTAATCGTAAATAACCTAAGAATAGTTTGATTGAAAATGCTTCTCAAGAGGCGAAACGTGTGTCACAATTTGTTACCTAACCTAACCTAAGAATAGTTTAATCGAAAATGTTTCTCAAAGAGAAGAAACATGTGTCACAATTTGTTACCTAACCTAACCTAAGGATAGTTCAATTGAAAATTTTCCTCAAATAGGCAAAACACGTGTCACAATTTGCTACACAACCTGTGTAATAAAAATGTGTGACTTCATTTCAATCAGCTCATTTTTGTGATTTAGTTGGGTTGACACTTTGCCAAACATATTGTGTCATTCGCGTCAAAGATTAACAGCAAGTACCGTTAAATTTATTTCCAAAAACAATACATCTTAAATATTTACGTCTTTGGTTTCAAAGAGTCTATTAATCTATCCGCTTCTCTAAAACCGGCCTCAATGGCCCCATGCACGGTGCCGTGGTAATGAGTAGAGGTGGCTTCCCCGGCAAAGCAAATCACTGGCGTGCCGGAATCGTTCAACACCGGGGCTGCTAAGTTCTCTTGGTTGGCTCCGAGAATCTCAGACGAAATGCTTCGGAATGAATACGATCCTCGCACTAATTTGTTTGAGTGCCACTGCGACCTGAAATAAATATGACATCCATCGATTAATACAGCAATAGTCTCTTAGAAGAATGAACACTTACATGAATATATACCACAAATCTAACCTTTTGACATCTTTGGGTGGCGGTATGTTAAACTGCTTTCCCAAGAACTGCTGTAATAGACGGCAGATTCCGTGCTGCACAATGTCAAGTGGTAGTGTCTCCATATACCTCGCTGCGATTCCGGAAATCCAGAAACACAACATGGCACTTTGTTCACCGACTACGTTGTACCCGAACACTTGTCTCAACCAGCGGTCTTCGCCGGAGAACTTATCCTTCTCCTGATCCGTCCACAAGAAACCGATACCAGAGTAATCCGCTGACCACCAAGGCTGGTCATAGTGGAAGAATATTTTATCCACTGTTCCGAGTTCAAGGCCACGTATTGACATCACATTTAATTTTGGCAACGGTTGAGAGAACAGGTCAAGATATCTGAAAGGAAATAAATTAGTTGATGAATATTTTTTTCAAGCCATGTCTGCTCTCAATATGGAGTTTATGAACCCATGATGAAGTTTCTATGGACAGGGGTTTTAAAGAGAACTGCTTGTTACTCAGTTGCTCAACCTTTCTTTGTGGAGAGTGTAGAGATTGAATAATAACGCTTAGTGGAGCATATGGACTTCCGTGTTTCCTTATCTCCTACCAATTCATTTGCTTCCTCCCATTACATGCCAGCATCCCTCAGTTCCACAAAGTTAAATTCACTTTGACTGTTTTGAATATTCTTATACTTTCTTTATAGAATCTGAATGGTTTCTTATAATCTTCGTATATTCTAAATAATTACCTTTCTTGGAGAACTCCAAGAGACACAGTGATGATGACATGTTTTCCAGTATAAAGACTGCCGTCCTTGCATTTGACTTGGACAGTTGTATTATTGTTTGATCGATCAACAATATTTATATTGATGACTTCTTTGTTCAATAACACTTCAACTGGTAATTCTTCTTCTGGGTTGGGAATTTTTTTCTACCAAGATACCAAAAAAATTCAAATTAAATAAGTTTTGAAAAGATTTCTTCTTGGACTATTTGCTATCAATATGGATCATGTGGACACCAGCAGGGTTTCCTTTCATAACATACTAGAATCCTTTGGACATTTTTGAATCATAAATAATCTCGTTAGATTTATATAATGTAAAATTAAAATGTAATTGGTGAACTTTTCATATTTAATTTTAAAATCAATTGTATTTATAGAATTCGATTTTGCTAAATTTTTAATTGAATATTAAATAAAAAGTCAAAATACCAAGATCCCAGTGTCGGTAATAACTGATATTGCAATGCCCTACTTAGCAGTCTGCGAAATACTTCTCATATTTTCTCCAGTAGTGCGTGTGAACTTCTTGAAAATTGAATAATTATATAATTTAAGATTTCGACTGAAGGTGCTTGGTGGAATTTCAATATTAAATTCGAATCGTTCAAACTATGTACATTCTCACAGATTTTGTCACTAACGACCTGGGTTTCGCCTTTCGGCATCTTCAGGCGTTCAAGTGCACGGATGAACTTGAACTGACAGTTCAAGTTCATCCGTGCACTTGAACGCCTGAAGATGCCGAAAGGCGAAACCCGGCTCGTTAGTGACAAAATCTGTGAGAATGTACATAGTTTGAAAGATTCAAATTTGAATAAATATACTTACCAGCAGAACATCTAAGATTGTTTTATACCCTCTGCCTTTCCAATGGAGCATACTGTCTCCGGGACAGTCCCAATAGGCTAACTGACCCTCCGCAGACGTCTCAAACCATGTGTCGGTTGCATCAAGTGAATTTTCCTGCTTTTGAAACAATTGCAAAGCCTGTGCTGCGACAGCTGAATCGATCATCGAAAACTCGTCAGTCTTGAGTAATTTATTATATCTGTAATTCAGGAATATCATATCAGTTTATGTCAGTGCTTTTCTTATTTCGTTGAATCCATCACCTGCCATCTTTATCATTATAAAATTATTCAATGCTGATAAGATATGAATTGAAAAAATTAAAAATTAAAACATTACACGAAATAGATATAATATTTTTAAAAAAAAAGCATTAGAGACAAACAAAATAGTTTAATATAATAAAAAACAGTCAACAGTTTATTTGTATTTAAAAAATTATGATTAAAATATAAACTAACTAAAACTTCAATCATATCTTTATCACAATTAAGTTATTTTAATGAAATTGGTGAATATTTTCTATTATAATTGTACATCAAAAGAAAACATGTTTTTGGCTTCATGATTGAGGGTTGCAGGGTCCAGATCCATCTGATCGCTAATGTGAAGCTTTACCTCTAGACCACAAAGGCAAACAATTTTATGTATTTTCCGTTCTACGCAAAAATCTATTTATTTAATAAATTATTTAGAAACCATAATGATAATGTTGATCTGATTAGTACAAGTCAAAAAATATACTCACAATTGTGTGTATTGCACTCCCATTGGCTCAGAACAATACTTCATAGTTTCCATTGCGTCTTCCGTTACCTTCAAATATAATTCTGAAATTTTATCGCTGATTTCCCTAGGAACCACTATTCCATTGGATTGCAGCAGCGTCATAACCCATGGTGAAGCTGGTTTTGCGAGCAAATTTAAATGATACGCCAACGAATATACAACATTGTTTTCTTCTCCGTGACACCTAAATTAAGAGGAATGTTTTGAAATGTGTTGCCATTGTCCTGGTAAAAATCATTTAGTTGAAATTATCATGTGTTGAGTTGTTTGTACTGAAATGTTCCATTTTAACCCCAACAACTAGTCTTTTATTGTTCGTGCCCATAACCCGATTGTCCAATATCAAAACCTAGTAAGTGTTTCAATACAAAATGTTCATGCAATTCCAATTCACTTACAACTATTTGACAATTTGAAAAAGTGATTTAACCCAATATATACATTGGTTTGGCATATTGTTTCAAAAACAGAGACCTATTTTATGTGCGACTCCAGAATTCCGCCCACCAATTGCTTCTGTCCTGTTCTGCTGAGGGCTTCCTATGTATAGTACCCGACAGTCATCTAGGACAGTGTTCCGCAACCTTTTTGTTACCATAGACTCAGTGACGGATAAAGCAATTGGGAGACCCAGGCGCAATACGATTCGGAGGCCCTGTTTTTTAGATTGTCGTGTAAATCTAATATAAACTTTCTTATAAAGCGTCTAAAGTTTCGCAGATCCCTTGTGAGTACGCAATTAATTATATACATTCATTTCAAAGGTAAACAGATGCTCTTCATTTGAAAACATGTCCGGACTTGGTGACAATTGTTGCAGTATTAAATAAAAGAATTCTCTATTTTTTCGATAGGGTTAAAATATATGTACGGTTTGACTAAGCAACTCATGGACCCCCTTGACAGAGTCGGTGGAATCTAGTACACCGGAATCCCACCAGTCAGAAGAATTGACAAACATGAGCTTAAGCTCTTCGGAAACATCAGCATCACATGATTAGTTCAGTTCCAGCGCCTCTCTAGAACCACTGACTTAACAGGGTGCTGCCGAGTGTGTTTCATAATCTCCGAGTCTCTAATGAAATCAAACCACCTCACCCCCAATATCTGACACAATTATCTATACTCAAAGCTCAGTGTGTGATTATTTTGCCGAGTCTTCATCAGGTGTCATGATTTGCTACCATAAAGCATCATAGGTCAAATGCAAGCGTTAAACAAACAATATTTTGTATTGTTTAAATACATATGTCTTTTATTTTGAAGAAATGTTGTCATAAATTTTTCGTAAATGGTGATTTCATTAGGAAGAGCTTTAACACTGTTCAATGGTATTATGATTTTAAATATCTTACCATTGGCCTCCCATATCAACGACATTATCCCCATATTCTACAGTGTTGACTCTCCCTCCGATCCGATCTGATGCTTCGAGTCCCAAGACTGAAGATCCATTCTGAAACAGTCTCGTGACAGCAGCGATACCCGACGCTCCACAACCAACGACCAACACGTCGTAAACTTTTCTGAAAGAGTCAAAACAATAACCATTATTAAATATGTTGTTAAATTGTTGTAATAAATAAGAAAAATACCAAATAAAATATTGTAATGATACATAAACAGTACCAGCTGTCTTTCTGTTTTTAAATTACAGGCATATCTTGGGTTAAGACTACTTCACAATACAGCACCCTGCCAATATGACGACTTTAAATTTTTACCAGGGCTGTGAAGTCGTTAAAAAATAAAACGACAACTTAAATTAAAACAGGATTCCTACTCTGACTTTAATTTAAAACACAACTTTGAATTGACAAGGGAGGAAAATGGTCAACAATTTTTTTATTTCCCTTTATTCTAATATTACACGGACAGTGGTGTAGCCACCTATTAGCAGAGAAAATATGAAATGATAATATCGACCCATAATCGGCAAAAGAACTTAAGCGACACAATTCGGTAAATTGCGTTTTAAGCCAATAATTGTTCAATATCGCCTAAGACGTCAGTGACGATAATTTTAGAGCGTTGATCGCCTGATCTTTTTTAGAGCCTGTACATTTTAGTGTTTTTACTTGTTATCGTTTGTTCCACGTGGACCCCGGTTAAGAAACGTTGATCTAGAGAACTGAAAGTAGTCAGACAATTTTATTATAATATCAGGACATGCACTGACTACATTACTATTTACTCAAACATAATACAAAAAAAAATTCTCCTGTAAAATTTATAAATTGTCGGTTACAATTTTCTGCCTATTACGGATTGATATCTACCCCACCCTAACTCGGCATATTGGGTTCAAAATTTTAAGAGAATACAAAATCATCTCACAGAATCCATAACTCAATTTGCAAGTTTGTATGTGTTACTGTTTTCTTTGTCAAAAATATTGTGCCCAAACAAACTTTGGAACTGAAATTTAAAAAAAACAATAAAAATATACTTACTCTGAAGGCATATTGTAAATTTCACTTAAAAATATTATCTTTTGAAGTCTTTGGATTAGTAAATCTGTTCACAATGTTGCTTGTCAATAATACAAGAATCAATCAATTAGGTCATTCCAAACTCAACTGTTTTTTATGACTCGAGATCTACTCTAATATACTATTATCTGTAGGCTGACAATAATTCATAGAAAAAACAGGAAACAGGCAACGTGTGGGTTGACAGTGATGGCTGACTCTTTATCCCTTTTATTCCAATAATGTTTTTCTGATGAGCTTATTCTTTTAAACAAATTATGGTCTTTTATAAAACAATCTAGTCTTGAAATGATCTTGTTATGACCCCATTTCACAGTATTGTCTAACCTACAATTGAAAAAGCTCTTTTTGTTGTCTTAGTTATTCCGTAATTCCTCAGTAATTCCGTTTTTCATCATTTAACCCTTGTACTCCAAAGGTTTTTCAAAAAACTTCCACCAGCTCCAAGCAATTTTTAGTAAATTTCCACATAAAAAGATATTGTTGTTAAAAATAGATAAAACAAGGTTTTTTTAAACAATAAATGTGGGCTTATTGCAGAAGATCTTGCATCAGTATCTTTTGTTGGCTTAACCCTTTCCACTCCACCACTTTATTTCCACCAGCCCCACACCGAAATTAGAAATTTATTAGATAAATATATTTTTTTAAATAAAATCATCTATTTTTTAAAGATTTTTTTTTATTTTTGTTTTGTTTTGTTTTTATCGTACAATGTATATTATAATCCTCAGATATTAATTTATATAATTAATTTTCAAATGGTACTTTTAAAAAAAGACTCAATGGTGTTGTCAATTTTGAAAATTGTCAAACATATCGTTCAGTTCTTTCATATAGTCATCCGTATCATATAAATGTGTTTTTGTTTATGACTGAAGCTTTAGGCGACAATTGCTTTTCGTTGTATCTTTTTTGAATTTTTATCCGACATTGTATCAAATAATAACAATTCAACATTTTTTAATCACAAAATATCGCAGCCGGACAACAGAAGTTTGCTCAACGCGACGCGAGATTGATTGCTTTTGTTCCGTCGCTGCATGCTTGCACCCTCAAAATATTCGCATCAGGTAGTTGGCATAAAGCATCCAAACCATCTAAAATTCCTAAGCAGCTTTCCAAATCATGTATTTAAAATGTGCATTCATGGCAAACAAAAAAAAATTCTAGCACAAAAAAATAATCAAATCAAATGTATCAGATAATGTCAAGTGACACTCGACATTGAAGTGGTATGGGTTAATATCTTCAAAAGAGACTAAAAGATACTTATTGATATATTCCAAAAACGCAACAAACCTAGTAGTAGTATGGTCAGCCTAATTATCTTGATCTATTATCAGCTTAGTTTTTAATCAAAACAAATAATTTGCGGTAGACCATCAATGGCTTACAATAAATTTAAGTTGACTACGATAACCAAAAGATTGATGTTGTTGTTTCATTTAATGTGTCATTTTTTATAAAAGCAATTAAATTTAAAATATTAGATAATCTTATGTAGCTGTTATCTATGAGCTGAGGTGAGCAACTAAATATGCCAAAAGTCAACGTTTTTCAGTGTGGTGCCTAGAAGCATGTGCAAACCTATTTAGTTGCTATAGCTATCGTGTTGAATTATAGAACTAAATACAGTGGAACCTTTCATAACGAGCCCCTTCTAATAACGAGTAACTCACATAATGAGCAAGCCAGATTGTGAAAAAAATGCTCCTTTAACGAGTGACGCAGAGTTTTGGAAAGATCACTTTCACATCGTTGCTTGGTTCAAGATAATAAGGCGTGGAAAAGGGTTACCAAGAGGACCCTCACTTCTGCTTGGCAGCCAGAGAGCGTTGTCAAATGTGATTTTAAGGGGTTTGAAACAGTACCTGTAAAGTCTACAGTCAACAAGATTGTATCTTTGGCCAATACCATGGGACTGGAGGTGGATAACAACGATATTGATGAGCTTGTGAAAGAGAACAGTCAAGAGTTGACCACCAAATAGCTTATGGAATTGCATTGTTCTTCACAGCAAGAAGTTATAGAGGAGTGTTTGTTAGTGGATGAGAAGGAAGTAGCAGAGCAAAAATCTTCTGGTGTAATTGAGATATTCAAAAATATTTGGCATTACAGCTAATGCCAATGAGCCAAATATTTTTAAGTTGAAAGATCATACAAGAAAAGCTCGATTTATTGACATCACAAACACCCATGTCTTGGGTCTCAAATTTTAATTAAAAAATCTAAATTTGACATTGACCTTACCGGGAATCGAATCTAGACCCGCAAGGTAGGTATCAATTTACTACCTTCTAAACTTCTTTCTAAGCTAAAAAAAATTTTACTGCCTTCTGAACTAAAAAGAAACTATAATGAGATTTTATATAAATGAAACCATTGTACGGAATTATCCATGACAGCTACAAACTGTTTTAAGCAGAAGCAATCTGCAACTATCAGACTTGAGAGAAGAAATGTGAAAGAGGTGGACAAAGCACATCCAAGCCTAGTGGTTAGATGTGCTTTGATTCATGGATTTACTCATAAATATAGTAGCAACTTAATAGTAAGAGTGAATCGATGAAAACAAGGAAGGCGGAGAAATTAAATCAAACAGCTGCGGAAGTGAACATGCTGTGGCCGCCAATATGATAACAATTTCTAAGCTTTAAGTACATAATATCTATATACTTTTAATCTATTATAATACTTAATTGAACAGTATTTTCAATAATAATATGTTGAGAGTTCAAATGAAATTTCCATAATACATTTATTTTGAAAAAAAAACTTTGAATGCCTATAGGTATATAACGCCGAGCTATTGTTTAGCTAAATTTATATTCTAGTAACACTTAAAAAAAATTGACAGCTGTCACAGTTTTTCCTTGCCAGAGTAGTGTTTTGCAATGGCGCTTACAAAATGTCTTTCGAAATATAAAATCCACAGGTGTCTTTTAACATCTTTGAGGTCAATAAAAATAAACCAAAGAACGCATACACAAACCTCTCAAGATGGAAAGACACATTTTGGATTCGAAACTGTCGACGAAAGTGAAAAAGCGGGAAAAGGTAAACAAGTAACATGTGCAAGTGTTTTGGATTTGGAACTACGTTGAAAGCTTCAATTGAAATGAGACCTCAAATATAGACTGTAAATATACTTTGCACCACACTACGTTTTTTCTATCCAAAAATCTACTTATCAAATTACATTGCGAATAGAAGATTACCTAACTACCATACTTTGGAATCAAAGAACTGATAATTATAGCAAATTACGAAATATGATATATTTGTCGTATAGCATGCCGCGATTATTTCGGCGATTTTTTTTTCGATGTAGCCAAAAACGACGCCATGATATCAAATCTTTTTGGTAAATATGTCATATTTTTTTTTATCAATGATTTATCAATGCTTCAATAAATATTTTAAATCGTGGCATTGTTTTCAGCTTAGTTTTTGAAGTTTTTTGCCGCAATAGTCGACGTGCTACTGTATGACATATTTACCCACCGAAATAATTGTGGCCTACTATAAGACAAATTTGCTCTATGGTTTTTTTATAAAAAGTTTCGGTAAAAGTAGGGTATAGCGTGTCATGAATTATTCCATTTCACTTCTCCGAAGAAAATGCTTTGCACAGAATACTTTCAACTAGTTTATATTGAAACAATTTCTCCTAGATGTAGATGCTTTATCAGAAGTCCATATATTCATACTGGTACTGATTATGGTAGAATATAAAAAAATATGGAATTAGATCAGCGATTCCCAATCCTTATCCATTCACGGTACCCTTGCTGAGTTTAGCTTTTCTCACCGCGTCCCATGTCAAATTCAAATAGTGGTTTTACCAGTTCAGCTGGATGCCGTAATAAATTTTGTAATATTTCGCAGTGTACTCTTCGGGAATCACTGATCTTATCAATCCATTGGAAATTTTTTATTTATATCTTGTAGGTTTTCAAAAGTTGATATACTCGCTGGAAAAAACAAGCGTCTTGTATTCAACTTAAATTGTATCTTTTCAAAGTTAACATGCAATTATTATCAAAAAAACTATTATCATTTGCCTTCATCTAAATCATTATTTCAGTGAAGGAAGTTTTTGAGACTGTTGCTGATAAATATGATGTAATGAATGACGCTATGTCGATGGGAATCCATCGGATTTGGAAAGATATTTTCATACAGAGGTTATCTCCGATGCATGGAACGAGGTTACTTGACGTCGCTGGAGGAACAGGTAAACAATTTGATATATACTCAGATTCTTCTTTTGTCATATCCGCTCTATATGTAGAGGAAACTGCCAACACGCAGTCCCTAAGATTCCCTGTCTCCCATTAATTGCTTTACTTCTTCCCATAAGACACGTTGGAACTAGTTTGGCCACACGCTGTGGAATACCCCAACTGTGCTCGCATCTTACGACTGGTAAGATTTTGGCGTCCTGGAGACCTAGCCATAGGGTAAATTAAAGGATGCTGGCATGTCATGAGAGGTAACAATGCGATTGGCGTGTGACAGGGAATTTGATAGTGCCATTTGTTAGCCATGTCTCCTGCATGGTGTGCGGATAAAGCAGGGCTTTGGGGTCAGGTAAAAAAGAGACGACTGGCTTTAAATAAAAAACCAACTCCGAATTGATTTTTTCAAATTTTTCCGTTGAACTAACATATCTGTATACCATCAGATCACTCTGGTAACTAGAATAGATTGTAGTAGATTTCAACAATCAATCGGACTAATAATTTTTCAATATCTTTAAATCATTTTTCTTTGGATTTTCCGATTCCACCTTCAGAAAAACACTGAGATAGAGTCCATCCAACAAGACTGAATTAAATACAAAACGGTCATTATTTTGTTTTTATTTTTCAGGAGACATAACCTTTCGATATATTAATTCACTGAAGCAGTCGCCCAACTATAATTCAAAGAGAAATGCTCCCCAGAGTCATGTCACTGTGTTTGACATTAATCAAGCAATGTTGGACGTTGGGAAGAAAAGAGCAGAAAGGTTTGTAACCATTGTTTTTATGTAATTGCCAATTCTCAGTGATGAGGCGTTAGGTCTACAGTTGAACCCTGATTCATAATTTTTTAAATGTTCGCTTCAATAGATTTAACTGCAGATGGTTGCTATAGCAGTCCGACCTGACAAAACCCGTGTGCGGACTACTGCTATAGCACCCGTGACCATTAAAACATTTTGAATACATGAGTCACAGAAACGTCACCTGATGAGATTATGTTGGTCAGTGATGCGTCCGAACGATGGAACGTTATTTGATTTAAATGGATACAAACAATGTGCTTAAAGTTAATTACTAATGTTTACAAGCTTCCTACAATGAAAATACAATTATTTAATCATCCACACGAGTGTTCAAGAAAATGTTCTTTTTAATACTATTTAATAAATTTTAGATACTAATTCATCATTTGCAGCTTACATCCTTTTGATAGAACATATATCAAGTTGTATACATTGTGAATATCGAAAAAAACTATGCGTTACGACCTTTTGCCTTACCAGAGTCGCTATTAACCTGTTCTGTGCCGTGCGGTATTAATATGGCCGTGCAAGGAGGGCCGTGATTTTCTTTCAAAAAATAAAACCTAATAAATATGTACTTTTTGGACATATAATAGTAGTACATCACAAACACTTACCATATAAATACACGATGGGTCATTTCCGCCATCATTTATCCAAAAACGTTACTAAAACGGAAATTACCGCCACGTTAGCATAGCTAGCAACAAATTTGAACGCAACAAAAAAGCTTTTTTTAAAATCGATGTATTATAGATTACAAAACAATATCTTTAAAGTTTAAGTATCACACTATGACTATATGCATGATATTTAAAAATTATTAAATACGTTTCTTGTGGCCTTTAAACCGCGTCTCAAGTACTGCGTGTAAACACGCATATTTTTTATGGCCGGCCATACGAGCACGAAATTGTATGTCGTGTTAACACGTCCGTGGCAGAGAACCGGTTAATATCAAAACTAGTTTAACTCTCCTGAAAAGTATTAACTTTAGATCATATGCACTTTTCTTCTTGCACACTGATATTACTCACAAGTTTTTGAATTAAAACATACCATTCTTTTTAGATGTAATGAGTATTTTTTTTTTAGATTAGGTTACGTATCCGATGAAAAATTGAACATTGACTGGGTTTGCGGAGATGCAGAAGACCTAAAAATCCCTAACGATAGTTATTCAGCATATACCATAGCATTTGGTATCAGAAATTGTACACATATTGATAAGGTAAATTACATAATGTGAATTTGTAATATTTTTACTTTCGATAAATTGGACGATAATATTGTGCTACTTAGTGCACTCTTTAAAAAGCATCTTAATCCAACTCTAGAAATCAATTAGTAATAAATAATACTTAGAAACAGTAATGTGTCTAGTGTACAAGGGTCGGCAACTGCATGTTGCTCTTTGCATAACCATTTGCAGCTCTTCAGACATCAACTCTTGAACTCATCACATGTTTTTACCCTAAAAAATCATATTTATGGCTCTCTGATACCTTTGCCATCCTGTTTCATTGACAACTTGGCTTCTCTCACTTGAAATTTTGCCGACCCCTGGCCTAATAGAAAGATATTGGAATTAGAATCAGTGTCCATGTTAGTGATAAATAATCGTAGACTCAGTCTGAAGACGATTGTAAAAGAAGCGAAACAGAAGTGCAATAACAATGATAACAATTTTTGTTTTACGTCTTCTTTAATTTCCATCGATTTATGGTTATTACATCATTCCGCAGGTCTTAGATGAAGCATACAGAATATTGCAGCCAGGCGGTAGATTTATGTGCTTAGAATTTAGCAAATTGGAATCTGAACAACTTCAATAGTAAGTATAGTTGAAATAAATAATAAGAATAAACGTTTTCTTAGATAACTTTTGGGTACCAATGGGGTGCATTCGCATTGCAAAATTATTGTTATTTCAACCATTTGCTAAATACCAATAATATCTAGCTGATATTTATTGTCCGACTCCTCCTCTGGAAAAACACCTGACTCCACAGCTCTAGTGTTGGTTGATATGAATTAATTTACGGATAAAAATAAGAAGTCACCTTCCAAGCATGCCAATGGTTCCTTTTTTTCATAATTATTATACAGTAAACTATTGATATATCAGTGACACAAATGCTTAGAAATAAGTCACTAAACAATTAAACTTAATAAATTATAGATGTCACTATGTATGGTAGTTTTATGTTTAATTTTGTTACGCTGTGGAGTAGCATTGTGGAATATAGATTCTTTTGATTAACAGTCTTCAAGACTTTACGTTTTAACAATTTTAAATACTTTTACAGCTTTTACGACCAATATTCTTTCCAAATCATACCAGTTATGGGACAACTGATAGCTGGACAATACAAACCTTATAAATATCTTGTCGAGAGTATAAGAAAATTTCCAGATCAAGTAAGTATTGCATTATATTAACATGAAGTACCTCCAAGATTTGCTTCCCCCTTCCTATCTCTTTGCATCCTCTTGCTGCCCTACAGAACGACTAAATCCATCCAATTAAGGTAAATCAATTTCGCTACTTGATAATTACATAGACTAGTATTTTTTCGAGTTATGAAAGATGTCAATTGGTAGCATGAATATCCTTTCCATTCCAAAACCATTCACTAAACACCAATACAAGCTGATATTTATTGTAATATTCAATGATACCACAATAAATGCAATGCAAATATTGTGCAAATTCGGCTGGGGTCACTTTGTACTCCTAGATCTTATTTTCGATGTTTTGGTAAGTGTTAAATAATAAAATTCCAGAAAATATTAATATTTTTAAATACTACCATACCCTTTTTATTCACCTGAACTTTTGTGAGGTGCCATGACTCATAATCAGAATGTATGCATTAATTATATGTAATTGCGTTTAGCAACTGAGCAAAAAAGTAACTATTTTACATCTTAACACTTTATTATATTTTTCAACAGGAAACATTCAAAGAGATGATTCAGAACGCTGGTTTCCGCCACGTCACTTATGAAAATCTCACTCTAGGCGTCTGCTCCATTCATTCAGGCTACAAACTCTAAATGTGTACAGCAGATTACAGCAGAGTATTCTATGGAAGAAGGATCACATCAAAGAAGTCTTGATTTTTGCTTTCAGAGAAATGCAGACACATTTGTATCCTATCCTACTGTTACCTTAATCCGTTGAGCAGTATGAGGGTTTATGTACATCCAAGTGTTTGGTTATCTATTATCTTTTACTAGGCTTCTGTATTTTAACCCTTTGAGGAGTAAGGTCGCAAATGTTGTGTTGTCTAATATTTACTGACATTCTCATGATTTTAATTGTATTGTCATTATTTATTCACATATGGATAAAAAACATATATATCTATGATTTTTGGCAGTCGCAATATTTTTATTATTTGTTGCAAATAAACAATTGTAAAATGGTTAATATTTGTACACAAATCTGTAGCCATACAATATTGAGCGTAAAATTACATTTTAAATCACGATTCCCTTCCTGAAATCAACGTCAGTAGAGCAGGACATATCTACAGATGAAAGTTAAAAAATATATCAGCCCAAATTAGAAATAACCGCTTAATTATTGAAAATTAAAAATGAGTTCATATAATAAAAAAATATTTATCACCTGAAATATTATTCCATATTCTTTCTGGACTGACCAATAAACAACAAAAAAATCTTTTTATATTTTTGTGTGTATCAATGGTAAAAATAATCAAAATATTCTTATTTAGTAAAAATTAACTTACTCTGAAAGGGTTAACAAACAATTAAATTTAATATATTTGTTACAATTTTATTTGTGTTACAAAATGTACAATGTTACGATTTCATTAATAAAATT
Organism: Himalopsyche anomala; assembly: GCA_031772345.1. NCBI lineage: Eukaryota > Metazoa > Arthropoda > Insecta > Trichoptera > Rhyacophilidae > Himalopsyche > Himalopsyche anomala. The sequence goes on along the minus strand of CM062841.1, from coordinate 3,249,089 downwards.
AAAGACTTAAATTTAACTGATAATTTCAAGTTAATTTCGTTTGAAGTAACAAAATAATTTACCAATCTACCCACGGAGGAAACCAAAATTATTCTTAAAGAAATGTAAACTTTTTTAAAACTGCTTAGACTTTTCAATACACATAGATCAGAACTATTTTCAATTAAACTAATCTATGTCTAAATATCTGTTACTAAACGGGACTACCTCAGAGGCTTCTGTCGCAGACATGTTTTCCTTGCTCTCCTTTGATTAATTTGTTTATAATCAGAAAGCTGTTGAATTTTATATATTTTTTGTGGATTCCTCGTAGGATAAAGCACCCTCTCTATCGATTAGTTAGCTAACTGTTTTTCTCGGAAATTCCTGAGTAAACTGTGCAATAGTGCATTTATTGTGTTAAAACAAACTCAGTTGCAGACATTTGTAAGTGTCAAGCGATATACTACCTGAAAAAGGACACGGCATGATCTGAATGCTTTTGTAGTTAATTCCTGGCACAAAAATAACTAAGGCATTAACCGAGAGGATTTTTGCACTACATAAGGAAATGACAGATGCAACAACAAGGTTGGCAAATATAACCTCTAATTGTCAAGGCACTGAAAGAAACATTATCGGCTTTAGCCAACCCGACTTCAGTCCGATGAAGTTTAATTACAAACAGGAGGCTTTATAAGAATGCAGGCGGCTCAGAAGTAGCGTGGCCTGCAATGCCCATGAAGTTTTTGGCAATGAAAAAATAATTATCATGTGCTGGGCAGTTATGCGGTGAAATGTTGTCATGAAGGTAACATCAATTGTAGATTCATGTTACAGAGAAGAAATTGTCACTGACCTCGATAATCTGCAGTTACCTTCAAACGAAAAGATTTTCCATAAAGCCATGGAACTTTTTATTAAAAAATGGACGGTTAGAAGACAGAATGAGTTTTTGAACCACATGGTTCACTACCCATAAAAACTGAGGGTGCTGCTGAACCTTCTATAAATAATGCCCTGGAGTCTTTAATTTCTGGCTTAAAAAGGAGCAGACATTCAGAGAAAGATTGCCACTTTCAAGGTTTCTAGAGGTTGCTATGCAATCATTCATATCAATTCAAAGATGGTCCATGGAATATATAAATCTAATTAAGTAGTAGGCGAAAATCGCAGAGAAAAAGCTTCTACGCGTATTATGTTTTATTGTACCTGCCCACGCTACTGAAGAGGCGATGCGAGATGGCATCAAAATGTCACCAATGGAGTCACAAGGCCGGACCACGCATTGGAAAGTTTCATTTTGTGATGACTGTTCCTGCAGCAGTACTTGCTGCTCTTATTAAAAATGACCGGCTCTATTGGGCTGGGAGTCATATCCAGTTAAAGATTTCAGTGGAGTTGTGAAATGCTCCACTTGTCACCTATACGGCCTATGTGGCAAAAGCTTGTCCTTCAAAGACAAAAATTTGTGGCCACTGCCGGCATGATCGGAAACTGCTCTTGTAAGGATGACCCTCCAAAATGTGCAACATGTTTCAAGCACAAAAAACCGAGCAACCATTCGCCTAACAGCATAGATTGTCCAGCAAGAGGATATGCAGATATGCAGTGATGAAAAAGAGGAGTCAAATGGATTATACATTCCAATGACTCAATACACGCAACTCAATGTGGGGAGAGGAAGAGTCACACCGGCTGAACTAATGGAATCCACACAGGGAATGAAAATCAAGTGGCACTAGTCCAGGAGGTGTATCTCTTTGGCCCAACTCGGGATATTGGGTGGTGAACAACTAGTGCAAAAGGGCCCCAAGTCCAAAGGCTGTATTTCTGTGGCTAATGCTGCACTGGGTGTTCTTTAGTTTTCTCATTTATCTAGTGATTTTACTACTGTAGCGGAGATTAAAAACACAACAGGGAACTCCAATATCATAATATCTTCTTTTTAATAGGGCCTTCCAACAGACGCAAGCATTGGAGAGATTGATAGTATTCTTTTTAGTTGTGCCAATAAGCACTTCATTATTGGCACTGATGTCTCTACTTTGGGTGCCGCAGAGATATAATTGGCCTACTAGGCTCCTTTTTTTCTGTCGAAGCGCAATGGGTGATGATGGCAAACCAACCAACTAAAGAAAACTTTTGATATGGTATTGTTACGTAGCTGATTTCTTTTGCGTTTGGACAGGCACAGAAAGATAATAAACACCTTACGGACCGATCCCGCACTAGCGTGAGTTTGCATATCATATTACTCAATGGCATCTCTCAAATTATTCATGAGTCAAAACAGGTATTCAAGTAGACTTCATACAATATAAGCTTGCCGGCCACCTTTAGGGTGACCATGATGTAATTTATATTTTTTAATAATTAAATTATCCATTTATTTATAACTATATATATTTATACAAGAGAATATCATTTGATGTTAAGTTTAACTAAAATACACAAATAATAGTTTTTTTTTGTGTATTATGTCGATTAATTGCACACATTTTTTTATTAAAATATTTAGGATTGTAGCGTAGCATAATTGACGAATGTCCAATATTTAAAAACTAAAACTCTCCTTTATAAGATGGGAGCCGGTTTTGCTCACAACTATAAGAATATCTTTTTTTCCTACCTCTACTCTCTATTAAAACTATATGTGGGGTCCGCGAAGCAGATACATACCTAGTTTCCTGTCTAAAGTTCTTGCTAGAGTGGGTACAGACTAAGTCTTTATTTCCCTTTCCAGTATGTGACTTCGACTTCGTCGACAATGAATGTGAATTCTATATATTTATTATATAATGTAAAAAAATGCACTGTATACAGAAATTTCGATCACAATAAGTAAGTACTATCCAAAAACATTAATAAATGAATAAATATTTACCTAGTCAACATTCTCGTGTATTTTTTTTATGTAGTTATACACATTTATAACCACTTCTTTAGTCTAACCGCACAGTGCTTTACCTTATCCTATTTCGTTACTTCTGACATTATATTATGGTCACCCTTGTTTTCGAGAGCAAAAAAGCGACCCTTGCGTCTTTTGACCAATCACAGAAGAAATACATACTAATACACTTACACGTTCTGTGTATTATACACAAAGCGTATCAATGTGGTAAAACGGCAAACTTAAATAAATTCAACTATACATTTACGTCATATTAAAGGTTTGTTTCTTTGCTAGATGTCGAAAATTAAAACTTCAGACTCACGACATCTCTCAGTTCATTCATTAAAAAAATGAGTCTTCAAAATGAATTTACGACAGGTTTGGTTCTTTCCCAGATGTCGGTACCCTTAGAAATCACTCCCACCCCACTGGCGGTTTTATGAAATTAAATTATGTCATCAACACTTTTTTTTCAGTTACGGCCGAGCTTTTGTTCGATAAGTTTGTGTTTCTTCGTGCTTTACTTTGTTCATTCAATTTTTTTTTGTGAAATCATTTTTGAACTTTTTTAAATCATTAACTCTTTGGCTGCCTCAACTTTTTTGAATAACTTGCCAGAATTGCCTCGATTCTGATATAAAAATTAATTCGATAAAAAGTGTTCATTAATTTTTAACCAGTGTGTGCCATTTGTTGAATATATGTATGTATATTAGTCCTACCTCTCGACTGCAAAAATTAACACCTGCACCCAGTGGCGTAGCCCACTGGCATTTTCAAAAACTAATTCAATATTTTTCGAGAAATTATATTTATATATAAAAAAGTAGCCACCTTTAGTTAACTCCTAGTTCATAGTTAAAAAATAGTAGAAGTGATTAAAAACAAAATTAGAGGACATATTGAGGGCGGCAGGACCCCTTCATACACCACTGAAATTCTATATTTTTTACAATTGATTTGAAACCGTCAAAGATATTATTTTCAGCTGTTGACGCGTCACCAAACATTCAGACGCAGTTTGTTCTGTTTTTTTATACAATGAGTTATTTATGGTTTCTTCACTTTGTAGTGGTGCTAAACATTGATACATATATATATATGAAACTATGCATATTTTTTTTGCAAAATAATAGGTAGACTTTTGTCTTCATAATATTATTTCAGTGTCGTTGTTTATAAAAATTTTAACTCTTCACAATATAACTTGACGGTGAAATGGAATTTAGTTCTGGTGATTATGATTCCGATTCAAATTCGGATGCAAGTGATTTGATATGTCAATTGTACATAATTATAATAAATATATGGGAGGAGTGGATATTTCTGATATGATGAATTGCATATATTTAGATGAAAGAAGATACATCAAGTATTGAAAAAAGGTGACATTTAATGTATTATCTAGGATGGTCCTCAAACCATATATTATATATAAAGAAAATATCAGAAAAAATCGTTTATCCAGATATAAATATATATCAATCATTATAGAAGCAATTGAAAAGGAGTGGGTGATACTGAAAAAATAACGAGTCTAATTTGAACAATGAAAGCCGTGAATCGCCTATTGCTATATGAAAATTACCAGGTCGATGGAAAAAAGTGTGTGGTTTGTAGTTCTGGTAAACTTAGAAAATGTTCACGTACTATATGTGTAAAGAGTGAAAAGGGTGTTCATTTTGTTTGTCTATCTTTACATTCACAAAACTATTAAAATTCAGTTTTTAAAAAAACTTTCATTTTATTTGTTCGATTTCATTTTTATCTTTGTTAAATATGTAAATTAAATTTTTTGGAATTTGTATTTTTATAATAAATATTTTATAAAAAATATCGTATTTTTTAAAAATGTTTCTGAAGAATACGTCATAAATTCCTCAATGCGCGACACAGTGCGATCAAAATGTATCGCACACATTTATTATTTTACGAATACGAGCCGACGTACGAGGCAATACTGGCTAGTAAGCAAAAGCCGATTAAATCGGCTCTCGGCAGCCAAAGGGTTAAACCCCACGAAAAATCGAACACGGAGACATCATATCTCGAAAATTATAATGACGATTTATCTGAAAATTTTATAATTCTTCTTTGTTTTGTTGTTGATGTAATATCTTTTGTAGAGTTCTACGAAATAAGTAATAATAAACCTTTGGTCCATAAAAATGCATTTTTACTACCCTTTACTATCCATCCCCCGAGAAATTTTATGGAATAATAAAAGCTTTCTATCACATCCCTTTTGTTTTTTATAACTTCTAAAACAAGTGGAGAAGATTCAAACAAAAATTTATCAATGGTTGTCAATTACATTATTAAAGTTGAGTCGATTAAACTTTTCAATATATTTTTTGTGGGGATTGCTGATTTCTAAAAAAGTATGTGTTTCTCGCTTCTATTATGTTCAGGGCTATTATCCTATTCCTGGAAGCGGATTGAGAAATAACATTAGTCTATGGAAATAACCAATCTGAAAACAATGTGTTGTGTAGTGCAAAAGCATATGTACAAATGCAAAGAATTTGAGTATGCCATTGGCTAACTGCTTTCGAAAAAAAATAGCGGAACCAAGGGCGTTGTTGTTATGGCCTGATACTTTATTTAGTATTTCAGATTTTCGAATTATATGTGCCCTAGCGACAATAGAAATACTTCAAGATTTTTATCCCTTTGGAAAAAAATAGTTATTATAAAAAGGTTGACAACCCCTGTCCAGAAAAATTCGAAGCTCTATAATCTAAAGCCTAGAATATTTTATAGAGATGACATCACAAAAATTAGAAAAACATGGAAAAAACAAAAATAAACATAGTTACTTAGTTAAAAAAGTTACTAATTAATCCAACCGTCAATAAAAATGATACGATCATTTTACCAAAGTATATAAAAAAAAGTGTGAATTTCTTAAAAAACATGCGGTCCTTGGTAGATAAAAGTTAAACTGGTTTTTTGCAGTCTATTAGGTGTTAAGCATATGTTTGGCTCATATTAACTTTCTCCATAAAAATATTAAATTTACATTAGACATTGAGCGAGCTTGTCATGAAAGCAAACCGCCCCGCCCCCAATATCCAAAGTAAGCACCCATTTTAAATGCTCAGTATTTTAAATTCGTAAGGTACCATGATTCGCAGTTGTAAAGCAGAACTGGTAGAATGCAAAGGTTGAACAAATGGCATTGTGTTTTAATTGTACACAACTGTGTCCTAATTATTTAACCCATAAAATGCAAAAATTTCACATCCTCTTTGAATTGATACATTCTCCAGTTTGAAAACTGCTACTATATGGTATAATGTAATTTGTACATTTATGACTTTGATTGTATATTATTGTAAAATAGATATTTGTTATCATTAAATTTGTGTTATTTTGTCTAAATCCCTTTTCAAATTAAAAATTCCAGACATGTAACACAGTTAACTGGTCAACATTGACTTCAGTTGCATAATTCACGGGTTCTAATTGTAATATGAACATTTGATGGATGTGTTCAAAAGGTATATGCCGTCTAAATTTCCTTCCACTCATCTGACCCTAAAAATGGGGCATAGCTTAAGGCAGCGATTTCCAACCTGGGAGGCGTGGGCTATTACAGCAAAGGGAGGCGCGAAAAGTCTAAAATATTTATTTACCCTTTAAAACGCGTCTTCATTACTCTATGAAATAAAGGATGGGGAGGCGCGAAGATATTTTTTTTTAAAGGGAGGCGCAGCAACATAAAGGTTAAAAACCACTGACAAGCCCTATCTCATCTGAATCCTTCCATCTTCATACTCACCGAAAAAGGGAAGTTGAATGATTAATTCCTGTAGTCATGTCCCCCGCTGACAGATAATTGTTTTTTAGAGTTATCTCTCTTATTCAGATGTCACCATGATGACCACTGGTCAGTACTCGGCTCTAGTGCTCTTCTCCTTCATCAGTACACACGGTTTAGGATTGGATTATTAGGTAAGGTGAAAAACAAAACGTTTTTATTTAAAGAAAACCGATTTATATCCACAAATCAAAAACCAGAATAAAGTGGCTGAGACATTGCGACAATTTGAAAATTTCTGCCTTAATTTTAAGTAAATAGATATATTTTTTCAAACATAACTAAAACAAGACAAGTATTTTTAAAAAATCCTTCAAAACAAAAATGTCTGCCTTCTTCAATAATAATTATAATTGAATTTCTTTCTTCCTCGTCCTTTAAGTACTCTGAAATAAATTGTTTCGATTTCTTTTACAAACATATCTCTCTCCGGCACTACGACATCTCAGCGTCAGTTTATCCGAGTCATTAAAATTAGACGAATATAATTTAAGAACAGAGAGATTTCTACATGTGTGCCGAATAACTAGTTGATTGAGGTATATGAAATTATTAGAAAGGATACATTTACATATTGGCAATAATTATCCTAAACATTTCTACCCTTGATTTGTCTACATAGCCAACTTAATCATAACTCACATAAATAGTTTCACTACAAAGAATCATACATATTTGTTTGTGCTTTTCAGTAGAAATAATAAATATATTGACTGGGTTTAGGAGCAAGTGGTTAACCCTCAAGTTATTCAATTGCCGTCTAAAATGGGCGAGATTACCTAAGAGTAAATATAGTATGCAGCAAAATTGTGCCTTCATGCGAAGGTGGGCATTGCATTTATAAATCTTATTTCCTGTGGAAGGTGTACCATTCGTCAGCCTTTAAATTAATGTGTAATTGTTCTTTGTAACCGCATTTGAATGCGAGTAATTCCTTAGCAATTGAAGTCTAGTACGAGAGAATGAAAGCATGTACATTTTTCAAAATGGTTACAGGACAGAAAGGCAACAGGACGTGACCTACAATTTATTCAAAACAGCTTTTTTCAATAATCGCAATGTATACAACTTAACACACGTTCTGTCAAAAGAATTTCAAGCTGCAATTGCCGAATTAATATAGAAATTTCGCTTTTAAATTTGAAAGGGCCTGTTAAATAGCAACAAGGAAAAAAGATCTCGCAAAAAGGTTTCCTTGACAATTTATTAAAATAAGATTAGATTTAATCAATAAAACACCAGTTTGTGCACTTCAAAAGGTTGTATATATTTAATATTTTGAATTTGATCCAAAATTATCAACAAAACGTTTTTTGTGCCGTCTTGTTGTCCTTTAGCCTTTCTGGTTGATATCTACATGTATACCCGCAGATGTCAGAAACCTGACTGAAAAATGAGGGAATTTTTAGATTGGTTACAAATGGTATATTTTACTATTTGACAATTGATCTCTACCTTCCTTTTGTCTTCGCCATTGGACGTACAAATTTTTGTTAATGTAAAAAAGAAGTAATAAACAACGCACAGTGATAATAATTGACAAAACCATGAAAGATGCAATAGATTAGTTGAGGGTTAACTTCTATGACCGCAGTAAATTTTTCAGTTTCAATTCGATTTGCGTTACTAGAACAGTATAATAAAAACTCACGCGGTTTATTTCCTAATGAACATAACGTCGAGATATGTGATCAAGAAACCGTAAAGTACATATTTGATGAAATGAAAAAGAGTTCTGTAATCAATTTATGAATTAAGACTGCTTAATCGGACATTTTCTCAAATACTACCCTAAGAAAGATTCCATTAACAATAATTATTAATTTTAATAATCACATTAATTCTAAAAATTCACTCTAGGTTATAAAATCACAATCCTTTACATTCGACCGACGGCGCCAGAGTGCAATTTCTTTCAATACCGAACGTACAAAGATTAATTTTTTAGCTACGTTTAAAAATTATGATTGTTTGTCAAGTATACAAGTATTAATTTTAAATTGCCACTGCGTTTCATCAGTTAAGTTAATACATATCAAATATGAGGTAAATAGATAATAATTATGATAATATTACATATCGGAAAACGGGCGCCATAATTGTACGAGCGCCACACACCGGAAGTTAACGCATCTTATTCACCACAAGCTCAGGTAAAAGGGAGGTCATATTTTTGAAACTACAAAAGCACAGAACCCAAAAAATGAGCTACTTTATGGCAAACTAAAATGTCATAAGAATTGAATTTTTAATAAAATACCACATACAATATTGACCAAAATAGTCAAGTGGTGTTTTCTCGATTCATTAGTTGAGTGAAATATATCTTCATAAAAAAAAGTACTTGGATAGCGATATTCAAAATAGTAATTTCTATTGGAATCGGTAACACTCCATTAAAAAGAAAAACATAATTCGTTGCAAGCAAAAAGGCTATTTTGGCCTAATGCCATCGTCATAACTATAATTCTATAATAGTTTTGATGATGGCGAAAAGCCAAAATAACTATCAGATATTACAATATATATATATTTGTCTTGGTTTACCCAACTGTCTGTAAAGTACAGCAGATATAATACTTGCAGTATTTACCCGAGTATTTAATATTCTACCCTTTTTACCTGAGAAGTAACTAAGACTAAGTTTAAAAGTCACCTACAGAGTTGACAATGTTTATTGAAGTTCAAAAACTAAGATTGACTCGACATCTCGATCGCTAATATCAAGAATTTACTTTACAAAGCTGCATGCAAACTTCTCATGAAGTTATTCACCAGAATTCAAATAAATATAGCTGTTTTTTATATCTATTACTAAAAGCTGCATCAACCAAGTATAACATTCCGGTGTGAACGCTCTACGTAAAAATGTACAATAGACAGAAATACGATAGAAGTCAGTAAAAATACTTGAAAAATATTTACCGCACATTTAATGTGAAGTCGAATTTATTTTTGGGGCGATATTCAATAGAATGATTACAGAAAATACGTCTTGGATAATTTAGTCAATATTTGGTAAATCAGATGAAGTTTCAAAACAGCGGCGCAACCCACATTTTTTTAAGCCGCGGTTCTTACGGACTGAGAAATAATTTTCAGCGTATCCCCCACACATTATCGTAAAATGACATGGAAATAAGTGAAAACTGTCATAAGATACAAGTCCAAATTTCAGCTTTTGAAGTTTCTATATCGTGTTGATAGGAATGGCTATCATTTTTTTTAAAAAAAACTATGCTTATTTTTGAAAGCATACATCAAAAGTCGATCACTATAGCGGAAAGACGAAACTAAATATGCAAAATGACCTAACACACATTTGATCCGTAAATTGCATAAAAGACAACAAACACAATATGTACACTTGTGTCTATTTAGATAACTATGCAACGATTTCAATATTGATACTGTTAGATAGTTCTGCATACAGAGTGTGGCTTCAAGTATATAATAATACTTCGAATAGGTATGTTTCAAAACGGAATAAAAAAAACTGGAGATAAAATTTATTTAGCGCATGCATACAAAGTATAGAGTTGAGTAATCCACTATGCAGATTTGCCAGATGTAGAGAATTAAAAAAAAAAAAAAAAAACTCAAGTCTACATCGTAAAATGTATTCAAAACCATCCATCTTCAGTAAATAATATACATACATACATGTAACGTAGATAATTTTAAATTATAATAACATCAATATTATAATAATAATAATAATATAATTATTTATTATCCTCCGCCCAATACAAAGTAATCTAACTCCATTTCAATCGTAAATCCAAAAATGCGAGTAGGAAAAGAAGAATGAATTAAACTAAATAAAAATAATTTAACTTCATAAAATATACATATGAAAACATGCTAACTGTGATAATGAAGATTCTTTAAATAATTTAATTCTTACAATGACCAGTTAATATGTGAAATTGTGTCAACTGAAGAGTGGTTTTTTATACTGAAAACTTGGTAACTCGTATCGTTTCTTTTTTTGGATTCTTTCAATATTTCTTGCATAGAAGATAATAAAAATGGAGGCAGAGAAGATTGTAGTTAGACGGACGATACGCCGTAACATCAAAATGAAATGTTACAGGCCTTATAGAATAGATTTCCCATGTATAATACACACACCATCCTCACACATTCATTAACATAATGATCCAGTATGCGCAGTCGTTTATTACAATTATACGAGTAGTTTACTATAACATTGGAATTTGGGGGAAATTTTATTCGCCGACTTGCGCCAGATGTGGTAGTTTTAAAATCGGATGGAAAGTGGGAATAATAACGCGGAGGGGAGAGGAGCGGGCGGGGGGCCCGCCCTCTTTAACCGCTCTTGAAGAGGAGGATGGCGACCTGACCGAGATAGAAATAGATGAAGTGGCGGGTCTCGTGCGTCACATACGAGCCAAAGTTGCGCCCCACTATGCAATGCCATGTTGGGTTGTATTTCTTGTCGAATTCCTTCTTAATATATGCTGCGATATCCTGCAAGCGTAAAAAAAATATTGATTAACACAAGATATTATTTTGTATTCTCTCAGCGGTGCTAATACCAATGCGCATACACTTATTTTAGACGGTCTGACATATTCGTTATGTAATTTGTGTTGGCGTCATCTGTATAATCAAAACGTGATAGTATTAAATATTTCACACCATTCAAAATAAGTGCTCTGTAAGCGGGAATAGCACCCTTTGTGTGTGCGGACCATCAACTTCTGTGAACAGTAAATTTTCAGCAAAATAAAAAATGTGCGTAAATATGAAGGTATGTACTTACTGACGCTGGATGTAGAAGAAAAATGTGGAAGATTTGGTGAGTTTAGTATAAATATTTAAGCAAAACTAAAATTTGGTGAAACTAAGTGTGCGGGGATGAAAAAATGTGTGCGGTCACATTTTTGGAAGCGTGCGCGCGCACACCTTAGCAGGAACATTGCCCCCAGGTATGTTTTTTTGTCAAGCATTAAATAATAAAACAAGTGTGCTTGATTGTATACCATAGCTACAAACCAGAATCGGCATATTTCCTATGTCGCACAATCGTAAAATAAAATGCATACATGAAGATGCAGTGTTCAAACAAGACAATTTTATGTTATGATTAGTTTGTATGAAAGATATCTATTTACTTTTTAGAATGTAGCAGGCACAAACGTTCACAAAGTCTATATGAAATGCTGAAGTTAAACGGATCATTTGAGATCTCAGATATTTGTAATGTCTTTCGAAATTATTTCATGAGATCAAAAATATATCTATATCAGCTACAACGTCAAATATAGCTGTGTGCGAAAAGAAGGGTTTTAATAGAAAAATCGATGTTATTTCAAAATTGTGTAAAAAAAGAATTAATTCTAAATCATTGTTTAATCAAAGTTCTCTCAGACGAAATTCTTGGTTTGGTTCTACTGAAAAGTATTGATTGTAGACATAAAACCCTTTTCACACGACACATAAAATATTTTAGATGTTTGCTTGTTTAATAAATGGTTTTTTCATTATACTTTTCAGTATAGAAAAGTTTGAGAAATGACCACACCATTTTCATAAATAAAAATTCAGATATTATGTAGTCATTACTTTTTCAATGTTGTATTTTTCGAGTGCCTGCGTTGCACAGTCGACAGCGTCTTGCTGCATCTCATCTCCCATATCTGCATTCTTGATGACTGCCTTTCTGTCGCACATCTTCTCCTCTTTTCTGTTGAAAAAAACATAACGAAAATGTAAGAATAAGATAAAACAAACAGTTAAATTACAGTGTCGGATAACATGACTGTAAAAGTATCTCTTTGGGTTCTCGGCAACCGATAACTGATGTGATTGATGTAAAACATGTATTTAGATAAGGACGGGCAGTTCAGAGAATTGCGGAAAACATTTCTTTGTCAATACCAGGCAATGAATGAATCTTATCAGAATTGAATCTTGAGTCATTTTTGATAAGCAGAGATATCATCAAATTAAGGTATTGGATAAGGCAAGTGGCTCATTTCCCAAGTTTTGTGCCGATAAAGCATAGCCGGATATTGTTTGGTATTGATCTACGTATATATCGATATGTCGATTTTCGATTGGGTATTTAAAACTTCAATATCAAAGTTTGAATTTTCAAATATAACATTGCTGTTCAGAGATCTGATTATGGGTGTTCTTTTCTCCTCGAAGAATTAATTTCTTGGTTAAAATTATTCTCATAAGTAATATTTATGGTGTTTTATCAATAAGTCTAGAAAGAATTAGAAATTGAAATGTCTAAGAGCTATGTGTCGGGTGTTTATTTTGAGAAATCTGCAAATTCCTTTTGGGATTTGAAATTAAAAATTATGGGAAGACTTACAAAAAAAGTCTTGCGTCTTTTCGTTTTGGATCTCAAAATACTTATATTTCAGTAGTACAAAACAGGTGTGGGGGGGGGGGGACACAGAAAAATAAGACACTCAAAAGGGGCCACGGGCCCAAATAGGTTGAGAAATACTGGTCTATATGGTGTTATTTTGTTGTATGTAGGTATAACGTTATATTTTTTACGAACCAATTACTAGCATACTAATAAATGAAATATAGTTTAGAATTTCGACTGAAGGTGCTTGATGGAAATTTTCATAATTTTTATTGTCTTCCATAAATTTTGTCGATAACGACCGTGGTTTCGCCTTTCGGCATCTTCTGGTTTTATCTAGTGCACGAATGCACTTGAACTGACAAGCTATCGGTTACAACCCGGGTCGTTATCGACAAAATTTATGGAAGTGAACAGAATAAAAATAATTCAAATTTAAATGAAACATATTTTAAAAAGTTTCAGTTCAAAAACAAGAATCTAGCAATCCAACGATTCCCCACCCTGGGAACCTGTTTTAAAGTCAATCCCTTGACTTCACAACCGAGTAGGATGAGAATCTTAGAACATAAGTGCTAAGTTACAGCAAAAGTGGTAACGAATGAAAACAACAAAATATAAATATAAATATAAACAGTATTGAAATAAAACTTCCTGTTAAGTTTTCAATTTGTTTTGAGATCGTAAATGCTTGTTTATTTTTACTTTTAAGGGTCAAGATGATTTTGACCTCTTTGAATATAGAACAACATTATTTGCAATGTACATAAAGAAAAATATTCAAAAGTATCGCTATACACAATCTGATAACAAAAACAAAAATAAATATACCCCTTGGAGGCGTATCAGTCGCATTTTCCCCAACTACCTATTTAACGATGGCTCAGTGATACGAATGTACGTAATTTAATGAGTACCACCATACAGGTACGGCATAGTATTTTGTCATCTATTGCTATTCACATATTTTGTATTGAATTATAGTTATTTCTTCAGATATGGATACTGCACACATCCATCAGTGATTTTTATTTTTTGTAGAAAATAAACAAGAGATATTCAATGTTAATATTTGTGGAAAACTGGCAACATGGCAACTTTTTAATAAGAATGCTGAGATTGACATCATTGGCTATGGATTGACCATGTACCAAAAAACAATATTTTTTTCATTCCGTCATTCTACTTAGATACAACATCAGTTGAGGAATAGAAATAACAACATATAGTTTGAATTCTTTTGATAATAAGCATGACGATGGTCTAATATTCATCCCGCTGTGGCCTAGTTGGTAAGAGCATGCTCTACCACCGATCAGCCATGTCTGGGTCAAAGTAGTAGTAGTAACCTAAGACGTGGGTGTTAGTAATGTCAATTCTCCTCGATCTTGAACGACATACAAAATAAGTTCATTGAATTTATCTCGTACGATCTATCAACATCAAAATGAAGAAATATTAGCAAATATTTTTGCATGACTACGAAAGAATGAGAAATTTTGCAAATATTTTCATAGTTTAAAGTAACATCTAAATTTATAAGACGATAGCTGAGAATAACAACAAAGATAAGAGTTGTCAATGTTAGCCCATCAATAAGACTAATCCAAAGCAAATCGCACATATGATAGATATCAGGGTTGTCGAAACCATTGACAATTTTATACGATGTAAATAAGTAAAAGCGTAAATCTCATCTAGGCATAACTTGTGGGAAATTCGGGAATAGTGAAATATATTCTTTTAATTTCGTTCATTGAATGCCCTATGCATATGAATGTATGCGATACGCACACTTTGACTGTACCATTCTGTGTTATCCCGTATCACGTACGCCCTTGAGAAAAATAATATAACAAGTACTTATTCAAGGGCAAGCTACAGTAGTTACACATAGCTTCCAACATTACCGATTTCGCTGCGAAATATTAGAAGCTATGTGTAACTATTTATACATCTTAGTTAAGAAAGGATTGAATATAAATTTATTTTTTTCATTTATTCTGACAGTAATCAGAGATCATAACGGTTCTTAGATTTGTATAACTAATTCATGAACGGTTTGTTTTTTTCATGTCTGTGTTGGCGGCACTGACACGACAGCCATTTTAGATTAAACGTCAAATGCTTCACGGCGTCGTTCTTAACCTTTTAGCTGCCATAGATAATTAATAGTAATTACCTAGCACACCGGCTATAATTTGCAATATTATTTTAATTAGCCATTGACGAGATAACGCGTCTCTGGGGTACGAAAATTTTTACGAGATATCTCATCTGTGGCAGCCATCGAGTTAACCGGATGGCTGCCACAAGCGTCTTAAGGCGCGAACATTTCTGTGAACGGTACGCCAATCATAAATAAAATGACGTCTTTGGACGCACGCTTTGAACGGGATTTTACTAATGTAAATCAATTATGTTAAACATACAACTGTGTCGAACACACAACGACATCTATTGGGAATATCGTCCTATACTCACAATTGAAACAGTTTTCGTTTTTACTACTTGAAATGTAATTTGAAATAAGTCTGTCTCCGAGTATGAAGCTGGCGCAAAATTCAGGGGTAGCAGTCATATTATCTATAGAAGACTATTAATTTTCTGAAACTTAGTGTGTACATTTTAAAAATTAAACTCAAATAAACAATTACTTTTGAAATAATATTTAGTTCGCGTATTTTCTATGACAAAATTTGTGACAGCCCTGATGTGTCATAAACATTTTAACATTGTTATTATGTATAAATGGCGGCACAATCGCATCGTCATCGGCGCACTCTTCATTTATTTGGTAAGTTTTAACAAATAAACTTTAAAACATTTTCAAAAACGATAAATTAAAAAATATATATAATTGCAATTAAACTCGTGGCGTGCAAGGTACCGCCATACATACACCTGCTGGCAGTTAAAAGGTTAAAGATAACCCATAATTGTATTCACTTATAGGAGATATTCGCTGCTGTCACTATTGGTTGCGAAATATAATCATTGGCAATTTTTTGAACGAACGTATTGAATTTTGTGTATGAAACATAATCATATAAATGTTTATAAATCAAAAAATAATATTTCCATTTTTGGTTCCTATTTATTATTTTGTATTTAAAATATTTCGACGTCCGGAGTGCATTTATTTGACACAGTAACTTTCAGTGGTAAAATTTATGACCGGGAAACGTGCTATTCAACAAATTTAATAAATGCATTGTATTTAAGCAAGTTTCAGAGCAGAATTAAATCACATGACTTTGCGCAGGGTCACCATTTCTTCTGTCGCGTGACAAGTAAATCGCGTAAAAAAAAAGGACTTGGAGTATATTATTAGATATATAGCGTTATATACATTATACTCTAATATGGCTACAAAAAAGTAAAACTTAAAAGAAAAAATGACTAGTTTTCTCTCGGCAGGCTGACGTTTGCATATTAAAATAAATAATTAATCCTTTCAAATTACAATTTTATTTATTATGATCAGGACCAGTTTCGATCATGGTGAGCAATAAAAATTGTATTTAGTATAATTGGAAACAATCAATTCATTTTCAACTGTACTTGTAGAAGCAAATGTGAAATCATATTCAATGGCTACCTCAAAAATATTTTAAATCCTGTTACGCAGTTCGAAGTATTAAGATATGAGTTTATCAAAACATTTATTTTTCAAAATTATTCAATTTGAACCACTTTACTTAAAATAGTCAAAAACAAAGATGCAACCTTTCAAATAAATGTCATGTTGCCATGACATTGAGAGATTTGTTGATTGAACTTGTTTTAAATTTCCTTATCACAAATCCCAGCATGATTTCTTTGTTCAAATTCAAATGTTAATATGTAAAGTGAAGAAACAGTCGAATCATTAAATTAGCTTGATTTGAATGAATTTTCTTACTTAAATATTTATGGGTTGACCACGAAGAATAAAAAAAAGCATTTTATTCATTGTACAATTGAGAGTGAATCTCTCACAATTACCGCCGAATCCGTCAAACATATCAAAAAATATATTAATTCGTACCCCAAGATTTGATCGCATATATTTTTCACAAATATATCGCAAAAAATTTGGACAACATAAGATTATTGGGTTATTTAAGATAATTGTAAGATTTGCTCAATTTTCTGTATTCATATATACGTAGCTCTAAAATAAATAAGGTCATATTTATTATAGCATTGTAAAACGAGGAAAAGATTTGTATTGTCCATCAGTTTGAATAAATTCCAAAATTCTTTTTTCAAATTAAAAAAAATGTGCACGTTACCGGTCGTGGAAATAATGAGTAGGCGGTAAAAATGTATGTAGCCCAGCCGCTGACTGGATTCTACCTACAAACAAAATGCCCGATTGAACAATATGAAATGATAACACAAAACGAAAAGCAATCAATGCATCCGGATTAGCGACATGTCTCAGGTTTAATTGTTACCTATTTAAGTCACACGTAGTTTTGTTTCGCGTGAGAACTCTGACAGTTGCGCTAACATTCAATTCTGTCATCAAATATTTTGAAAGAAAAAACACGGGGAAATGGTGAAAAATTTTAGGGATGTAAGACAAAAATTACATTTTAAAAGGTCAAATTTCGCCATCCAGATCTCCGATGTATTGTATTGCCTAGACAACGCTTTGTCAATATCTATATACATTAAAATCGTGTTCAATTCTAGAACGAATGTGAAGAATGTTGGAAGGAATATTGAATGCCGACGATGACCGCGATGGATAAACTGCAATATGAAATCAACTCACCGTTCTAATTTGAGATATTAATATATAATTTCACTAGATCTTTCGATCGACACGAGTAATCTGCAAAAGTACGGTGAAACTTGACTCGAAATTTATAAGGTTCCTTACTTCGCGGACAATCTTCTAAAAGATGGATTTTGATAACTGCAAATCTACCATTGGTCGGGTTCCGTAAATCGTCTTTCAGATGCGTCTTTCAAGCAGATATAGCTAGCAACATTAAGGTACTAATTGTATTTTTACCTACGGCTTACTTGACTATAATAAAATATAAATCAACTTTAAAAATAATCATTTAAAAATTGCGCAGAATTTTTATTTTTTTGATTATGGTACAGCTTAACTTTGTTAAATTACTCTTCAAACAAAGGAAAGGATTATTATTCTTTTGTCCCTTAGCACTAAATAAATATTTAAAAAATACACATGAAACAAGGGTTTATTTCCAATTTTCTGCATCTATGTTTTTAAATCCATATCTACTCCCTAATCTCAGATTATGGCCACCATACGGTGTTTCAAAGATTATCTGTCCCTTGCGTTCTTACAGATTGTCTCAACGTGCTGAAGCTCCGCTAAATATAATATCTTATGGAATCCATAAAGTTTTTTGCATTCATTTTCACAGCTCAGTACACAATTTACTTGTGTTTTCGTAATGTGCCATAACTCGCAACCGCAAAAAGCACTGTCAGGACGAATGCGTTGGATTTTTGGCAATTCAATTACAAAATTGCTTCAGCTCTAATTGGATCTCTAATTGAATCGCAATTTCTTTACGCAAATTCCCATTTACCAAGATATGAATCCCAAGTCCCGCCTTGCACTCAACAGATAGGTAGTTTGGGCATGAGAAGAGATTGTTGCCAAGTACATATAATTTAATTATATTGACCAATGCAATACGAGTTTCTATACAACCATATCAAAGTCTTTTAAATAGTTATGTTCCAGCATTTATTTCTGTTGATTATATTATATGAAAATAAAATGAGTAAGATATTAAACATATTTATTAAATTCCTTTTTTTTATTGGAATCCTCCTAGTTATCAGATTACATATTATTATCTTGTATAGTGGTTGTAGCAGAGGAAAAATGGCAAATAGGATTTGACACGTAAATCTTATTTGCATATTAAATTATATGTGCCTTTATTATCACACATTTTTTAGACTCTCAAACTAAATCGCATCTTGGTTTCAAGTTATGCTTTAGTATACAATCAAAATTAAGTGTTTTTAAATCCGACATTAAAAAAATGTCTTACATATCGGTGAATAAAATTTCTTTTGTTTTGTGAAAATAGTTATTATTGTTGAAAAATAAGCACTATTCTTACAAACTAAAACTTTAAATTGCCAAACGAAAATAAAACAATGTTCGTAAATAGAAGAATAATTTTACCAATATTTTATTCCTATACCTACCTTTCTGTGAATTTATTTTTAAGGAGGTTATTAAAATTTTGCTGGCCATAAAGATAAATGGCATCATATCTACGCCATTTTGTAATTCTTCAGTTTTATTTTATCGCGGCCGGATTCCTGCAATAGAAAGTGTTGTGTATTAAATCTGCTTTTCTTTCAATTATAAAACAATGTCCGGCGAACGAAGTGGCGGCGGAGACGGAGGAGGAAGCCGTAGCAAAAATGAGTGCAGAATTTATGTGGGAAATTTGCCGCCCGATATCAGAACCAAAGATATCCAAGATCTTTTCTACAAGTTTGGCAAAGTTACCTTTGTCGACCTGAAAAACCGAAGAGGCCCACCGTTTGCCTTTGTTGAATTCGAAGACGCCCGGTAAGTGAACATCTGTTGTTTATTTATTCCAGTTGCACCCAGAATCGTCATATTATAAACCTGTCGAATATTTTGGTATACATTCTAGCTACCTATATATTGTTGTGGAAACAGTTGCTCGTTAAATTGGCACTATTTATGGTGCCGATCTATTAGGATTGACGTAGAAGACGAGATATTGTGTACCATTTATTTTAGACTAAAAAGAAAACCATTTTTTATGCTCAAAATTTTTTTTTCGAATATTCGAACTTTGTACCGTATAGCATAATTGCCTTATCTTGAGATACTTATCTGAAATACATATATGTACGTCTAAATTATGGTAAACAGGTTTTATTAGTTAATAAATAGCTTGATATATTATATGTACGAGATATTTACATTTTTTTTTAAATGTTTTATTGACATTGGTCAAAACATTTCCAGCATTTCCAATGTGATAGTTATCATTTCGTCACTCTATATCTTGGCATACGCGCCATGCCACTTTTTCCTTCTTTTTCACCCTGCATGCATCAATTCGTAGACTAGCCCAACTTTAAGAGGTCAGGGCTGCACCTGGGGGCTTGGCCAGCCGCTGGTATGCAAATATAAATTAAGTGTGACAATCATAGTTATTCCAATCAATCGATTTACACCATAGATATGCTACCTCAGATCACCACAGAACCAGTCTGAAAAATAATACCAAAAAATAATAAAAAATGCTGTAAACCCCCCGCCCTTATGGAGAAGTTATAGCGTAGTTTTTTACAAAACGCCATTTTCAATTTTCATAAATATATTATGTTGTCGCCTGCTGTAGCCCAGTTGGTTTAGAGATTGCTCTATTGATCACGCAGGTCAGGGTTCGATTCCCGGCCAGATCACAGTGAATTTGAGAATTATTCAATTCATAGTTGTGATCTAAGACTGGGTGTTTGTGATGTAAATCCACATTATTTCCTCTCCTACCATCCTTCTGATCCTTTAATAACTGGGTGTAGCGATAGTGATTAGTCGACCACTAATCCTGTTCTAAGCCTTATCCGCCTTTCCCTGCTACCCACTTTGAAAGAGTGAGGTCGAGCTACTGAGTAACAAACAGTTCTCGTAGAAAAAAAAATTCTGTTGAGATATTCCATTAGGAGGCCATATGATCCTCATTGGGAGCGGACATAGATAAAAAAATATATATTATAAATACATATTTTTTATCCATATTCCGCTCCCAATCTGAAGAATATGGCCTCGTAATGGAGGTATCTCAACAGCAGTTTTTCTACACTAACTGTTTGTTACTCAGTCGCTCAACCTCTCTTTTTTAAGAGAATATATAGTATGGATAGAAAGGATGGGCCAGGATAGAACTAGTGGTTGGCTAATCAGTCTCGTTACACACTGTAATTTTAGGATTACAATGGTAGCGAGAATTTTATACATCACAAACATCCATGCCTTTAAACAGAAATCAAGAAAGATTTAAAAAAATCCGTTCCTACTGGGATTCGAAACGCGAGGTTCCGGTATGGAAGCCAACGGATCTTGACCCCTGTGCCATTGTGTAAATTTTCTGGTAGAAAGAGAGTAGGGTGTTGAAATTTATTTTCTGTTGGAATCCCAGTATCAAAACTAGGGGTGGGAAACCTTTTTATTTCTAAAACACACATTCATTTATCTGATTCAACATAAGGTCGCAGTAAAGAAAACGTTGACACCCCTCCACTTCTTTTTCGACTGTCGAACACATAATGGGTTGATTACGCTCTTTTCCCCTCCCAAACGCTTTCATATAATTTTTTGATCAAAGTGAATATTTTGATCAAGTCAAAAGGCCGCATCAGAGTTGCCAAGAGGCCGCAGGTTTCCCTCCACTAATCAAAATTATAATGCATAATTTATGAATTTGTATCTGAAGGCGTGGATGTCTGATGTTTTCATAGCTCCTTACCCACACCCTATCCGATCTTGAAAAACTGAGTGTAGAGAGAGCTTCCTTACGAAAACCAATCTGAAACGTACTGAATAACAAAATGTAGTGCTATTTTTGAATGGGCTGAAATACCCAACACAATCAAATTTTTAATATACAGACCTTATGTCAGATCGTTAGAAATAATTTCGAGGCACACGAGAATAGCACTACTGGTCTGATAAAAAAATGTTTGTTGAGATGCCCTATCAGTAGGCCATATGTTCCCCAAAATTAAATAAGTGCCGAAAGGGTTAAACTTTATTTGCACTTGTTAATGCAATACGATTGTAATTTATCCACTATATTTTAGGGATGCCGATGACGCAGTGAGGGCCCGTGACGGCTACGACTATGATGGTTACCGCCTCCGAGTGGAGTTCCCTCGTGGTGGTGGACCTGGCGGAAGGGGAGGCGGACGCAATGAGAGAACCCCGGGGGGACAGAGAGGGGGAAGAGGACCACCTGCCAAACGATCCGAATTTAGAGTGCTCGTCACAGGTAATGTGGAAATGTTGAAATCACTAACGTTGCCGATGGTCAATGCCATAAAAATAAATATTCTCCCATTCCTTCTCTTATCTAGTTAACATACATGATTAAAAAAAATTTAAGTGGTTTTTTAAACATCAGATTAGTCTGATGCTCAACCTCTACTTTCAAATGTTACGTAAATGAGGTTGGCCGCTCCTATAGCCAAATGTTTTCGCCTGTTTGGTTTGTAGGGTTACAGTAGGTTAATATTATTCATAGTTTTTAATTAATAAATCACAACAAGAATTTCTTCAGATATTTGGCTTTTCAATATACTCTACATCAATCACCCTTGAAAACTATTGCTCATGTTTATATGCTACGGCAGTGGTTTCCAACCTTTATGTTACTGCGCCTCCCTTCAAGAAAAAATCTTCGCACCTTCCCATCTTTTATTTCTTATAGTAATAAAGACATGTTTTCAAGGGTAAATCAATATTTTGGACTGTTCGCGCCTTTCAGGTTCGAAATCGCTGCGCTACGGAATTCAGAGTTATTTTCATATTCAATATTCTAATGACAACCCCTGTTCGAGTAATTTCCCTTATAGTGCTAATTTCATGACTAGACTAGAACATTAATTTATGTCGAATAATATTAATTCCAACTTCATCTTCGTCTGCAGGTCTCCCCAATTCCGGTTCTTGGCAAGACCTGAAGGATCATATGCGCGAAGCAGGAGACGTTTGCTTCGCCGACGCATTCAAAGATGGCACTGGCGTTGTGGAATTCCTCCGCCTTGAAGACATGAAGTACGCAGTCAAAAAATTGGACGACTCCAGATTCAGATCACACGAGGTATGATTATTAAGCGATATCTTCCTGTAATAAAATATAAATGACATAACTGTACAATTTTGGTAGTATATGACCCTAGTGTTGTTTTTGTGGATTTCCATCAATGCTGGAGATATTTAGCTTAATTATAACTATTTTATGATTGGTAAGAACTGTGTACAGAGATAGCGTCTCTAGAAAGATAGTACACATATTATTTAAGGGTTTTAACAGTCAACGTGTTTATTCTTTCCTCAACAAGCGGTGATGAATCACCTATCAGATTTGTTGCAAAAAAGACCAAGCGGCTTAAGACTCACATTGATGCAATATAAAATTACCTATGGAAACCTATACCCAACTGATATTTGTTTTAATAGGGTAAAAATAGCAACGTATTTAGTTCTACAGTTTCAATATTTGTTAGTTGATAGCTATTTTGGCTTTCGCCATCGTCAAAACTATGATTAAACTTACATTTTTCTTAGCTATATATACTGGCTACGAAGAGATACACAATGCATCATGTTATTCACTCTAACCTAATTCAAATTACAATTATAATATTACATTTATTAATATGACTAGTGTTTCAAAGAATGATAAGCAATCTGGGTTTTTTTTAATTAAAATTAAAACGTAAATTAGGATATTTGTTTTAATATGACAGTTATCGCTCTTATCTACCTGTCCTATGTTGGTAAAAATATTTTTTATATAGTTATATTATTGTTGAAACATCACTATATACATACGATATTTATTTAGGTATTAAACGTCGATATTTAAATATTTTTTTAATTCAACATATTTTATGGGTTTTATGAAGTATATGCTATTTTGAGGCCCCTTAAATTGGAGGCCATCAGCGTACGCCACGTGCGGTTATGCGGAAATCCGCTACTACTGATTGTATCAATTTCGTGATTCTCGTTTGCTCATTAATGTGTGTATAGTTTGTTCTGTCTGTTTCGTCTTGTCAACGAACTGATTCAAACAAGATATTCATAAATTATTTTTGACATCAAAAGATAGATATTTAACGTACGGACAGCGATATGAATGATTCATGGAAACATCAAAACATCAACATTAATATATTCTCACCGGCAGAGTTGAACTCGTGCCAAAAAGATATGAGTTTATTTCTACGTGTGCACTACTATCAAACAATTATAAATATCTTCAACACTCTTGTGACGCTGATAAATCCCATTTTTTGGAAAAGTATATTTTATACACTGTTGCCCCACACTTCCTGCAGGATTGCAGTTTTGATTTGATTGTCACTAATTCTTTAAGTTGATTGTAGATATATATCATTCAGTAACATTTTTTTTTTATTTATCAACACCTTAACCTTTTGAGTAATTAGTTATTTTTTGTTTGCTAAATTATGCGTTTTGTACACTTTGATTATTTGTACTACTGATACAAATCAATCGAAAAAAATATTTATTACTATTTCAGCAAGTAAACTTGTTCATTATGACTTAAACAATTTTCTAGAAGCTATTTCTTCGAATTCGGACCAAGATATTTTTTTGGTTTGATATGTGGGTATGTGGCACTCTGCTTGCGTTGATTTCACTCTCAATGTTGTATGGCTACCAATTTGGTTACAATAATATTAATCTTTTTAAAAAATTCCTTCGTTTATTTTCAACAAATAATAAAAATAATGTGACTGCCAAAAATCACTGATGGGATACCATATCTAATAAAATATGAAAACGGCATTAGACAATAATTGACAAAATACGTACCGGTCTGGCAATACTACTCAAAGAGTTACTATCTCAACTAGATAACACTGATATGGGCCAATTAGAGGTGAAGTGAGTCAATTGGTGTTTTAGAAAAAATAAGTTAAATGTGTTAATATTCCACATGTCTTAAAGTGTCGTAAAAGTGAAGTAACTTCAGTTAATACACATTGCAATAGTGTTATCTCTGTAAAATAAAAATATGCAATCCCCCCAAAACACCAAGTAAAGACGTGATTGGACTTCAAAGTCCAAGAAAAAAGTTTTACCATTTTACTAGTTGTCTCACTTCACTTCTCGAGAGCTCATATAATCATTGTTTAATAAAATGATGTTTTGTATGATTGGGAATAAGTAAATAATGTTTGATTGAATTTTGTAAAAGGAAATGTGACGTCACATTCACTAACAATTTAAAAAATATTAAGTATTGAGGTGGCGATATGTATTTACGTAAAACTACATGAATATTGATTAAAATGATGTGTAGCCATATATTATTGAACATAAAACTTCATTTATATTTGACTCTTTGCCTTCAATCAATGTCAATAGTATACCATATACCCACAGATGAACTCGATCAATATTTAGACCAGAATTCGGAAGAGAAACCTGCACAAGTCACTTGCTAAAAATATAAATAAGATCGGTCACAAGCTGTAAGAAAAAGAGTTTAATCAATGATGATAAATTTACCGCACTATCGTTAATTCTTTCTCGGAATATTTTTCTGTTCACGATTTATGACATTTTCAAGTTTACGTGTTGAGTTCGACGTATGTATACTATTCACCTGTGATGAAAGATTGCTTTAGATGCTGCAATTTGTTTTTATTCACGCTACATTTATTTTAATGAGGAATAAATAACGTTTTCAAAAATAAATTTATTATCCTCGTGTCGACTTTCATTTCATTTACGTTAACTGTGATACATACGATAATAGACAGCAACAGGTGTTTCCATTTCATCTTTTATTCAAAGTCTTCAGTTCAGTTCTTCCAACAAAGTTCAAGAGCTTCTTTTGCCACTTATGCCCTTATTTGGATTATATTATCAACTCACGGTGCCTCTCAACATTCTCTGATACCCCACTTTTGAGTCAGCTCCACTGATTACATCATATTGATGGTGATAGCCTTCCAATTGGAAAAGAGACAAGTGTTTCCAAGCCATGTCTGTAGCCTTTTTAATATTTTGGATATGATTGTAGGGGCTGGTTAGTTAGGTATTTGAATTTCTGTTATAACCAAAGCACTTATCTTTTATTGAAACTCTGTTTAAAGTTGCAGTGAGTATGTGTGAGGTAGTAGCATCACAATTGCTAACATACATAGAAAAAGTTACACAGCTTGTAAACTAAAAATTGATTGCTAATTGCGATTGTGCTGGAGTCCATTGTTGTCATGTGATATTACAGACACAAGCGGATATTATTTCAGGTTGATTCTCTGTAATTTATCTTTGATCAATTTGTAACGGATTTTTTTTATTCTTTTTCACCAGGGTGAAGTGTCATACATCAGGGTTAAAGAAGACTATGGGGGCGGCAGCAGCAGCAATCGTTACGGCAGTGGTGATAAAGATAAATACAGGTAAGCTATGTTCTGTGTAACGGTGCAGCTTTTTTTAAAATTTATTTTAAACACAATATAATTGAGTATTCAAAAGCGGTGGAAGAAAATAATTATTTACAAACTAATTTAATACATAAAAAATAACTCACTCAGTCCACGTGGAATATTTCGACATCCGAAACAATAATTTGACTAACAATGAGTTTTTAAATCATTTTTAAGGTGTAATAAACATTTTAATTATATTCAATGTAGTGCCATTTATTCATTATTGTATATTTATCTGTCAATTCTTTTCATTACCAATTGTTGTTGCATCTTAATTTTTTTTGTATGAATAACACTAATATTGTATTGTCTTATCAGTTGACAATGCTATTCATAAACGATACCCGGTACTGATCTTTTATAATAAAAGTGAAATTAGTACAAATGAATGTTTCATTTTTATAATAAATAAGTCAATAAAACGTTTTGGCCTGAGCATGGAATTGAGTTGGAGCAAATGCTTTGTTGACGTCAATAAATGATCTTCTCCAATTTTTTACATGTCTACTTCCTTTGGATTCTGACCAGTCAGCTAGGTGGCAATTATGAAATTGTAGTAAATGTTTTCTTGTTTTGTTTCGACAGGTCCAGATCGCGGTCTCAGTCGTATTCGTCGCGGCGCAGCTCACCACGCTACACCCCGGTCCGCCGCGTCTACAGCCGATCGCGTTCTCGCTCCCGCTCCAATTTCTAAACCATCAACGTCATCATCACACCCACACCGTCACATGCCAACAGCCAAGTGTATGTATTACAAACTCCAACACTGCTACGTTCAGGTCTCTGCGAAATAGTTTAGATAGCCGACTTACAAACACGGGGGATTGCTAAATAACATTGTTGACATTGTAAAGGAGATACTGTCACAAAGAGAAAACAGGGAAATAATAAGCTGTGTTAGTTCGGTGATGGAACACTTCCTTGGCACCTAAGGAAGTTTCCAGCTAAGAATGTTCTCCGACACTCGGCCGAGACGATGCCAACTTTCAATACCTTGAATATGCAACACAAATAGAGACATGATTTAATGAAAACGTATACTCTCCATATATTATTAGGAACACTGCAATGTCTGTGGATGTTCCAACCGAAGAGCTATCTACGATTAACGGACTATAGAAGAAATGTGTAGGGGGTGTAGTGAAACCATTAATTAACCAATAGTATGTCTAGCTTTGGTTAGGGAATAAAGGCTTACTTTATGGATTCGAATGTGTTTATCATCTCTCAAGTCTGTTAGTTGTTAAGTGTCTTAAATACAAATATACTTTTATATATAGCAATATCATTCACAATACATATACCTTTATAATAAAACTTCTTACAAATTCACGTGTTTTTAAGTTAATGAAGGTTGGCAACCTTTCGCTTGAGTATACGAGAATAGGGTCCCCACGCAATTTTTGAGTAAAGTTGATCTGTTAAAATTCACACATTCATTTATTGTTTCTCGCTGTATCATACGTTCATTGTTCATGACTACACTCACGAGTGTAATAGCAGTGTACAATCAATTTTGATTTAATATTAAAAATCAAATTCCCAAAATGTAATCGCTAAACCATCTGAATTTTTTTGTTGTTTTATTTACAATAATTGAAAATTTTGGTGAAATTTCGCTACGTCTTCAGACTGCAATTTTAAAACTTATGACAGCCTATTTAATCGGCCAGTATTTTCTGAGAAAAAGTGGCAAGTTGGCACAAAAAACCTGTTGGAAAACAGACTCAAACAGGAAAATACTTACCGAATAAATTGGTTTACCCGAAATGAATGAGGAATCTTCCATTGCATTACAATTGCAATCAATAACAAAAAGTCTGCAGATGTAACTGAAATATCATTTTATAAATCAAATCGCAGAATTTTCAAGTACGATCTTTCAACTGTAAATCTTTACAATTTTACTATTTTATTGGACATCACAAAGAATAATCTGAATTGGCTCCTTTTTAGATTTGAAGTACTCATTTTAATGTATAACATAATGGCTGATTGGTGGCATTCTTTGCTAGTGATATTTTGTTTTGATTACCCGAGTAATCAACCTTGACGTGCTTAGGCGAATTTTTATTTCCCGAATGAAAATATAACTTAGTATAATAAAGTTTACGGCGCCATCTGTTGGGTATTGCGAGCTCCTGTGTATTTATGTTGTAACGCAGTAGTTATACCATTTTGTAATTAGGTGTAGGTGGGGTTTTATTTTTTTTATTTCTACGGAGCCTTGACGCGTGTGAAATTATTTTGGAGAGTATAGTAACCATTATCGACCATTCCTCTGTTTATTTTTTCTGTTTACCGTTTGATAGTTTGTAAGGTTTTAGTGTCACTGATTTTTTAAGAATAATCTTTATTGTAATCCATCTGAAGTGTTTTTCGTTGTATTATTAAAGAATGAAATATGCCAAACAAAATCGCAGCAAATCAATTGATAATACAAATAATTTTTGACTGCCAGTCGACACGTGTTTGTTGATATGACTTTTCTGTTTTAAAACTATAATACATGGTATATAAATAGTATTTTTGTATCTATTCAAATCAATGGACGCATTTAACGTACGATCGAGTCGCTAAATCACACCAATATCCTCGATATGAATTTATTTGTAATAAATAATGAATTTTTACCGGAGGCGCGTGGCAATGTCTCGAACTAAACGATTGGTATGAGTTTTTTTAAACGCAGCATAGACAGCGGCGACACGCCGTCTGCCTATTTACAAGCTGGCTTTGTAAATTCCTAATGTAATTCATGCAATAATAGGCCTAATGTAATGTGTTTAAAGAGGAATTTTCTCATGTAAATTAATGTTCGTGTGGGAGACTGTTGAGTGGCTCGGTAATCGCAAATAAATAATTGTATTAATTATAGTTGTTCTTTTTTGTTTATAATATTTTCTGAACACTGCGGTTATTCCTTAACTCGTGTCACTTAAGCTTAGAATACTATAACTATCTGCTTGTAATGTAAATCAATAAACCTAATTAAAATACCACATATTGTACAGTCAAATCTATGAATGACACAGTTTGCCTAGATGCACTTTTGGCACACCTTTCTCAATCGATGAATTGTCAAATTTATCATTTTTTTTTTTTTAAATCAATGCATGCCATTTGAATCCTTACATAATTAAAAAATCTTTTACAAATAAAGTCTATTATGGTTGATTCAACTGTAGCACAAGGTATTAAAGCGCTCTTGCCATAATTGTTTTTTTGTTTTTCACTTTTTGACGACTATCACCAGTTAAGGAATATCTGTTAATATGATACTAAACATCAATCATTAAAATAACCTTCTTTCAAATTATTTTGTTTTTAATTTTCGTTTCTTTTTCAATAGTGATTAATGTATTTTTTTTAAGTGAACATAAATTTAAGGCATTTGGATGTTCCAAAGATAGAAGTGATTCCCCGAAGAACAATTTTTTCACTAGATGCGACATCATTAAGAAAAATTATTATTCAATTTCGATTTACATGTCTTTGTTTTTGCCGATGTTAACATCAAAACGAATACTATGAATATTCAAAATATGATTGTTAGTTTGAAAGATGACGGTGCGCAGCCCACCGAACTGAAGAAACTACTTTATTTTTTGAAACATCCGAATGGCCTTCATTTGTAGGCTAAGAATGTATTGTAACTTTCTGATTAAAAGCATAAAAAAGAAAACCAATCTCTGAATATGACTAATGTGTTTTTTTCTGTTCATATGTATGATACGTCCGGAAGGAAGGAATAAGGAATGGATATTTAAGGATACCGATTGACCGAAGGGATTTGTCTTTCTGGATTAATCTGGAGAAATTGAATTAGGACGTTAATGCCCATTACGATGTGGACTCTCTCCCTCTTTGCCTCTCGCTCAGGACACTGCGCGGAAGGATACGGAATGTTTTGTTACTTTGCACGGACACTCGGAGGACCTTCGGGATTGTCAGGATCCAGGGACATTCGTGATGGATTGCCCCGGGATTTCATAGGACCTCTCATGGGATTCCGCTCGGAAGGATAGGAATAAATAGTTATCGAAGAACCGTTGTCGTGAGCCACCGAGGATGGATTCCCAAACTTTAAACTTTTCACCGCTCTGGCGGGAGAATTGGCAGGCCCCGTTTCGCAGCGTGTGTCGGACCGGCCCCAGGTAGCGGGCGGCCGGTAGATTCAAAACACTTACAGTTCCGTTTCTTTTTAAACCGGCGTTTGAAACTTTAAAATCAAAGTGAAATTAAATTAACTTGCCCGACGAGCTAGTACTCTGGAGGATATTTCGATTCGAGCTGGATCGGCGTGGGACCACTTTTTAGTGACAGTATCGATTCACATTCGTTGAGACGTGAAAATGATCACTTTTGAAAATTATTAACTCAGTTCATTTTGGCGAAATCGTGAAGAATGCTACATCAATTCGAACAATTTTTCTCTATACGGCCGACCACCGGAACACTTTTTAAATTCTTCTCTTTGGATAGTGGATAATGGACACCAGATGGTGAGCATAATTTCATTATCATCCATGAATATTTGTCAACTCTCCTGCTACCAACGAACAAATGAACGATTCAGCTATTCAAATATATATTGCATTTGAATTGCCAATTAAAGTGTTTTAACTTCATTGCGAGATATTAAAATTGATATTTGGTCAAGCTACCATTTCTGTATCTCCTCATTTCAATAAATTTTGTATCTTATATACTTTGATGTGTGGTAGCAAATATTTTTCATCAAAAAAATACCACAATTCAACGACTTAATCTTTGTTCCCTGCTAAATGTTTACTGATTTAATTTTATCTCACCAAATATTCACTTTTTGTGATACAACTACATCTCGGTTGTCAAAATCGAAGGAAATATCTATGCGCAGAACGAATTATAAAGACTTGGGTCAGATTTTCTCGTTCTGAAGATTTTCTCGTTCTGCATACAATCATTCCCTTGCAATGAATCAAAAGCTTCAAAAATCTTTAACTTCCAAAGTGGATTTGGTTTAATTTGATATTCATTGCCGAATTCCAAACTGTTACGCTGGATCAAATTTGAGGTATAATTAATTCACGTCAATTGCTTGTTCTTTGATAACTTCTTGAAATGTGTAGCAGGAGAGTTTACTTTTAATTCACTAGCCTTTTGAATAATAATTTTACAATTGACCTTATCAATGCACGTAGTGATTCATATATATAATCATAATTTTAAGACGCATGCAAATTAATAAAATAAACAAAAGATCTCTTCCGAAAAGAAGTGACCAAAAGTACCACGAGCAAAACATTTGAATCTTCCAAAAGATTGCCATACCTAAAAAGAAAAACATTATTTATTCCTCACTTTTTCACGTAGACCCATTCACTCGATGAATTATAATGGTATACTAGGATTACGACACTTCGACCCCCCATCTCTTAGTCATGTTCGGAACTATAGAATACGCAACAAAACCCTGCGATGATCCAATCCTTAAAAAATAATTGTAGCTTTAATCTGTTATTATTTAGTGAAGACTTGAGCTCTTTCCGACGTCTTTCCACCTAGCTTTTTGTGTATTCTTGACAGACAACAATCCTTGACAAGCTTTTTAACGTATTTTTATCTTAATTATTAAGTTAAACATTATTTCAAAGACAAACTACGGTGAGTAAAATTGAATAAATTTGACCTGTTTTTAACAGACGAATCGACTATATTTTTAATAGTATCGGACAGCTATCTGTAACCTGTGTTTATTTATTAAGCCTTGTGTGAAAATAAGAACATGTGTTGCCGAATCGACTATTTGAATCTGTTGGCAATATTAAAAATTTGCTATCATCACCATTTACAATTCAACCGGCTATTTCTGAAAAGTTAAAAAGATGCAATAAAATACATCTGTGTTTTCAGAAAATTAACCGAGCAATTATCTTTGCCTCCAGCTTAGTTTGGTTTGATTCCCGAAAGACGAATTATAATTCAATAGATCGTAATATTTCTTATAGTTATTTGTATCAGTTGTTCTACCGATTGGAGGGCGTCCGTTTGGCTCTTCTCCGCCAAGGTATGTACGGCAGTTCACGCCTCGACTGTCTCTTAAGAAATTAATTATAGGTGTTCTGTGTTTTCCTAAAACCAAAAATGGTATTAACTTTTAATATTGATATAGACTGGTGGATTTAGTGTATTTTGACGACTGTGTTTTTATCTTTCAGCTTATTATATTAATTTCAGAGTGTAATTTCAGCATGGATAATAAAAACTCTTTTTTCACTATCAAGATTGTTTTATTTAAAAATATTTTAAGACATTGTTCAAATTGACACATTTTGATATAGAATCATCCTTTATAATGATTAAATACACATCCCCGAGGCAAAAAAAATAAGTTTAGTTTGTCTTTAAAAAAAACAATTGAAAACACATATTTTGTACTAAATGGCTTAAACATAGGCAACTCCATATGTGAAGTAAATGGCTGTCAAACGGCACCTCCATGTTTCCCTGTCTCCCGCAAATTGCTTTGCTTCCTCCCATGGCATGCCAGCATCTCTCAGTTCCGTCGAGTACATCCTACGGATAGTACCCAGTAGTCGTCCACGACGCCGGAATCCCACCGGTTGGAAGAAGAGCCAAGTAGAATTAAAGCTCTCCGAAGTTACCTGTAATATGTGACCCAGCCGGTTTCAACGTCTATCCATGATTACTGACGTGACCGGGCTCTGTCTTGTACGTTCCTCACGAAATCAAACCACATTACCCAACGCAAGCATTTATTCTCGAAGCTCGGTATATGGTTTTTCTACTAGGCAAAACAGCTTTTTGCTAATCATTAAAAAAATATTAATGAAAATAGACCTTAATTTCATCACAGTAAAATGAACTCTGGACCTCCTAATTATACATCCTTCACTGCTTTTCCAACCATTGATTTTATATAGCGGTTTTCATTAGTGAAGCAAATGTAAAGCTGCTTAATTCTACAGTTTTTTTTTCTTACCAAGATTGCCGCAGGAACAAGGATTTATTGGTTTAAATTGAGTGTACAGAAATCAATTTCTCTAGGTCTGGGATACAGAAGGGAACTATTGTATGATATGTTGAAAGGCTGGATTCATTATCTCTAGTCTAATAATTCCACATTCATGAAACTTTTTATTAGATAAACTTAACTAAAATACTTTAACAGCTTAACGACCGCACGTTTTTTTTATAAAATTTCACCTGGCGAAATAAAATTTTGCGAAAAATTGTAATTTTACTAAATTCACTATAATTTGTAAGCAAATTGAGATATCTTTACAAAAATTAATTTTCTTAGCTTCCAGATACTTTGCCTATACGCATATATGTGTCCGCCGGCCAGCAACCTTTGTTTATCAAAGACGCAAATACGCCTCCACGGTTGTTAAGATGCGACTGAAGGTCCTTCGGTGGAGTGTCAATATTTAATTTGAATCATTCAAATTTTGTAAACTTTCACACGTTTTGTTGCTAACAACCTAGGTTTCGCCTTTCAGTATGTTCTGGCGTTCAAGTGCAAGATGAACTTTTATTACCAAGTTAAAAGCTTTTGATGTCGATATGGATTAATTATAAGCTTTTTCTTAACTTGTTTTGTTAGTCGCCAAGAGCCAAGGGAGGACCGACAATCCTGTCGGGATGTTTTGAAATGTCAAAATTTTACGTAAACGTCAATAGTTTTGAAATGATCTCACGCCTTTGTGGAAGCATTAATCGGTCTCGATGCAATTTAATATTATAGTGCTATATTTCTATTATAAGATTATGCTTTAAAACAATAAGGTGTTATGGAATATAAGTGCAGGATATCGAATCTTTAACTGTCGATTGAACATCAAAAATTAACAAAGACCAAGATCGCATTAACTTTTGGATTACATATAAATGAAACAAACATTTCACAATGAAACAGTTTTTAATAAGCAAATACTCAATTTTTTTTGCATAGGTTATTTTTATCTGTACATAAGATGCGGGACAATACAGTTGATCATGCGATCATACATATAGAATTGAAACCTTTTGCTGTTAGTCAAGCCTGTGTCGCCCTCAGAAGTCACTCGACGGATTGCAAATCTTAAGTTTAGATTGTACTAAATTAAGTGAAACGCACCGCGTAATGCCAATGATCTTGCCAAAATGAATCAAAGCTTTACTACTTTTACTACTGGGCTTCAAAACTAAAATGAAAACATTAAAATTTAATAACCAAATCAAAAAATTTAATTTGATACTTTCACCACAAATACATATTTTCATTTATCCGGCAAACGGTTAAAAATACATTTCATAGACAGATCTGATATCTACCACACTGAGGTTTAAGAGTTATTTTGATGTTTTTCTTAATTTTATCAAAGATAAGTCTATTATTGCTTCAAATATCATTGATTACAGATTTGTCGGCATGATGCACTTTGAAATGACTTAAATAATCGTTTGATGCCATACATTGACAGCCCCTTATTATAATGATGATCATCTCACACGTAAATCAATTTATACAAAGTTATCTAATAATATTTTAAATGTGTATTAAATAAATCTCAGTAAATACAATTTACTGTTCCTTTTTTTCTACACTTGTCCATGTTAGAAGAATAAAATACCTATTACAAAAGATAGCTTACAATAAACAATGACATTACTGGAGGAACGTAACATGAAATGTGTCCATGAAAATACATACAAAATTGGTATAATTTTCCATTTGCGGTATTGATATTGTGACTGGCATATTTTTTTTACCGTGTCCACTTCCAATTTAGAGCACATGGACTCCTAATGGAGTTTATCTCAACAGAAATGTTTCTACGAGAGCTGCTTGTTACTCAGTTGCTCAACCTCTCTTTTTCAAAAGAGAGTAGGAATAGAAGGATACGGCTAGGACAAGACTAGTGGTTAGCTAGTCGCTCTCCATACCGTTCATAGGATGGGAAGGGGGAATTCAAGACATCATAGACATCCATGCCTTCAAACAGAAATTCATAAATCAATTAATAAAACTGTCCGTACTGGGATTCGAAACTGAAGCCAACGATGTTGAACACTCGACCACACAGGCATATATTTATTTTTAATCCAAAAGATATTTACTCCAGACGAAAATTGTTCAATTAACTGCTTGTGGAAAAAGTTTATTTGTATGTTAGAAATTATTATTGGTTTAACAAATCTTTCTTTTATCAATTTATTTTTAAAAAATTCAATTAAAAGTCTAAATATGAATGAATAGGTAAGTATTAAATTGGAAAAATATCCTCCATCTCTTCTAGGTTAGATTATAATGTAATTAATATTATAGACGGCAACACCAAAACAAAGTCTGTAGTTGGAATGATGCAAGACCTCTGCGATTGACAGCATTTTTACATTTATTGTAGAACTGAATACATAACTGTTTTGACCCACTAATCCAGGGTTTCCCAAACTATGTTCCACGGAACACTGGTGTTCCACAGAACCTAAATAGGTGTTCCGCGAACATCCACACAACTTAAAAACCATTCTTTTCAATGTTTTCCAAAAAATAGAAATAATGACTACATTTTTTGAAATCCATTTTCCTTATTCGGCGCTTGTGATTGAGAAAATTTGACTGATTTTATAAATGTCATTAAATTATTTATTGGCGAGTTTGTCAGAAGAATCCCCCAATGTGTCGAAACAAGTTATTATTGTTTTACTTCTGTTTTATACAACCTATTTATACGAAGCAGGATATTATTTTTATGCTGGAATGAAGTCAAACAAAGTACAGGAACAGGCTTGACGCCACACCAATTAAAAATAACAAGTGTTTTATGTATTTACATATTTTTTTGGATTTATACTATTATGAATTACCCGACCTAAAAAATAAGCTAAGTATTTCATTAAAATTTCCGGATTCACAAAGTGTTCCATTGCAGAAAAAGTTTGGAAAAACCTGCACTAATCATTAAAATATCAATATGCCTATGAGAACTTCTTAACACTTAATAGGCGGGAAACGACAAAAGTCGTTTTTAGTGTATTGTCGGTAGAATGCGGATCATGGCATTATACGTTTTTTTATATCGTCGCTTGTTTGCGGGACACATAATATCACGGATTTGTTTCTCGGCGTTAAATAAAATGCCGCAACTAATTAACATTAGTCCTAATTCTTTGCTAGAAAGGGGGACACATGTGTCTCGAATATTTACGCTGTGTTTTTTACGGCATTAGATTTTACACTTCTAGTGGTAGTAAAGTTGTAGGGATGGCGATTATATATTATCATTATTTATATAATTATAAAATATTGATAAATATGCTATTTTGTTATATAGAATGTTTTGAATTTTTAATATTTATAACATGCGGAGTGCTTTCTACTAAATTGATAACAAGTTTTATATTCAGCTTAGAAACATAGTGAAATTATGATGTTATCGAAATGTCCTAATTTTATTTTTAATGATTAAATGTCACGTATGATTTTTTTTAAAATTTCAATCGAAAATATCGTTTGGTTTAGAAGTTTTGTTGATTTTAAGAATGTAATATATTTTTGCGCTAATCACTAAAAAACGCCCGCTACAGGCTTGAGTCTATTTTTGAAACGCCCGACTAAGAAGTGTTAAGACAGACTTAGAATAATTTAAGATTTCGACTGAATGTGCTTGGGGGAATTTCAGTATTAAATTTGAATCGCTTAAATTATGTACATTCACACAAGTTTTGTCACTAACGACCCGGGATTCGCCCTTCGGCATCTTCAGGCGTTCAAGTGCTTGGATGAAGTAGGTTTAAAGCCATTGCTGGCGAAAAGGATTAACCCATGGGAATGCCTACAGATTTGAATGGTGGGTAATTTTAAAAATTATATTTATTTTCATGTCAGTTCGAGTTCATCCGTGCACTATCATAGAAATTTCTTTATGGAATTTAAACTTTTGACTGCATTTCATACGCTTTTTCAAATGTTAAAACTTGAATATCTCAATATCATTTATTTTTACTTTTCCCGTCTTGAACTGGTGTATCGATATGATAAGGATGCAATTTGGTGGTTAATGGCTGGGTGTCCCACGTGGGCATATCAATGCCGGCTGATGTGCCTATTCTAAAATTGTAGGAAATGCCGCACACCAGCAAGTCCCATCTGCTGGCCTACCCGTGGCGTCCATCGGGCAATGCAACAATGTTGTAGTTAACAGCAGGGATCGCAAGGTGAATGTCTGGCGCCTCAAAACTGGGCCACTGACACTGGGAAGGAAATCCCCGACAGAAAAAACAGGGTTGAGCTGACCCTTAGAGCCCTTGTGACCCAGGCCTCAGGACCTCAGGGTTAATCACCCTGAATCCTTAAATAACATAGATTAGAAAAGCGCCTCGGACACCCGGAAACTCTGGAAAGCCTCAACCCTGCCTGCCTCTTCTTTCAACTGGCGCCCCAGACATCCGTCGGGTACTATCCATAGGATGTACTCAGCGGAACTGAGGGATGCTGGCATGTCATGGGAGGAAGCAAAGCAATTGGTGGGAGACAGGGAAACATGGAGGTGCCGAGATTTAAAAATGATTATAAAAAAGACAGACAGGATTCGGGCTCTCGACCCATGAACAGCACGTTCTCAAAGCAGATACATCAATGTCATTTAATTTTGGCATTCTAGTAATAGCTCCATATGGACCTGATAAAATTTCTTTGTTGTAAAACAATGCAATATTCTGCATTACCTATTATTGAAATATTATATTTGTCACAGCTGATAAGAGAAGTATTATTAAAAAACCACATGTATTTGATGATTTTTATTTACCTTGTAATACAAACCACAAACTTTGAGCATTTGATAATGTTACATTACAATAATAAAATGATTTCAAATTGGTTTTGCACACTACTTTATCTCCATTGAAACGTTTTGATGAAGTCATGCACACTTCACTTTGTGTTTTTAACTTCATTTAAAAGAACGAATTTTACCCTCAAATATCATTGTCAAGTGAACTTTCACTACATCACTATTACAACAAACCAATAGGTAAGTGTTTCTTATACTTATTTGTTTGTGTTGAATGAACTTTAATAGTTTATTTATAAAATGGAAAATTAATTTATTATAAAGTATAACTATTTTATTGGATCAAAGAGCATAACCATCACTTTATGGTTAATAAACTGTCAATTCATGTTTAAAATATATTATTTTATTTAAGACTAAAACAATTGCTTTAGCAACCTTAATAATAATCACATGTTTTTATTGAAAAAAGTGTAAATAATATTGACATTGTGATGAAAAATTGTAGCTCGAAAGTAATTAATTTACATATTTTGTTTACAATCCATACATTTAAACATTATTGATGGCTTAGTTCCATAGAATGACAAGTCAAAAATTTGATGATTTGAGTTATATTACTCGATATATACAAATACCTCTCTTTTAATTGCTTCACAAAAGTACAACTAGAAAAAATTACTAGTTTTCTTTCAGTAGGAAGATGTTTGGATTTGGAAATAAAGACATATAAACAATCTACTCTCAGTTCCATATAAATACAACTCGAAATATCATTTTATGGTTTTTGTCAAAGTTTTAATAAATTTAAATTGACTAAATAATTCACTTAAACGACGTGACAAATAATATATTATCACTTTTTTACAACTCAATTAAGATGTGTCAAAACTTTGGTCAGCCATATCTCAAAACTACTAATTTCTAGTTGTACCACTGTGGAACTAAGCCATCAAATTATTATTATTAAAACTGCTTAAAAATAATTATTGCTAAGCAATAAATGAATTCAAGTGTTTTCAATGACTTTAAGTGCATTAATTTGTGCAATCTTGCATGTTTTTAACATAGGCGTTTAATAAACGAGGAATTAAATTGAAGTGTTTTGTCAGCTGATGATAAAGCTTGAAAACAATAAATTATTTATATAGTATAACACAACATTGACACATTTTACCAGAACCGAGACAATTAAAGAATAAATAATAAATTTTAATTACAGCAAATCCATTAAATTAAAATGGCTGACAAGAACAATCTTCTCCTGCTGTTCGATCGCCCCACCGAACCGGTCTTTGTACCAAAAGGTGACAAGAAAGCTGTCTTCGATGTCCCTGAAAAATTCTTGGTGAGTCTACATGAATAAACTATAATATTGATAATTTTGCCTGAAATCAATATTAAGTTCAACTGCTATGTGGGTTGACATTATTGAAAGATATAGATAGCTTCAGATATTGACAATTTCCAAGTGGACTTGGACTAAAAATTATTACGATGTTATACTATTGAGTGAGTAAAAATAAGATAAATTCTATCTCTTATCAAACAGTTTTTAAGTCAAGAAAAATGAGAAATTTATTTAACTAGATAGAAGAGTTTAACAGCATGCTTGATAATAATGATTTCATAAAAGATATTAACAGTCATTTCCTTTTGAATGTTTTTTTATAGCCTGATAGATACCGCCCAATCGGTACACAGCTGTCGAACAGATTCGGAGATGATGCAGGAGAACGAATTCCCGTTCAGAACATTTCCATCCCCAACTTGGATTTGCCCCTTCAACTAAAGAGAAGGGACATCTTCTCGCTCTTCATCCCGAAGCACAGGAAGATGGCTGGCAGACTGATCGATGTCTTCATGGGTAAGCCTATAAAACTTTATTTACGCCTTGGGTAATTAAAATAAAATATTGCTGGCATACTAGTCAAAGGAATAGATGGAGTCACTTAATTCAATGGAGATTTTCTGAGACAACCAGCTGTAAACGAAATTCAATTTATTCAAAATTTTCATTTTGTTTTATGGTTGCTTAACATGGCAAAGATTCAGAAAAGCCATATTCCGAGTTTTTAAAATAGATGCCTGCTTTAGATATCAGGTTTGAGGATGTTTTTGTGAGAAATTTATAACTAAATAATATCAGGAATCACATATAGAATTTGGAACTGGCTGATATATAAACAGAGAGTATTGAACCTGCTTGCATTATCTTCCAATCTGTGCTATCGTCCGTAGGATGTATTCATTGTAATTAAAAGATGCTCTCATTTCATATGAGGAATCCATGATGCTATTAGTACCAAACAGAAAACAAATAAAAAATAAGAATTATCAAATTATTTGGGGCAAAGCTCATACTCAAATATAACTATTTAACCTCTAAATTAAAAAAAAACAAATGCTTGAAGTTTATTAAGCAATTCATAGCACCTTTGGAACATTTGTTTGTTAATCATAAATATCTTTTTTTTTTTTAATGTATATACATCACAACAAAACTCAATAAGAATATTATATATTTCATATGACAATCAATAATACAAATGTAATTATGATTGATTTAATAAATCAGTAATGTTTTCTTGTTTTTAATGACTGATTTATTTCTCCCCAGGTATGCGTAATGTCGATGATCTTCAGTCAATTGCTGTGTACTGCCGCGATCGTATCAACCCTTACATGTTCAACTACTGTCTGTCTGTAGCACTTTTGCATAGGTGAGAAAGCATTACAACATTATTTGCTATCAAATATTAGTTTAGATTACGATTGGGCAGATATTTGAAAAGTATCAATACTTTCCCTGTCAAATGATACTCTGGATATTTAAAAAAATATATTATTCACCTGTAAACTATGCTATAACATTTTGAAATCAACTTATTATATTCCAATCAATCGAAATTCAGTTGGTGGCCGAAACATTAATTTAAAAATTGTTGGAAACTTTTAAGGCTGTCTTTCTACCTCTTGAGATTTCTAAGTTCATAGCTCAATGACTTCAGTAACTGATTCATTTGTAATAACCTTTGAATAAGACTGATTGTTTCAAAATAATAATAAGGAAGAAAAAAAACTGAAGTAGTCTGATAAATAATTATTCATTTCCAGGGAAGATACCAAGGATCTACCTTTACCCAGCTTCATTCAGTCTTTCCCAGACAAATATGTGGACAGTGCTATCTTCTCGAGGGCTCGCGAAGAAGCCACTGTCGTTCCCGAAGGATCAAGGGTATAAAATTATTTTATTATGAAAAAAAATAAGATAAAACTAATCGACATCACGACAATATCTGAACTCTTAAACAAGCACAGTTTCGACAATTCCTAAAAACAACTTTACTGTTAGCCAAATGGTTTTAAGTTATTATTCTTTTTACAAATTAATGTTTGTACGTGGTTGGAAATGTATTATTCTAAAATTTATCCTGTAGGTAAAAAGAACCAGGTTAATTATCATAAAATCAACCTGATAATATATCTTTATCAGGTATCCATATCCTGTTTTGCTTCCTGTGGTTAGAACAAATAGTTATTAAAAAGGAAATTCCTCAAAGGAAATAATGCTTGTACATGAGATTCTTTTGTGGTTTTGTGTTTTGAATAAACATGCGTAACCTCAAATTGTTTTGATGCAGAAAATAGACTATTTGTTTCTCAAAATAATTTGCTTAAACTGCAACATCGGTTCATGGTCAAAAATGTCGAGGTGTTACTGAAATGATAATTATTATATTTAAGAGGTGTGCTTAGATATCATAAAGTCCCTAATTATAGTATTAAACAATAATACGAAGGGTATTTATATAAATTTTGTAAAACTAGCACTAAAAATTATTTCATTTTAGTAAGTGGGGTTACAATTTTAGGTAGACAATATTAAAGATTGTAACATTCTTTTAAATTGAATTATAAGAAAATTTAAGTTTAATAAGACAATAAAATTTATTTCCATCATTGCAGACCCCAATCATCATTCCCAAGGACTACACTGCGTCAGATTTAGATGAAGAGCACCGCGTTGCCTATTTCCGTGAGGATATGGGCATCAACCTTCACCATTGGCATTGGCATTTGGTTTATCCCTTCGAGGCAACCAACCGCGCCATCGTTGCCAAGGATAGGAGAGGAGAGTTGTTCTATTACATGCATCAACAGATCGTATCCAGGTATTAAAAATAGATTGTAACAATTTATTTAATTTACTCTTAGTGGTCTTTCTGACAATTGAGAAAAGGTGTCTCCATTAATTGCATTTGTTTTTCCAATAATATTACGAGAGTTTCAAACTCATATATGTTTTTAATTTATTAATAATTATTAATGTCATATTTTTTTCATTCAGGTACAACTTTGAACGTTTGAGCAACAACCTCCCCCGTGTTAAGCGTTTCAACAACCTCCGTGACCCAATCAAAGAGGGTTACTTCCCCAAGATGGACTCCCTCGTTGCCAGCAGGGCTTGGCCACCAAGGTAAATTCAATCAAATATTGTGACACAGATGAAGAATTTTAAACTGCCTTTAACTGTCAACAACTATTAACCGTTAAAAAGCTGTAAAAAAACTGGGATTTTTATACTGCAAAAACTTTAAACTGAATGAGATTATTTGCAATTACTTCTAAGACCTTGTCTAAGTGATGCACTTTAAAAAAAACCATGGCCTTCTTAGTTGTTCTATATTCCATAATATGAATTGCTTATTTCCATGTCAATAAGATATAAAAACAAACTGAGAAATTTTAAATGCAATCAATAAAATAATACATTTTTTACTAGGTTCGTTAACACTCGCCTGACTGATATTAACCGATCTGTAGACCAGATCAGAATTGATTTGAGCGATATGGAACAATGGAGGGACAGATTCCGGGCTGC
Source organism: Himalopsyche anomala (assembly GCA_031772345.1). NCBI lineage: Eukaryota > Metazoa > Arthropoda > Insecta > Trichoptera > Rhyacophilidae > Himalopsyche > Himalopsyche anomala. The sequence continues at coordinate 3,206,135 of CM062841.1, read as the reverse complement.
CGTAGAACAAGGATTCGTTACTGATGTAAGATTATGTTTTCTTTCCATTTTGATTGATTGGCAATAAAACACATTAAGAGCAGCCACATAAATCTTAAGGATCATGTATGGCTATTGATTTAAGAAATGTTTTCTACCTAGAAATACTTATGACTACTTGCAGACATTTTTTGACTTTCACTATTAAATTTATCATATATTTTTTATTTCTTACAATTAAAAAATCTGTTTGAATAACAGCCATTCAAATTTTACATAAAACTATGATATCACCATGCTTAATGTCATGTTTCATTGCAGAGTAATAATCGCCGTATCCAACTAACAGAGGAGAGAGGTATCGACATCCTCGGAGATATGATGGAGGCATCAAGCTTGAGCCCCAACCGAGGATTCTACGGAGACTTCCACAACATGGGACATGTCTTCATTGCTCTGTCTCACGATCCTGACCATAGACATCTTGTAAGTTTCATTTCTTTATTTAACATTTCTTTTCACAAAATTGAATGATCAGTTATTGGAAAAATAATGCAGTGATTTGCTTAAGGCTACAGCGAAAACACCGTACAGTGATTGCAATTTATCTTTGAAATGATTAAATATATATCTGATGTCATAATTCTTTTATTTTAGGAAACCTTCAGCGTGATGGGAGACTCCGCCACAGCTATGAGAGATCCTATCTTCTACAGATGGCATGCATTCATCGATGATCTCTTCCAATTGCACAAGGGATCATTGCCAAGATATACCGTCGCAAGGGTAAGTTTGATTAGTTGATTAATAATTTATTATTTGTCTAAATTAATCTATCAAACATAAGTTGTAGCTCTATAATCAATTGCATAGATTCAAAATGTGAAAAATAAAATAGACAACTGGACTTACGCACCAATCAATCACCAAGAATATTATTTTATTCTAATGTAAATTTGCCTGTCTATTTGTGATTCACATCATAACACATCACAAATTTTTTCTCTCCGTATGCAAATCAACCACATTGAGTGAATTTCGACAGTTAGCCCCACTTCTTGGTACTAATAAATTAGTATTACAAAAAAGACCATAAAATATTCACTTACACGTGTAGGAAAAAGGCATTTTTTTTATTGATTGATCATATTATTTTTTGAAACAGTTGGACTACCCTGGAATCACAGTCGGTGGAGTTGAAGTGAGCGTGAATGGAGGCGCTTCGAACCAACTGCAGACATTCTGGCAGCAGAGTGACATCGATCTATCACGTGGAATGGACTTTGTGCCAAGAGGAGCCGTCTTCGCCCGATTCACCCATTTGCAACATCAACCATTCTCATACAAGTAAGTTGTTACATGTCAAAACATATGATAAATTTCAAATTAGTGTTGCCAAGTCATAACAATCTAACTAAATGAAAGTAAGGATATAATAAGATTGATTGTTTACAAACGAAACTCGAAATGTTGTTTGATGTTTTCTCTTCTGTCAATACATTATATGAGAAAACATGAGACAGTATATAAAAGTAATATAGATCGTGTTGGCACAAAATCTCTTGTTAGCAGTTGCTCAGTCAAAAAATTCCGTTTTTGCACAGACCTTATTTAAAGTTTCCATCACAATACCATTTTATGAAAAATAATGGCTTGAATCCTTGTCTGTTACACTTGCATTTAAAGGAATGCATGTATTGATCCATTCCTAAAAACAATACACACAGAGAGGAATTGAATAACTTTTAAAAAAAGAACTTAAATGCTTGACTTAAAAAACAGTTTTGGAAAATAAATCTTAATTCTTTTGTTTGATATTCTTTCAATATTTGGATATTTATTTCAATTGTGGATTTGTTTATATTCATTTGACTGTTATTCCCATAGCATCACCGTGGACAACTCTACTGGAGCAGAAATAAGAGGAACTGTTCGTATCTTCATGGCACCCAAATTCGACGAGAGGGGTACCCCGATGCAGCTCCGTGACCAGCGCCATCTTATGATTGAACTTGACAAGTTCGCTACCACACGTATGTATCTGTTTTGCAAATCACATCTCTTAACACTTATTGTAATAAGTACAAACTAGATAATATAATATTTATTTCATATTACCATAGACAATTTCTGAATGAAAGCAATGATATAATGAGTTTGATTGATTAAAAAAGAAATTTTAAGATGTTTGCCTGTTCTCTTTCATGCTTGAAAAAATGTATTATATAATAAAACATGAGACAACAATATAAAAGCATTGTGCTTATAGATATAGATTTTCTATACAATGTCATTTGAAGGACTTTACAAAAATGATTTTTTTTCAAATATCTTCCAATATATCTAAACAAAATTTCTTTTCACTCTATTTTCGATAGCAAAGAAAATTAATACTAATATATAATCATCTATTTCGGTACTAATAGAATGCATTTGTTTTCGTTCCAGTCCAACCCGGATCCAACACGGTCACCCGCCGTTCGGATGAGTCTTCAGTAACCATCCCCTTCGAGAGGTCGTTCAGAAACCTGGATGCCAACCGGCCCGCTGCTGACACCGCTGCGGAGGCACAGTTCAACTTCTGCGGATGCGGATGGCCCAATCACATGTTGATCCCTAAGGGAACTCCCCAGGGCATGGCCGCCGAATTATTCGTCATGGTTTCCAACTACGCTGACGATAGGGTGATTACATGTTTTTTGTTAAATTGTATTGTAATAGTGGTACTGATAATTTTAAAGATATTGTAATTGCTATTTTAACACTAAAGCATCGATCAAAAATTTTGACAGTTAGATGAACATGTATACCTGCATATTTTTCTCTTGCAAGCAGTGTTCCCTCTAAGCTGTACGCTTGTGCGCGCGCACATACATTACAATAGAGCGCACAAAAGTTTCACCAGCTATACCACCCCCAGAATAAATTAATTGACATTATTTAGTGTAGTTAATAAGTGTCATTATTACAAATTAACCGTTTCGCTTAGTAGGCCTAAATACTGTGCCGCACAAAATTTTTCATTTCCTTTCAAAGTTGCACAGCCAATGTCTTTTGCGCATATAGCCTTCAGAAAATTAGAGAGAACATTGCTTGCAAGTGATTAAGATATTTAAATCTTTTTTGCTGATAATTTAAACAAAGAAAACAAACGGAAAAAAAAAAAAAAATTGTGACAGTTCAATTGGTTTTACAAAGAATGTTAGTAATTTGAGTTATCTGTCAACAGGTGCTTAGAAACGATATCCAAATTGGCTTTAGTCACAAAAGAATACTGTTAAAACTCTCAAAGGATATGGGGGCGACATTATTAGTTAGTATTTTAGTAAATTAATAAATATTTATTTCTTATAAACCGTTCACAGGTTGAACAAGATCTGGTCGGCACTTGCAACGATGCTGACAGTTATTGCGGCGTTAGGGACAGGCTTTACCCTGACAGGAGATCCATGGGCTATCCCTTCGACAGGATGCCGAGAGAAGGAGCCGATACCTTGGGTGAATTCCTCACTGGCAACATGGCTATGCAAGAAGTCACCATCACATTCACCGATCGCACCGTTCAAAGAGCAAACAAATAAATTATATACCATTCCAATTATTTAAAAAAGGAAACGAATTCCTTATATTCCTTTTTTATTTAAATTTCTTTGATCTTATTCTGTAGTGTTGCCAGTTGAATAATAATTAATTGTTCTATCATACTTACACGGCCAGAATAATTCAAAGTATTGACTATTGCTTTTTTAAATGGTAAATGCAAAATGATTAAAATTTAAGTTTCTTTTATAAGTTTAGGTAATCTCAGATTTGTATATAATTTGTATAGTACGTATAGATTCGTAAGTCTTATTATTTTTACCAAATAATCATTGCAAAAACGCTGAAACAAATATTTATTTTGATAATATCATATTTTGTCTGCTTGAATTTTGTTGCATGTGTGAAAACATCAAATAAATCCAGTTGAATATATTTTGTTGTCTTATTTGTGAAATTATTTATTAAATGTATATTGATCCCATCATCATACTTCCATATGCAATAGACAATAAAGTAAACCACAATGACGAATAATATTGTACACTTTGCGAGTGGATATACACTCGGGTCTCATATAACTATCAGTGGCGGTACGTGACCTAAAATCTTGGGTGGGCTAGAAAAAGTTTAGCATTGTATACTATTTACGAAATTGTGCATGTTTCCACATCACATTATACATTAATTTACAAGCAAATGAACAAACGCAAATTACAACCCTACTGCAAAGCATAAATTATTATATAGTAAAATCAAAGCTAATGTAAGTATGAAATAATAGAATAGTAAAAACTGGACCTCAAATTTGTCTCCTTCAAAGTGAACTACCTTGTTTTGTTTCATACAATATAACTTGTCTCTGAATACAACACTAAAGAAATCAGAAGAAATTTTTTCATTATTTCTCCAGCATCCCACAAATGTCTGACTTGTCCGCCATTTCTATGTGGAATAGACGAGTATAATGAATCATTTTTTGTGATTACAAGAAATTACTATAGATGGCAGTGGCATAAGCCGACAAGTGAATATTTAATAGCGATGACATGCCTGAGTCAGTTTTTTCGTTTTTGTAGGTTGGGTAAGTTTGGTTCTGATCCACTCTTATCTACGGTATACTGGGAGAAAGTCAAACATCAACTCTTATTTAGCTATAAATGTAGATAGATCTTCTGAAAAAAAAAACAATTTCAGCCATAGTCTATGTATTTTTACTTCATTTAAATGTGTCGCCTGCTGTGGCCCAGTCGCTTAGAGCTTGCTATACCGATCACGCAGGTCTGGATTTGATTCCCGGTAAGATCGCAGTGAAATATTCAATTCAAAGTTGTGATCAAAGACTGGGTGTTTGTGATGTCAATTCACATTATTTTCCTCTCCTCCCAACCTTCTGATCTTTTAATAACTGGATGTAGCAATAGCGACTAGTCAACCACTAGTCCTGTTCTAACCTTATTCTTCTTTCCCTACAACTTACTTGCGACTGAGTAACAAACAGTTCTCATAGAAAAAACTTCTGTTGAGATACCTCCATTAGGAGGCTATATACTACACATTGGGAGCGGACATAGATAAAAAAAATTGTTATGTCAATTATGTACCAACATTATTCCTGACAAAAAACTGTAAATAACTTAATGTTTTTTTAAACATTATCGAATTTCATTAAGTACTGTTACCAGCGGTGGGCTGCCAAAATCTTAACAAAAGGGCTCGGTAAATGTCACCCAAAATGCCTACACATTATAGATCAGTGTTTCTCAACCTTTTTGGGCTCGTGGCCCCTTTTGAGTGTCTTATTTTCTGTTTTATTTTTTTGACAAAATTTAAGGGGCAATAAAGACTTCTTAAGTTTCATAATAAAATGTAACCTTCTACAGAAATTTTAGCTAGGTACTGATTTCATCTGAAACGAATGATTTTCTCAACTTAACAAGGGGCTCGCCGGACGTGCCGAAATTTAACAAGGGGCTCGCGCGAGCCCCCTCCAGCCCATCCCTGACCGTTACAGTACATAAATAGAGACGTTTAAATTAATGCCTCATACCATTATCACCAAAAAATATTACTTCTCAATTGTATTGTTTTGTAAATTTGTGTTTACCAGACGGTAAAATAATATTAAGATTGCTATCAATAAAAGACAGATAAATAATTGCTTAAATATTTTATTAAAAACAGAATAAATGTTGCGATATGTGAATTAATTGCCTCAACACATATTAATTTACCTCAACAATATCCTAAAGAAAAATAATTGACGGTGTGAACATTACGCATTTGTAAATTCAATCTGCCATTCCAACGACAACAAAAGAGTTTTTATAAGTTGACAATTTTTTTTATTAGTACGTGTAAAATATCGATAGCTATTTTGGCACCATACCATTGCCAGGAGTGAACTGAATAAATCAATTACATTACTTATTACCATTTTAATAGACTGTCTTATATACAAATATATTTCGAATCTGAAATTGCAACATATTTTATGAATAATATTAAATTGAACTAGATAATGAAAATGGCATATTTTTCTGAAATAGATTTTGAATAGCGGCTTATTTATATCCGATGAATAACAAAATGAGCTGCAGGTGAACAAATAAATAGATATAAAAATTGATTTTTCGTTTTGAAAAACATTTCTGGCGACATTCCGGGGAAATAATTTTGAAATTGGCATTATATGGTAACACTAAAAAGCAGTATTATTAATGCCAAATTAGTCATCGATAATGGTTTATTTACCTGAAAAAAATAACTATTACTGATTGTTAACCTTTAGAGGAGTGAATAGATCTATACAGACCTTACTTTAATTAACTGCCTTTTCTTAACATGAAAATTTCGTGACTTTTTCTCAATGAATATATGTAATTCATACTTAGAGCATATATATGCTTACAGACAGACACTCCTGTGTTGAGTTTAAACTACTTTTATACTCATTTACACAAAAATGGCGCCGACGTACATGTACGTCCATACTTCTCTAAAGGTTAATGATGCTTGATTAAAGCACAACTTATTGCGTTGTTCTAAATTTATTGCAGGGTTTACCAAATTTTGAGTTACAAACTCAATAATACATAACATGATTTCATAACATTTCAGCTCGTAAAATTAAATAATTTTTCTACTACAGTAATTACTTACGCCCTCAGTCACGTATACCTTAATTCTCAATCCCAGAGACGGATCACATTTTTCTTATGTAGGAGATAGCAGTAAAATTGTTTTAATTTAAAAAAAAAATATTCTATGACTCCTAATATTGCAATAAGCTGTGTGGTCTGCTAGAAATGAGTATATTATAATACCGACCCATAATCGACCATTGATCATATCGACCCATAATTGGCAAAAGAACTTACGCGACACAATTCGGTAAATTGTGCTTTAATCCAATAATTGCTCAATATCGCCTAAAGCGTCGATATCAAATTTTTTAGAGTGTCTCTTTTAATGGCCTGTGCATTTTAGTATTTTGACTTGTTATCGTTTATTCCACATGGAGCCTGGTTGAGAAACGCTGATCTAGAGAACTGAAAGTGGTCAGACAATTTTATTATAATATAAGGATAGACATTGAATTGACCATATAATTATTTACTGACCGGACTTAAGGAATTCCTTTTTTGAACTTAATTTAAAAAAAATCTTTTTTACCTATTACGGGTCGATATATACGGGTTTCATAGTAATTATGAATTACTATGAAAAACAAATAATACTTAACCCATAAATGCATGATTTTCTAATTTTTACAAAAAATGCATTGTTTTTACCAAAAGTGTACACATAAAATGCAACATTTTGTTTAATCGAAATTAGTTTGACAGTTATTTTATCGTAAATAATCAATAAACATGAATTTAAATATTGCATAAAATTAAGATTTCCAAAAACTCCGGCTTCTTTCTTTGGTTGCAGATTAGTAACGACATCTTGCCATCACATCTATTAAAAATTGGAAAAAATATTTGTATTTTACCATTAAACACTTGGACCAGAAGCGGACACAGGTGTCCAGAACAAATGCAAGCGAACACGGACGTCCGAGACATTTAAAAAAATCAAATACTTGGTATTCTAATAGAATATAAACAATATTTTGATGAACATGTGTAGTGCCATCTATACTTAGTCAATATAGGTTTTTAAAATATCGAATTCGAGTGTATTTTTCTCTAAAACACGCAGTATCTCTGAGACATATTAATGATTTATTTGCGCGGTATTCAAACGGTTAAGTATAAAAATCTATGTTAAAATCGACTGAATAAACAATTTGCACTTTTCGTAGCACAGTATGCATTTAAGGATTAAGATTCGAGTTGTTTTGGATAAAAAGTATTCATAACTGATTGATTGATATCTATACATCAAATTCTGGGGCTGGTGGAGCCGAGCTTCAATTTCCCTTTCATCTGGTGTATTTTGATGTTGCTTTTCCCGCATAGCGTCCTGGATTTACCTGGGCATAGGCGGGTGCGTGGTCTTTGGTTTTTGTTTTGTTTTTGTGGTGGTATTAGTTCTCATTCGTAGGCATTACACATGACACTGGTGGTTGATTCAGTAACCTCGAGCTGGAATTAATTGGGATTATGCTTATCTGATCAGTTAACATTTTTTTTTTTTAACTGAAACAACCAATCTAACATTTATAGAACTCAATTTATTTTACGAAATCAGTGAACATTATAAACAATAAACACCGCATACGTCCCTGGGAGTGGTTTCGATGCACATGCTGTGCACATCTTATGGGCTTAATGCAGCAATTTCCAACTTGGGAGGTACACCTCCTTGGGGAGGAATGGACTATTGCAAAGGGAGGCGCGAACAGTCCAAAATATGTATTTACCCTTTAAAACGTATACGTAGTATATGAAATAAAGAATGGGGAGGTGCGAAGATACTGTTCATCAAATGGAGGCGCAGTAACCTAAAGGTTGGAAACCACTGGCTTAACGGGTTCAATAATAAAGAGTAAACCAAAATATACAAATAAAAACAGCAGGATAAATCATTACTAACAATTGAGGTTATAACTTAAAAATAATAGTACACAATAAAAACAAAACACGTAGACGAATTGATAAAATATCATTTTTTACGAGCATAATTACAACGTGGTGAATAGTATATAGAGAAAGTTGTGTGTGGAAGTTAGTGACTTTGGGATCTGATCCAAGCTTCTCTTATTAACTTTTACACGCCCAGCGGTCACAGTGCAATGTAAGATTGCGCTGCTTTTTAATAATATCAATATTTGCCCACTTGAATAACGGCTTCAAGATATCGAATCATAATTTTATTTACGTTTTTAAGCTCTCAGACCACCGATCTATCGGTGGTATATGAAAATGCTAAAATGCTTTTACAGTTGATTCATCATCACCAATTACTATTACTTTTGTGTAGTCACACATAAATAAAGCCATATTCATTCATGCATACATGATTCATAATTGTCAGTGGAGTTTTTATATATCGCTACACTAAAGCAACAGTGGGATAAGTCGAAAATACTAGTTTCGAGATAATTGAACTCTAAGGTTTGTGTTAACGTTTTTAAATAGCGAATTTTGGTTTCATTTAGCTACCTTACGGTTAATGACAAAACTAAATAGTAGGTTGTTTTGTATACTATTATCTGTATCTAGCAACGTTCCCTCTAAGCTCTACTTTATTCAAAAGGTCAGGACCAGTTTCGCTTGAAAATGCTTGCAATGAGCGAAACCGGTCCTGACCTTTTAAATAAAGTGGAATAAAATACAAAGGAATATTGTGTTTTATTAATGTAATTAGTGAAACAAATTTCATTTTATTGAAACGAAGAGAATGAAAAAATATTTTCTTTTGAATAACAGTTTTATTAGATAGTCTTTAACCTGTTAACAGCTAGAAAAAAATAACGTTTTTTGTCCTGTAAGCTAGCAATTGTCTAAAAACTAATAAAGGAAAACTTAATATTCATTTTGTGAATCCTTAAGAGACGTCGGACCCTTTTTCAATGATGCAAACTCTAAAAAATATTTATTGACGTCGTAATAATGAGAACACACTGGTGGGTAGCGTGTGTGGTTAGTAGGTATGCGACACACCGGTGGGTCGTTAGCTTTAGAGTGGTTAATAAGCAACGTTCCCTCTAAACTGTGGACGCGCAGCAGTTGGGAAGCCCCCGCGCACTCATTCCAGGTTGGGGCGCACTACAAGACAGATGTTCAATTAATATTTGATCGGTCCGCACAGCCTTTGAAATTTCCGCCCAGCTAACCTCTTGCCTTAGTGGGAACATTAGTATCTAGTTATTTTACTAATCTCGCTGATGCTTTAAAGTTACAGGGCAATATCAATAATTTTAAATATAAGATTTTTCATTTAAATGGGGAAAATTCTTTTTAAATTAAAATATTTCAGTGTTTCATTATAAAGGTTCACCTTTCAGCAATCGATTTTTTTCACTTTATCTCACTGTTGCTTTATGGTAGCGATATTAACCACTTGAATACCAAGCGGACACAGGTGTCCGGAACATATGCAAGCGAACACGGATGTCCGAGACATTTAACTCGATGGTTGCCACAGACGAACTATCTCGTAAATATTTTCGAGCTCAACAGGCCAAAGACGAGTTATCTTGTCAATAACTAATTAAATTAATAGTTGAAAATTGTAGCCGACCTGCTAGGTAATTTCTATTAATTATATACGGCTACTAAAAGGTTAAAAAATCAAATACCAAAAGTGTACACATAAAATGCAACATTTTGTTTAATCGAAATTAGTTTGACAGTTATTTTATTGTAAATAATCAATAAACATGAATTTAAATATTGTATAAAATTAAGATTTCCAAAAACTGTGGCTTCTTTCTTTGGTTGCAGATTAGTACCGACATCTTGCCATCACATCTATTAAAAATTGGAAAAAAAAATTGTATTTTACCATTAAACACTTGGACCAGAAGCGGACACAGGTGTCCAGAACAAATGCAAGCGAACACGGACATCCAAGACATTTTAAAGAATCAAATACTTGGTATTCTAATAGAATATAAGCAATATTTTGACGAATATGTGTAGTGCCATCTATACTTAGTCAATGTTGAATTTTAAAATATCGAATTCGAGTGGTATATTAGGCAAAATTATTTTTCTCAAAAACATGCAGTATCTCTGGGACATATTAATGATTTATATGTACAAACGGTTCAAAACCAACATGAAATCTGAGATACAAATATTTTACATATTTTTTTTGTTGTTTTGTCTATAAAATATGTTTTTTTTCTTAAATAAATATGTTGTTAATTGAGAACCTTTTTATTTTATCCAAAACACGTTCACAAATTTTTCAAAATGCTTTTTTTAAACATCTAATGGCACGCAAAAAAAATTCTCGGGCAGTGACCGCACCGGACCTATTGTTCGCGGCGCACGGGCGTGTAAAGGTTAATGCATTCATTCTGATGGTATTTCATGAACGTTATTATACATAGAAGCCTTTAGTGAACACTGAGCATAGATGTGACCAAGAAATTGACGGGAGATGGAGAATCTTGAATGATGTGGAAAAATACAAACATTTTTGGTGTCCACTGATGAAATGTCTGATTTATTATTCACTCACATAGATTTTTTGATTTGAATCTTTTGAATAATATTTTTATTTATTTAAGATCATAGTATCAGAACATAAATTAATTTAATAACGTTTGTCTGAGATATTGATTGAGGTTGCTTCAATCGCAAATCGTTTAAATTTGATACATTTCCATGAATTTTTTCACTAATTAACTAAAACAGTATTCGAGTTCATCCATGCAGTTGGGTTATTAGTGACAAAATTGTGGAAAATACTCACTTGCTGAGCAGAAAAAACGGATTCTTGTTTCATTAAAATTCCTGCAATAATTACACACATAGTTCGTTTTCATTCTATCATAATTTTGATGCATTCAATGGTCTTTGCATTATTGATACGGCACTTGCGTAAATTTTCTCAATATCATTCGGCAATTATCTACTTTTCCGGCGCACGTTTCCAGATACAGACGCAAGGGAAGAGCCCTCGGAGAGTCTGTCTGTAGAACAATGTCGCGTGCCGTGTTGAGATCGCCCCGTAAGGCGTAACAGACGGCACCGTTCATGCAGAAGGCGACGTGAATGGCTTCTTGGGCCGCCGCATTCGTTTTTGTCAGATGATGAACGGTCGTCGGATTCAGATGGTCGATAGCTTCTGATATTCTATCCAGAGAAATGAGCGATTCAGCGGCGTATAAGTGAGCTAACGCTCGCTGTACCGGACCTACGGGACGAGACAGGAGTGAATTACAGTGCTGCAATGCGGTTACGGGATCGCTCAATCGTAATGAGACGAAACTGTATAATAAGAGTACGGATGTTCGTAAATTGCAATATTGTTTGAAGTTCATCGGAGAGCTGGGAGCCACTTGAAATATCAGTTGATCTGTATCTTTGGGCGAGTCTATCGACGGAAGAAGAGTGACGGAATTCATCAGGCATAATGCGGCGAATTCCAACGACAACGTAGGAATAGCGTATGACTCTCCTGAGATTGTATATCTGTCGTTGTTTATATTACTCGGTAGTAATTTAGCGTGAGGACCTGAACCGATTTTTTTTAATATGGTATCTTCGCGGTTTATCTTACTGTAATTACTCACGCAGCATTCAGCTAAGCGCAACCAGATGCGAGGGTTATTTGGGAAATGTCGAGCGGCTTCTACGAGACATTCAAAAGCATCTTCAGGTCTGTTAGCTTTTAGTAACGCTATTCCGAGATTAAAAACATACAAAGGTCTGTCTCTCGGAGACGTTAATTTCGCAGCGTTATCTCCGTCCGTCGATTTAATGTGTTCTTTTAGCGCCTGTTGCATATATTTAACAGATAAGTTTTGTTTGTTCATTGCTGAGTATAAAATTCCGAGATTGTTGTTTATTGGGCCCCATAATTCATCAGCATCCGGCTTCTTATTTAGAACATCCGGGAGTTGTCTGTGACGGCCGAGCGTCTCAACAGCTCCTTGGAAATCACCGTTGATATATTGCTGGTGGGCTATCAAGAATAGCCATTCAACGGAAGGAAGAATAAGAGGAGTCCGTATCTGCCTTCTGCTCATTAGCGTAGATCTGAGCTTGAGTCTTTTCATTAGGTCAATGACCTCGGGCGGCTTACTGTGAAACAAATTGGCGGCTTGTTCTCCAAAATATGTGACTTTATCTGGCATTCGCCGACACAGACAAACTTCCATCAGTAAAAGAACTACACTACAACATAAATTACCATCTTTTATTTGATCCTTGAACGAAAATAACTTCTCTAGAATATTATAAGCTTGTGCGTAATGCCTGGTATGGTATAATAGCACTGAATAACTGTAATATATGGCGGCATCTGCTAGCGATTTGATTTCAGTGGCGTTTACAGACGGCCAGAGCTGGCCTGTTATCTGTATCAATTCCTTTCGGAAAGCGTCATCATTTCTGAAATTGCTCAGATAGAAATCGGCCACGGCCTTGTTGAATGTCAATTGTTTGTTCTGTTTCACCAGCGATGATAATTCGTTTAAGTGTTTGACACAATCTTCATATTTTCCCGCTGTAAATTCGTTCAGAGCGCGCACGGCGGGGTCGTAACTGCTCGCCTGTGTTTGGTCAGCCATTATATGTATTGTAATGACCTATTATGACGTAAAAGAGATTCTTGGTTGTTATTTATACAATTTTCAACGTTTCAATAAGGTTTCCTGGATTTGAAACGTTTAGGTTCAATTGACAGTTCAAGTTTGGAGTTATTGTCTATGAATTGAAGCATGAATATTTATGTCATTGTCTATGGCAGAACTAAGGCTATCGAGCAGTGGTAGCCAAACTTTTGACCTCTACGGACGACTTCATACTGAAATCAGTCGTAGCGGTCTACTAATACCGTATGTGCTAAGTTGTCATGAAAAGTGAATTTATTCAAAGCACAATATAATGTGTATGAAAGGGAAATAAAATGGATAGATAATAAAAGATACACTCACTTCTTGTTTGGAAAGGATACGCGGTCAACGTTATGGCCAATCGATACGTACACATCTTTGATGTCCTATATCTATGATTATTTTAAATTTAAACTTATTTTTGGCTTTAAATTACTACTTTTCTTATGATCACCTAACACATACGATGTTGGTAGACTGCCGTCCATAATTTTTAAAAAGTCGATCACATACACCCATACTTCGATTTACGTGGAACTCGCTTTACACGACATTACTTAACGTGATCAAGAAAAATACATTTTTTCCAACATTTGTAGTCAAATTGTATGCATTTAACATCAAACTACGCGATAAGCAATCAATTAATATTATTTTTTTAATACTTATGATTCTGACAAACTAAATGAATCCATGTTTTGAACTAACCATTAAATTGGAATATTATGTTTTAAAATAATATATTGATTCAAATGTTAAACGTGCTGTTAAACATTAGCGAGATTTAAAAATCATATGTGGACAGTATCAAAATTTACAAAAATATGAAGAAACACTCGATAATGGATTATTTAACAAGAATAAATCCAGAAAAAATCAGAAGTTTTAAGGTTATAATAATTAATATGTTTATCCCACGCTACCATTGTTTTTATTTTATTGTATTGCTAAACGATAATGTATCTAATAAGTATATTTTTATACATGCAATTGTATGTGTTTATTTTACACAATTTTTGTTGTCACTAGCTATTTTCTAATCCTTTAGAGTTATATGTCTCGATGAAGGCAAATCTTTTATTTTTCTGAACCAATTTTCCATTTTTTATGCGTTCTACGCACTGACTTACGTGGATTCGCGTTGTGCGAAATTTTGCCAAAACTATTAACCGCGCAAATCGAGTTATAAGTGTACACAATAACACAATTTTATCTTAGATTTTAAGACTTTTAAGAGAATAATGTGCACCTATCAAACGGGTTTTAAGCCGACTACGTTATAATATTTTTATTTCAGAAAAAAATATTCTTCATTGTCAAAATATTATAGTTTATTTATTTAGACAAATCGGTCATAAAAATCAGATGACATTTCATTAACGATGGCAATACCAGGTAATTCATCATGGTTATTGGTTGAATAGACAAAACGTATCACCGCCTCAAAAAGCGAAAGATTTTTTGTTGTGTCAAACGTCACCGCATTTAAGTCGTCTCTTTATAATATTTTTACTACACTCGTATTTATGATTTCGTGATTTAAGATTACCATAATAAAAGCGTTCGGCTGAACAATAAACGTGAGTTAATTCAACTTTGTGTCAACATTGCACAATCTTGATATATATATTTTTAAAAAGTTATCCATATAAATCGATGATCTATGTTTTTAGATGAAGCAGAGGGGTGTGTTTTCGTTATTAGCTCTATCGACGGTCGGATCTTTAAGTGTAGCAACAGGATCTGTGCTAGTTTTGGGACCCGAAGACAGGTAAATATTGTGAAAGTTGATTTAAAAATTTTGCTTGACTTGCAAATTTATCATTATTTTTTTCAGAATATGTGCGTAACAATATTTAAATATTTAATTTAGAATGTGTGTAATGGTTATATTTATTTTTATGACATACTTTTGATTCATATCTCTTGTTATATGAAAAATAATAAAATTCTAGTGGAATTCCACTAACCTATTTTTAAATATAAAAAAATGAATACAAAAACAAAACTCGATATTCTAACTATTGCAAGAGAATACATAATTATAAAAAAATATCTTATTGTTTAAATTAAATCAATGACTCCTTTATATTGACTTTTATAATAAATAGTGCCACAGGTGTTATTGACTGATTTTCACTTGGTAGAACTTCATAACAATAGGGTTAAAAATAGCAATCTATTTAATTCTACACAAATTATTGTTGAATTATTTAACCTGGACATGTGAGATTTCAGTTGCAAGAGATTTTTTAGTGTAGTATTTTTTGAGATTATTAACCTTTTGATGAGTATCACTGTACCCGTACATTCAAGTATCTTGTCATCTATTATCTATTGCCATTCTCATATTTTTTTATTGAATTTATGTTATTTCTTCAGATATATATATATATACTAGACACATTCAGCAGTGATTTTTGCCCACCGCATTTTTTTATTATGTATTAGTAGTCATATAATATTGGGCGTAAAATACCATTTGTTACCGATTCCCTTCCTAAAATCAACGACTGTAGAGTGTCACGTGTACACAGATGAGAGCAAAAAAGTGTCTAGGCACAAATCCCAGTAAAGTCTTCTAAAATAATACATTTTTAACTATTCGTTTTATAATTCAAAATAAATATTTATCACCTGATCTAATAAATAATATTCTTTTCAGATTGATCAGTATACAAGAAAAATGTTTTTTATATTTTTGTGTGTGGCAATACTACAAATAATCAAAATATAAGAAATAAATCTAATTCAGTAAAAGTTAACTCACTCCTCAAATGGTTAATTCATATATTTTTTTTTGTTAATTGAAATAATTTAGCAACTTAACTATTTTTTTTACTAAAATTGGTTAGTAAGTTATTCATTCACTCAGTCTAACTTTTAGATAGCGTAAATAGTAAAGATGGGGGTAGGGCAAGTGATGCACAAACCGCGGCCCTTTTCTTTTTCTCAAACATATTTTTTTTACTTAAAACATTTATTTAATAAATGTTAGCAAGCTTTTTCTTCAATGAAAGAGAATAAATCGGTTCATAGAAACAGGCTTACAAATATTATGTCAAATAATAATAAAAAAATAGTTAAAATTAACCAAGAATGCATTAACTTATGAATTGCATATAAATGAAACATAAATATTTCACAATGAAACGATTTCTAATAAGCAAGTACTCATAATCTTTTTTTGGATGGCTTATTTATTTTCGAAATAACACGGTCAAAATAATACAATGGACTCATTTATCTAAATTCACTTAATCTTTTTTTACACGGTTTTAAGGCTGTTTTACATGGAACGTACTTATGTTCTGTATAAAAAAGGATTGAGCGTACTTTAAATCATTTTTTTCTTTGCGGCCCGAACCCACGATAATCTGTCTGTGTTGTAGCAAGTGAATAAATACATGATCTGGTTTACCTTATGCTAATACAATAAATCTATTCATGACGTAAGTAAGTAAGTGCTTGTAATTATAGATAATTGATTTTAATGGAAATAAACACAGCTGCATGGAAAATTAACATTCCACAATGACACGAGACGTGCATTGTTACAAAACTAATTCAAAACATTCAGACCTCAGTCTACAATTAACGCCGTCGGACGCGTACGGCTTTACCTGACTCTAGGTGCTACTACCGTCGCCGCATTCTTGGATGTGGCGCGTCAGTATTATTAGACTAGACGGATTGATGGTTGTTTTATTAAATATGTCAAAAAAACATATGATTGCAATATAAAGTTTGAAGATTATCCAAGACTCACAGTCGTTCAGTTTTTGACTTTTTTTTGAACATTTTTTTATCCATGTCCGCTCCCAATGTGGAGCATATGGCCTCCTAATGGAGGTATCTCAACAGAAGTTTTTTTTCGACGAGAACTGTTTGTTACTCAGTCGCTCAACCTCACTTTTTTCAAAGTGAGTAGTAGGGAAGGAAGGATAAGGCTAGAACAGGACTAGTGGTTAACTAATCGCTACACCCAGTTGTTAAAGGATCAGAAGGATTGGAGGAGAGGAAATAATGTGAATTGACATCACAAACACCCAGTCTTAGATCACAACTTTGAACTGAATAATTTTCAAATTCACTGTGATCTCACTGGGAATTGAACCCAGACCTGCGTGATCGGTAGAGCAAGCTCTAATCAACTGGGCGACAGCAGGCGACTATACTTAAAGCCTATTTGATAAAATTGCCTAAACTAAATAAAATAAAACTTTGTTTCACTAATTACATTGATAACTCATTCTTTTCTTTTTTAAATTTGTCAATTTTTATCACAACGTCCGGATGCTGCAATGCTCAATAATAACTAGAGACGCGGCGTCCGGCATCGGCCGACGTCATATTGCCGACGGCGTTAATTGTAGACCAGCGCCTTACACACACAGTTTCTGAATTACGGATTGCAATACAGTTATTACTGAATCCGGAATCTTAGTATTCGTGGTGTTTTTGTCAATACCAAAATATCGTTATTGAGAATTAACCAAAATCAAATTTTGAATGCACAGAAATTATCGTGTATTTTAATATAATTGTTCGAGATGAATTTCAATAATTTAAACCATTCCTATTAAAAAATATATTACATATTTTGTCATTATTCGTTACTTAACTTTCAAAAAAAAACTTTAAAACGGTACAGTGAAAATGTTTTGCCAATTAGATGAAAAAGTTGGTGATATTATTGTCATTCTGTGACTCCAATTGTACACCTTCCTACTCTTATCCTATCTACAATCAATTTTATGCTAATTTTTATATAAAGCATCTTGTCTCATATCTTCTACTTAATATTATAAATTATGACTCAAGTCGCAACTGATAAAATTAAACTTCAAAAGAATTATCATCGAAAGCTTAAAATGGAGTGCTCTTCCACACCCATATTATATATCTTTATTCCAAGTACATTTTGAATTCAATGTTTTATTTATGTTGAATTACAGATTGGCTGTTATAATGTGTCACAAGATAAGAAAAATGTTGCATAATTGTTTACCGGCACCGTTCCGAGATCCAAAGCATTATTGTTTTGAATTATTAATTCTTTTCAAGACTTCACGCCAGGCGTGGGGAACCTGCGGTCTTCTGGCCAATACTGTAATTCTGTAAATTTTTGTAAATTCGTAAATTCATGAGATTTTGGATTTGAAAATTCCTGGAAAACCTAAAAAAATAAGAAAAAAAGATGCCACACTGCTAATTTGGGCAAATCCGTTAATTTCTGGGCTTTAGAAATTAGCATGACATTTTTTCCGGCCAAAGATTCCCTAGTCAATGTTTACTGCGGTCTTCTCAATGCGGCAATGTTTTCTCGAAACAGAAAACTGAATGCGGTTCCCCACCCCTGCTTTACACCATCAAACTGCCAAAATTTTACTATATCCTTCTACACATAGCCACGAATTGTTTTCGATAATTTGGCTATCGTATTTATTATAAAAGCATCCACTTTGTTCTCATGAAAAGTCGATTTATTCTAATTGGTTGTTACCGAGTCTCTCAATCCCTCTTTTTACAGAGAGGCTCAAGATGAAAGAATGGAGTTAAGTCAGGATTATCAGTTAGCTTATCGCTCTCTCTACATCTCGTTTTAATGCTTGGATAGGTGGGAGGGAGTTAAAGAATTCAAAAAAATTTATGACATTGAATAATGCAAATCTATTATTTGATTTAAAAATCAATCCATGAAAGTTTGGGTGCTGGGATTAGACAGTCTTTCAGTTATTTATTATTAGTTAGTCTTTCGGACATTAACTGATGGGGACAAAGTTTCAAAAAATAAGAATATCGGCATACACTCGACTCTTTTTTTTACACGGTAGATACGTTACACAAAGAACTGTGTATAAAAAACCATGTAAATAAAAGTGATAGAAAACATACAAAAATTGAAGATTATTTGATTATATAAAGGGACTAGATATAAATCGCTAGATATATAAATAGAAATATGTGACACATCGAATGTGTTAGGATCTAATGTCTTTTGTTTGTTACTACTGTCTAGTGCTGTAGAATTTCTTGGTATTAAAATATCCGCTTCTGTGTTTTTTGTTTCTGGGAATCAAAAATATTCATTCTTTTAAGTGGACCGTATTATTTCAAAACAGTGTAATAAAAGAGTTGAGTGTATTTTCGATGGATTCGGCAGAAACTTTGATGAAGTTAATTATAATATTTAATATAAATTAAAATTTGACAACTTTGTTACTCCACGTGTTGTGTTACAAATTGTGACACGTGTTTCGCCTCTTTAGGAATTCCACATGTTGTGTCACAATTTGTTACACAACACGTGGAGTAATTTTTTATTTTCGAGTGTTACGTAGTTTATTTGCGTGCGATTGGACGGGAAAATATTTGACATTATTTCCTTAATAGTATTTTTTTCACCAGAACGACAAAGATATCTTTTACGCGATAAGACTTATTGGTACAGTAGTATTAATATTTTTATCAAATAAGTGTGTCAAAAATAAATTATTAGATAACTGGCGATTCGTTTGCATCTTTTATAAGCTTATCAATATTTTTTTTAATAACAATGATACAAATATATTATGTGTTTATTTTTTTATGTTGGTACAGTTAAACTTAAATGTTATGTTTTTCCGCACTCGTTTCGCTGGATTATGAAATCACATTTTTTTACATATTACATACAGAAAAAAATACAAAACAATGGAAATAATTAATATAATGGCAATGCCATCAGCAGTACACTGAACTCCTTTTTTCAAACGGTAGGTACGTTGTCCTCTGCGTGGTCGAGTGGTCAACATCGTTAGCTTCGGTTACGAAGGTCACGGGCTCGAATCCCAGTACAGGTAGTTTTATAAATTGATTTATGATTTTCTGTTCGAAGGCATGGATCAGTGGAGGGAAACCTTGGCTACTCTGATGCGACCTTTTGACTTGATAAAAATATTCACTTTAATCAAAAAATTATACGCAAGCGTTTGGAAAAAGAGCGTAATCAACGCATTATATATTCAATAGTTGAAAAAAAAGGGGGTGTCAACGTTTTCTTTATTCCGGCCTTATGTTGAATCAGATAAATGAATGTTACTTTTAGAAATGAAAAGTTTCCCCTCCCCTGGCATGGATGTATGCGATGTTTTAAATTCCCCCCTCCCACTCATTCTATCGTAAAAACGGGACGTAGCGAGAGCGATTAACCAACCTCTAGTCTTGTCCCAGTCCTATCCTTTATCTTTGAGTTGACGTCGCGTACACTTCTGTTGAGATAAACTCCATTAGGAGTCGATATAACTCCACAATATTACTTCATTATATACGGGGACTAGTCATAAATCGCTTTCATCGCTAGAAATGTCTGGTAAATCTTATGTGCTAGAATCTTATGAGGATTTGTATTTTATTAAAACAATTTTTTTGTATTGAAAAAAATACAATAAAAAGCATTTTCGTGCTGTGAACGTCAAACGGGCTTTCGAAGGGTTAATATGCCAAAAGGTCCGCATTGAGACTGAACATGGACGATAAGAAAAATCTTTAAAGCAATGGGATAAGTCAAAACAATGTCTCTCAAAAGTGTTTTGTGACATACGTACTTCATAATGAGAGTCCGGTCATGGGGGTCAAATGAATCACACAAAAAACAATAAAGATTGATATAAATTTGTGAATTGTTAAGTTTATTATCCCTTTGTCTTACATGACACATTGTTTTGGTTGATTAATACTTATCACTTTTATGATCATCACCGAAGAAAAATATTTGTTCAGCCTTATCCTTTGTCTAAGTTTTTTCTTTGGTTTTCAAACAACTGTTGGAAGTATAAAATGTAAAAATCTAGCTGCGTTTGACTTCGCACATGATTGTGTTTGAAAAGCAGTAACTTTTATACAATTCGAGCCCAGTCTTGTTGTTTTTCTCATCACCTTACTGAAACTTAATTTGCTTAGGGAAATCCAACTATGCAAATCTTCTGCAACCACGGCTATTACAAAATATTGGAATGCGTATCGACTGTGGAAAGGAAAATGGACGTAACCCGCAGTTTTTTCAAAACAGCTTTTTTACGATAATCAAAATGTATCCAACTTAATACACATTCTATCAAAAGGATGTAAGCTGCAAATGCCGAATTAGTATCTAAATTTAGCTTTTAACTTTGAAAAAATATGAGCTCGTAAAAATTGAAACCAAGGAAAAAGTCTGAAATAAAAGTTTTTCTTAGATAATTTCTTAAATTAATATTAGATTATGTCAATTAAACACCAGTTTAGAAGTCTCCATGCACTTCAAGCTTGTGGATATTTCGTAATTTGTATATGGCCCAAAATCATCAAACCACGTTTTTTGTGTCTCCTGTAAAATGTGCTATGTGTGGGTTACGTCCTTTTTCCTTTCCACAGTCGATATGATAATGTTGTAATATCCAATAAAGCACCATGAAAGTTGTTTCTCAAATTGTCCTCTTGGAATGGGAGCTGGAGAGATATCAATATGATTTTGTTGGGAAAATATCACATGGTGTGACCGTCAACAAAAACTCTCACACTTACTGTTGCAAGCAAAGTAATTTTTTTAAATATATCCGATGGGTTATTCTGAAATTTATTTGAACCTAAAACACTTATTAAGCTAAGCGAATGCTAAAACATAGGCTATGAAGTGCAAAGCAGCATAAAAATGGCAGGTGCAGGCTGGCGAGGCAGACATTTGCGAACAGCATTCTGCAATATAATCTTCATAAGAAATCGGTGAATTTTTGCTATTATAAGTGGACATCGAAACATAGCATGTTTTTGGCGTGTCATCCAGGCTTGCAGCATTAAAAGATAAAATTATGTGTTGCAGCGTATGTGTTTGAAATGTGCATCTTGCAAGTGCATCCTTGTATCTTTCAAGTATTCACATGTTTATCGTTTTATTGCAATAAAATTCTCCTTATCACTTTGACAGGTGTACTAAACTTGATAGCTTGGATTAACCCTTCAAACCCTTGTGACGTCCATAGTATGCGAAAAAAATGGTAATTTATTTGTTACCATTTATAATGGCAAAAGTTCACCGATTTCAATCGTATAACTTGAGTTCTTAAAAAAAATAGATGAAAGTTTTAGCTATAAATACTTTTTTGTGTTTTTTTTATTCCAAAAAAACTATAGAATGTTTATTTTTATTGGGAAGTATGGAAAGACTATGAAGCAATATATTCAAATGTTATTTAAAATGGTGAAAGAAATATAAATTCGATACTGTGGTCGGAGCTTTGTAGCGTTACCATATAAATAACAAAAAACTCCCCAATCAGTGAGTTTCCGAGGGTGACGACCATAAATAATAATGCATTTTTTACGGAAGGAGAGATTCATAGACATAATTAAATGTCGCTATTGTTTGGGTAGTGACAACTTTATATTAAATGCTTTTCTTTCATTTCAGAATATCCGTGACCAGAGGCGTCTTCCTTACTATACTTGGACTGATTTTTTTCCTCTCGCTATTCGATTTTTTGAATCATGTCGCCCTTAAGACTAATTCGGGACTCAAAATTAGAAAGAAGTACCAGCTCACCATGTCGGACGTCTTGGACATCAGTAATAAGTGAGTTATTAGTTTGGTTCCTACGCACACTTTTGACGGTTTGTCGAAGTAATGAAAACTTCACAGAACTTCCATGTACATATATGTCCATTCGTCATGTATTTTTTTATTGACCATGTCCACTCCCAACGCGGAGCATGCGGATTCATAATAGAGGCCATTCAACAGAAGTTGTTCCACGAGAATATCTTATTTTTCAGTCTCAGTCAATCTTGTGGGATGGAGTTAGAACCGGAGTTAGAGAATAAATAATATATAGACTGTTCTTTATTTACTTATAATTTAAACATATCCTTTCACAGTGGTGAAATAACTGTAAGCTTTAAGTGGCTGAGTCATTTAAGCTGTCTTATCTTTATTGTTTAAGATAAGCTCATCATAGTTTATCGTAATTTATATTATTTTTAGAATTAAGCCACTTTTTCGTATTACAGTGGAACCTCGATTCTACGTTTTTCAAGGGATCGTAATAAATGAACGAATAATGCGGGAAATCTTCAAAAACACAAAAAAATGTTAAATTTTCAAAAAACTCATTTATTTATTAATTAAAGAACAAATAAATGTATTTTTAACTTGTTTAATACAAACTAAGTAGCCTATTTGCAGTTTGGGATTTCAATTTTAACAAACACTTCAAAATCGCGTACATTTTAAGTCAACTAACTCCTTTTTGCTATGTCGACTCGTTTTTCTCCTGAATTTTTTCCAATGTCTTTAATTATTTTCAGTTTCTCAACTAGAGTTCTTGTTTTCTTCATTTAGGTATTTTAGTTTTGACTTTTGAGTTAGAAAAATTTACGCAACCAGATGAAATGTAAGTTTATTTATGAGCGAAAAAAATATTCTACAAAAATGGTCAATCGGGATAGATTAGTAACTGGGACGGGACGATAATATTTAGATGATAGATCGAAGAAATCGGTAAATCGAGAAATGATTAACGTGGAATTACTAAACATTGCTATTACGGGGTGGGGTCTTGGTCGAGTAAAAAATAAACGATCCATGCATAAAGACGAAGATAGTGAGAACGGAAGATCGAGTTTCCACTGAAAAAAACGCGAAACGAAATGCGAGGTAAGATTATTTATGAGAAATATTCAACGCAAACGGTCAATCGGGATAATATTTTTGACGGGACCAAAATATTTGAACGATAGATCGAGGAAAACGGTAAATCGGGGAATGGTTAATGCGGGATTATTTTACATTGTTCTTATGGGTGTTTGGCCGGGACTATGAAAAATGAATGAACCATGCGGGAAAACGAACAATGCGAGAACGGTAGATCGGGGTTCCACTGTATTCCTTTTGATATATACCGAGGACATCGTTTTGCAATTGAATTATTTCAGTATCAAGAGTTTTAATATTCATTTTAAATGTACGGTAAGCGCTTACCTACAGACCAAAATCTTTTGTTTCTAAAAAAATATTCCTCGCATAGTACGTATGAGTCGCCAGTTCCAAGAGCCGTTCGACTGATCAATTCATTGCCTAGAGAACTGGACATTTTTTGTGACAGTATTTGTAAACTGTTTGTTAAATTTTACTATTTTCTTTCTTGATTTTGATGTATTATGTAGTTTTATTTTATATTTTGTCTCTTTATATTTGTCAAGTACATGGCGAATTGGCGTCAGCTGTAATGTCATGTACTGTACTTTAATTTTTTTTTTAAATAAAATAAATGTCTAGGGAGATGAATCGTATAACAATTTGTCCACATGCTTGCTAAAACCTTCGCAAGTTCGACTTCCTTTGCTCTAATATTTATATTGAATTCCATTCCAAAACACTTAAAGTAGATAACAATTCACCGGATACTTCTCAAATTATACTAGTGGACGAGGGAGCGACAAATGAGTTGTGTAGCAGTCGAGGGTTTTAGTGCGTATGACGATACACTTTACTCAAAGTCAACTTGAGAAGAAAATTCTTCTTCTTCTTTGGCCATGTTCGCTCCCTATGTGGAGCATATGGCCGCCACGCGGGACCTCCATTTTTCCCTGTCTCCCGCCAATTGCTTTGCTTCCTCCCATGACATGCCAGCATCCCTCAGTTCCGTCGAGTACATCCTATGGATAGTACCCGACGGACGTCCGGGACGCCGGAATCCCACCGATCGAAAGAAGAGGCAGGCAGGATTGAGGTCTTCCGGAGGCATCCCCAGCACGTGAACCAGCCAGTTCCAACGTCTCTCCATAACCACTGACGTGACGGGACACTGTCTTGTACGCTCCCTTATCTCTGAATTCCTCACAAAATCAAACCACCTCACCTCCATTATCCGACGCAAGCATCTGTTCTCGAAGTTCAGTGTACAGTTTTGCTGAGTCTTGTCATGTGCCATGATTCGCAACCGTAAAGTAGTACCGGCAGAATGCAAGCGTTGAATAAGTGGCATTTGGTTTTAATCGAGTACAGCTGTGTGTCCCAGACAGTCTGCATTGAGTTGAATGTGGCTCCAGCCATTCCTAAATGAATGGCGAGCTCCTTTTTTTTACTTAGAAGAAAATACATCGCATTAATCCAAACCCAATTGAATTTTAAAAAAACAGGTAATGTGATGTTGCCTGAACTTTAACCTGTGACTGTCTGTTCGCTAGGGTCTAACAGTTAATGACCGATAATAAAATTACACTTTCATAGTTCTGCACTCTTCATAAACCATGCGGTTATATTTTTAATGCATTATGCATTCATCAAATAACAAAAAACTCTTTTTAAAATCGATGTATCATAGATTACAAAACAATATCTTTGAAGTTTAAGTATCACACTATGTCACTTTTAAGGTGTTCACTGTCAATACTTGGTGGAATGGCATTATAATAAAAATAATAAAAGATTTTTAGTACCTTTTCCACATAAAATTTATTTGATCAGGACCGGTTTTGCTCATCGCGAGCATTATCAACTGATAAGAAAACTATATAAACAGTGCGTTGATAATGCTTAAATAAATTTTATGTGGAAAAAGTACTAAAAATCTTTTATTATCACACTATGTTTCCAAGAGATGTCACTATATGTATGATATTTAAAAATTATTAAATATGTTTCTTGTGGCCTTTAAGCCGCGTCTCAAATACTGCGTGTAAATACGCACATTTTGTATGGCCGGCCCTATGAGCATGAAATTGTATGGCGTGTTAACACGTCCGTGGCAGAAAACTGGTTAATTAAAAAGAGCCGCAACTTGAAAAAGGTTGTGTATACATACACTACATTCATCGAAAATGACAATGTTACATAATTGAGTTAACAGGCTTGTTATTATTACAGAGTGGTGTCTGCGGTCCAAGCGGCATTGTCATGCGTGACAGGGGCGATAGTGTGTCTATGGTCGTGCACCAGGAGCTTCCTTCACTCCTCGCATTTCATGTCGGAGGCCTACGCCTGGTTCGGAGCGGCCTACTTCTTCTACGACATCTGGTCGATGTACAAAGTTCACATTAGCATGTTGTCGGGCGTCACGACCATCCACACGAACGAGAAGACCCTCAAGAAGATTGCCGCGAAAAACTCCCAGGGGTACGAGCCCGTCAACCAGAGTTCCGACAGCCGGAACGGGGTGTCTTCCGGTGACCGAGTCGCGGGCGAATACTCGATGGTGAATAAGACTGACGGAGAGACAGGGATTTCATTCTTTTCGTACTGCAAGGATCAACCCATCATCATCATGCATCATTTGTTCATCGGAGGTTTTGGATTCCTCGTTATTGTGGTAAGTGGGATTCTTCTACTCTACGCTTAACCATCCTGTTCCTTCAGTAGATAAACCTTATCAGTGATTTTAACATCTTTTACATCTTGAATAGAGATACAAATGGGTTATGTCAGCGATTTCCAACCTGGGAGGCGTGGAAGGTTGAAGGGAGGCGCAAACAGTCCAAAATATTTATTTACCCTTTAAAACGTTTCTTTATTACTATATGAAATAAAGGAAGATATTTTTTTATCTTCAAAGGTAGGCGTGCTAACATAAAGGTTTGAAACCACTGGGTTAAGTAGTGATCCTTACTTTTTAATAGAGGCAAATAAAAAATAGAAGAAATCATAAATGAGGTATTTTATCAAAACCTGATTTGCACGGTTTTAATTGAAAATCCCAAGAATTATCGGATTTGCCCAAATTAGCAGTGTGCACCTTCTTTTTTTTTTAGGTCTTCCAGGAATTTTCAAATCCAAAATCTCAGGAATTTACGAATTTACAAAAATTTACAGAATTACAGAATTGGCCAGAAGGCCGCACCAGAGTAGCCAAAAGTCCGCAGGTTCCCCACGCCTTGCTTAGTACACTGCAATAGTGGTGTTTCCCTAAAATAAAAATATGCAATCTACTTGGCTCACTTCTCTTCGCAAGAACTTTATTGTAATCCATTTGATTATTACATGTTTTTAGTATCTGCGTGGCGGGCTTGGCGACTGTGTCTTCGGATTCGTCTACCTGATGGAGCTGTCCACGCCGTTCGTCTCGTTGCGATCCATCCTGAGCCGCATGAAGTTGAAGACGACCCAACTATATGTCTTCAACGGCGTCGCCATGCTCGTCACATTCTTCGTGTGCCGAATTCTCCTCATGCCGTATCTGTGTCTGCTCTACAGCCAAAACATTGGCCTGCCCTATTGGGAGGTGAGTTTCGTGCGATGATCAATTTTGTGCTACATTATTAGTACGATCAGAGAGTAATGATGCGCAACTTACTTACCGGCTGGGCCGATTTTACATATTTTAATTTTATTCTGTCCACAAGCGATATTAGAGTCTTGACAATAATTATTATTTATTTTAAATGCAATAGTTGTTGCTTTTTGTTCAATGATTTATTTGACCAATCAAAAAAGGGTAAATATGCTTCACTACATGCCACCCTTTTTCTACATGAAAAAGAACTTAATGCCGCTAATAACAATGAAACACATAGGAAATTTAATTAAGAATAGGAAAATGTCAAATTATCGTAAATGGGAATCAGGAAAACAAAAAATTTACACGAAGTACGAATCTAATATCAGAATGAAAAATTCAATATAGCATGTCAAATGAAACTTCTTGGAACAAACCATGGAGCGAATTTTCAATATGATGACGAAAATATTTAATATTTCGCATATATTTCATATTTTCCTGTCTGCAATTAAGCTTCTTGCATAATTGCATTCTTTTTTGTGAAATTAAGTAAATTTCCGGTGAGGTAAATAATAGCATGTTAAAAAGCATATTTTTTCCCCAAAAAGTCTATAAGAAAGAGGTTACTGTCAAAAGTAACTTTAAAAAATAAAAGAAAATTCTGTTATTCGTTGACGTTTGACAGTTTGACTATAAAAACAGTGAACGTAGCAGCAAATATTACATTGAAGTCGTACCAAATACAAAAATCATGCCAAGTACATATAAGAGACTGCCCTTAAATAGATAGTGTGTTATGTTTCAATAAACTTGTGATACCTACATATAGGTCAAAAAAAAAAAGTGATTGGACAAGCGTCACCCCAAAAACCAAATTCATTGATTATAAGTAATCAATTGTAAATGCAGCTCGGGGTTATCGAATCATCCTATTAGTGTCACAGCTGAAATGCCTACGAATATGAACTTATACCACCACAAAAACAAAACTATTATTGTATTTTATGTCCCCACTAGTATGTTTCCCCTCCCAAAATATAAATCAAAACCTGAAGACCATGCTCCATTCTATGTCCCGGCAAACCCGGGACAGAAGGTGGGCATCACCCTACTATAGATGAAAGGGAAATTGAAGCATGGCTTCACCACCCCAGATCTAAATATACCAAGCAAACAAAATAAATTTGAGAATGAGATGGTGCGATTCTTAAGAGGTTTTAAATCAGTTTCATTATTATTCGGACACTAATTATTCATATAGTGACGATAAAGTGCCACACAGTATATGACTCATGTAGTTGTATCCATCCTTCATAATCAATATCAGCATTTGACGTAATCTTTTCTTCCCATTTCAGGCAATCAAAGGTCTTCCGACTGGCTGCAAGATCTCCATTTGCATTCTGCTCTTCCCCCAGTTCTACTGGTTCTACCTGATGATGGCGGGCGCGATGAAAGTGTTCTGCGTTCCCAAACCGAAGTCGGAGACGCCCGTTTCGCCCGGCAGCACCGCGACGAGCGTGAACACCGGCACGAGCCATCAGCACCATACCAACGGCTCCTCCTCGCACTCCAGCTGATTAAGGAGGAAAGCTCGTAAGCCAAAGAGGAATCTCAAGTAATTTTTATTATTTACATAGGTAACCTGACCGGTTTTGTAATTGTTATTTAAATGTCGAACCGTGCATTTAAATTGATCGACATATTTTTAGGTTTAGTTGATGAAAGACAGTCTAGAGATTATTGTTTTCATCTGTCGGTACACTTTCCGCACCCCTATTAAAAAATCATTCATTGTTTTGAAGCATACAAGTTTTGATATTTTTTTATAATGCTTTATTTTATTTTTTTGTGTCAAGTAGCGGAGTATTTCAAAATGTGCAGCTTAAAATATTTAGTGACATAAAAGATTACAGATCCTAGAAACCGTCACCTTTCTGGCAGAAGTTGGTAACTAACAAAAATAAGTTAAGCATACAGAGACATTCTTTGATATCAATTGTTTGTCTGGAATGACTCAGTTGGCGCATTTATAGTACCAGTTGTACTTAAAAGTCAAATAGAAAAGATTCACCATTTTGCAAAGTAAGTGTGCATTTCATTGTTCATCTCAGTAAATTTCTGATTTTTTTATTATGCCAAAAATCTTCTCGTAATTATTAATGCTGATTAAAGGCAGCCAATTGTTCTTATTTATAATTTTAAACTCTTATTTGTGTCAGATCGGCATTAATGCATCTATATTTTGATTTTATTAATTATCCATGTAACATAATATCGATGTTAGAGGCGTTATTAGTACTAAAAGATGTAATTTTTCATTTGCTGTTTATTTAGAACTATCAATCCGTTACTTACCAACTTCTGCCAGAACGGTGACGAAATACAGATTTGACTTATTTATAAAACGATGCATGGAAAATTTTACCGTTTGGAATACTGATGTAACATTGAGGCTTTTATTATGATTTAATTAAGTACTTACAATAATTCCACATCACATGTTTGCATAAACTACAGTAATACAGAATACTTCACTCAACAATTTTACAATTGAGTCGTCTGGTATTAAAAGCAGAACTGTTCCATACATCATGTATGGAACAATTCTGCTTTTGATACTAGAAGACACAATTGTAACTTAACAGTTACATTATGTTACAATTATAAATTACTCTTAATTAACCTGATTGACATGGGAGTAAATATGCTTAACGGTTAACAGACACTCCCAAAGAATGTGTTTATCATTCAGCACGTTCATGCAACGCTAGCATATTGAATCGTCAATGTATTATATTCATATAAACCGAACGTTATAATTTTTTAAGACTTAATAACAAGCCAAAAAGACAGTAAAACCCTGATTTAGAAAATTTGAACAGTGGGAATGAGTGGATAACGATTTTTTTACATATCGTCGCAAATTTTCCGCAAACCTGGTATCTCAAAAAGTACTTCATTCTACCGGCTTACAACACGCATATCTATCGCCATAAAACACCATCGGAATGGTTTTGTTCTCAATATTTATGAGGAAGTCAATAAGGCAGGAAGTAAAGGCGTTTCCATCCTTGCCACCATACCCATCATGGCAAACATAGCGCATGACCGTATTATTTGCCAACGTTTTTGTATTAGATTAAATAAAGCATGAAGTAAAATATATCTTGCGGTACGAGTCAATGAAATATGTGTGTGTATTGAAATTCTGAATTCATTACATTTAAAAAGTCAAAACTGACAAAAATTTTGATACGTGTTTGTAGAAAATTTACAAAGTATTGATATTATTTTTCATTGTAAAAAATCAAGCTAATTAGTTTTTTGTAAATAAAACACTTTCATCCTATTATTTGAATTGATACGAAGCATTTGTTTTATACCTCATGTTCTTTTAGACTTGTACTTTACTTCCTACGATTTTGATTTTTTTGGTATCTGATGGATTGAGAATTACCTCATCTTTGCCGGAGAGTTCTTCACCAGACAAGTTTTATTTCATTTCAACGATTGTCACGCCTTCAAATTGAATTCAAGGTTTCCTGTTGAATCAAATATTGTTGATTGATTGCTTTACATAATACCCCGGTGAGTGGTGCGTTGACTGTCGGGTTGATTAGGTTATTTTTAAATTACGAGGCCTCGGAGGCTATGTCAAAAAATGCACGGTTCGCTCGCCAGTAAACAATACGGCTCAGGGCCGGCCGACAATGTAAGTTTTCCATATTTATTGTAACGATAACTATCTGACGAGATATAGCACAGTGAACTTTATACAGAATTGGTAAAGTCAATCGACCTAGTCGTATAGATGGACGGTAGTAGCATTATGATTTCAGTTACAGATGAAACCTTTAATGTGTTTTAATGTTTTGTTTCAATAGAGAATTTAAAACAAAAGTTGTATTTAAATATAGAATACTAATGTCAGATTTTTGTTGTGGGACAATTTTGTTTTTGGAACAGCATTATTAGCATTTTTCATGCAGGAGATTGTTATCATTATTTCTATTGAATTATTATGTAATATAGTTTCGACGTCATCGTTTTATTTTATTATTCGCTAGGGCACTCGCGTTATATCCATCACCACTTATAACGACGTGTATTCTGCTGTGTAACAGCATTATTCATGTTTTGCTTGTAATGTATGTACTTTAGAATGATGTTGCAAGCTAAAAATGAGCCAAAACATATTTCTCGAGTCCAGATATAACAAGCCCCCAGACCAATAAATATGCATTAGCGTGAAATATACCTTTACGTTTTTACTGCAGCGTTCGGTCTTCTGATATTTATTAATTCGTTTACGCATAGCAACAAACTGTTTATAATAATATATTTTTCTGCCACTCGCCTCTTAATTTGAACAAAAATGCTACAGGTGTTGCATTTCATTTGTTTCAGTCTCACTTGTTGAAAACAGTTCAATTAAAAAGATAGAAGAAGATGATTTGTTTTTTGCATACCTTAATAATAATACTAATAAAATTTAATTTGTTAACACTGTTTTTTTTTCAAATTATAATAAACAGTCTGCTGCTATGCGAATAAAAACAAATGAATAACATCAGTAGATCTCGCGCTAGAGTGGCCCCATTTTTTCTTCATAAACAAAGTTAAATATGCTGTTTCACTAACTGAAGTTCCGTTACATTGGTGTTTATAAATTATTGATAGCAAAAATCATTATTGTTTTGTTTGGAATACTTTTGTTGTGTTTTATTGAAGTTTGTTAATTTTTTGAATTCCACACTTGATCAGCCATGCCTGGAAATGTCACAATTGACTGAGCTGTGCACGGTCGAATGAACTCCCCCGAATAAACAATTCATTGTATGGTGAATTAAAACTCTTGCAGTTTTTAAAGATATCAAATAAACATCCGAGGCTAGAATTCAATAAATTATCAACGAAGTTTGGAAACCAAATAAAGAATATTTCAAGAACTAAATTCAATTGATAACTTTGTTATTTACAACAGTTGTAAAAGAACAAAGTTTTTTTTATATAAAGATATTAAATATGCAATTTATTACTTTGAAATAAATCAATTATTGTAGCTATGGCAACCTAACCTAAAAATTCTCAATCTTATTTCAATGTTTAATGTCTTAATCAAATTATTCATCAAAAATGTTTTCCCTTTACTGTTCTAATATAAAATGACATGGTATTAAAATAATATTGCCAGTCATAAAAAGAAATCTGTAACCTAACCTAACCTAACTAATATACCTGCAAGAAATTAAAATTATTTGAGTAAATAATTTTGTAATAAATTTACTGACAAATTTTATGAATGTTTACTTTAAATGTAATCTATACTAAAATTGGGTACTTTCCTGTTATATGGACACATCATTTAAATTATATTAAAAAAACCAACCTAACCTTACAACATAATTGAGTCAGTTTTGGACACAATTAAAATTTTCTTGCTTCTGTTAGGTTAGGTTAGTTTTTATAATATAATTTAAAATATATGTTCAAATAATAGTTAAGTACCGAAAATCGGTATCTTCAAATTGTCATTTTTAATATTCTGGGAGTTACTTACTACCTTTGCACTCTGTGTCAACTTTATTTAGGTTTGGTCGGTTATAGCACTAGAAGAAAATCGATTATAAATATTGCAGTATTGCTTTATTTCGCTTCCAAACTAACCTAATTAACAATATTACTTTCTTTATTATCGTTGGTTGTAAAATTTATTGTTTATTTCATTACGTTAATTATACATTAAATGTAAAATTTAATGAGTTTATATTAAAAAAAAAACATTAAATATTATAATAAATGTACTGCTAACGATAGCTTTAGAAATAAAATGAAGTTTTTGACTGACAATATTTGATGAAATCAAATTGAATATTTTTTATACGATAAAAATTTCGGCGGGGCGAAACAGGCCCTCGGGTTAATAACAAAAAAAAAAAAATATATATTATATATAGAGTGCTTTTTGCTAGGGCTATGTGAACATAATATAATTGTTGAGAAAATAAAAAAATATTTATTGTATTCAGATATATGTATTGATAATTATTGTTAGAATAGCTATATAATGGATATTAAAAACTATTATTATACTGTGAAATACCCCACGCAGGTGTTTGTAATTTTTTATGTGGCAACATTGTCGTTTGATACTACATAAGGAGCTTTGAAACCCGCTTGTTTATGTGCATTTAGAATACAAGTGAATTGAAGTGTGATACGAAACATTGTTTTCTTCTTCTTCTAGTTTATGTAATGTTAGAAAATATATGTTAACATAGTTTATTTTTAGGCTTTCACGGTTTGTATTAATAAAATTATTGTTTTGAAAAGACGCTGTGTTGCAATCGGCGGCAAAAAAACTGAATGTTTACTGAAGGTTGTGATGGAAATTCACGAACACCCTAAAAATATTAACAGGGATGACCAGTTACATTTTTTAAATTAGAGTGATGTTATATTTTAGGTCATTTTCTATAATTCATATTATTTTGTCATTGCTTCACCAAAATCCATGGTAATGAAGCCTGCGGTAATTTCGATGCGTCGAGTAACAGCCAAGAATCGTAACACGGTGTCTTTACAAATTAGTTTAATTGGTGATGTTATGTTTTTTTGAACCTTGACACATTTCCATATTCCAGACACGCCATTCAACAGTGTCGTGTCTATATTTATAAAGCATTATGCGTGCTGTGTAACATACCTCTTTCAACTATCACGTGTCCGGGATCGTGTCAAATTTTTCATTTCAAATTTGTATTGATTTGTTTACGGGTGTTATAAAAAAAATGTAAAATATAGCAGGGTAATGTTATTAAGTGATGTGTGATTTTCCGGCCAAGGTAAAAACAGCATAACTAACTGTTTTCATTACTTTTATATCTAATTATAAATCTATCATTTTATTTATAAATATCGCAATTTTTTTGTTAAATAAAGAAGTTTTAGTGTCAGAAAAGTGAATATTAAAAAAGTACTATTTTGACACCATTGCATGGAAAAAGAACCTAACTACAAAAGTAATGTTAGGTACACCTTTCTTAAATGAAATTTTAAAATTATATCCTCGAATATACATGGCTTAATTTATTTTCAGCTATGGAATTACTCTAAAAAAAAACCTAACTGGATACTGCAACAGATGAGATATCTCATCAAATTTTTCGTGCTCAACACGCCAGAGACATATTATCTCATCCATACCTAATAAAATTAATAATTTCAAATTGCCGGCGTGCTAGGTACAGACGTACTTTTTTCTTTTGGCAGTCAAAAGGTTAATCCTAATTTGTATTTCTCAGTTAGTATAAAAAAAACGTATTTTTAGACACAACTTTCTCACATTAAATACATACTGACCACGACTAGGGTTGCCAGGTGTCCTGGTTTGGTTGGGATTGTCTCAGTATTGGAATCGCTGTCCCGTATCCCGGATGAGTACTAAATTGTCCCGAAAATTTAGAGGATACTATTTAACTTCGATTCGAAAGTCTCGAAAGAGCTAAAAAAAAAAATGAGTCACGCTGGTTCCTGGGTCAGCAAATCGGACAAATATCCCGTATTCACTGGCAAAAAATCTGGCAACCCTAATCATGACAGATAGTGTCGTTTAAGTGAGCTGTGTCTTGAAAAATACGTTTTTTTTTTTAGTAAAAATTAGTGTCAAAAGAGTGCATTGCAAAACTGTCTTTGAAGATATACTTTCGTGACACTAAATCTTCCCAGTACTGTAAGGTAATTAACGCAACAATCCATACAGAACTGCGCGATTATTAAAAAAACAAAATTTTATTAATGTGTTGCAAGGGTGTATGGTTAAAAATTGTCTATTTTGTGACGTGCACCCTTTCGACGTGTCATCGGTAAAATACTACGCTGAAACAAACGCAACAAACTTCATGTTAATTTCAGCCGTCTCATTGATACTTCACGACATCACTTTTTGCACGGGTGGTATTTATCGAGAGGGTTAAACATATTTATTCATTTGCACGTCTTGTAAAGAAATCGGATGGGATTTTTTTTTTTTCCATGTAAACGGAGTATAACTCCCAAAACTTTGAATGTAAAATAAATACGGAAACGGAAAGATGATATTTTTAAATATTAGTGGTGCACGAATAATGTATATGTATTTAATTACATGGGCCCGTAAGAGGTGAAGTGACCCAAGTCGTATTTTAGAAAAAAACTTTAAAGTATCGTTAAAGTGAAGTGACCTCACTTAATACACATTGCACTGGTGTTGTCTCCGTAAAATAAAAAATACGCAGTCCACCAAAACAAAAGTCCAAGAAAAAAGTTTTACCGTTTTGCAAGCTAGCTCACTTCACCTCTCGAGGGCCCGTATATAGTTGTAAAACGAAATGCCAAGTATACCAGATGATTTTAATATACAAAAAAATATTATTGTATGTCAATAGAGAATAACAAATTAAGATTGCCAATGTATAATTCATACCTATTTATACATTTTCATAATTTTCATATATAGCTTTTTTAATATTTTTTTTTAAAATTGTTTTCTATAAATTGTTCAAACTGAAGTTGAAGATTAGGGATGCACTGATATCGACATATACATTCGGATTCTTTTTTGGTATGGGCATGTAAAATGTCAAAACATTGATCGAGGTTTATTCTCGGTTTTGGTAAACCTTCCCAATTTGTTATTCACTTGAAAAAGTTACGAAATATCTTTAAAGAAGATGCCAGTCGTAAGAAAACTTCTATCCACAAAATGTATGCGTGCTGTTGGTAGTGCAAAGTCCGAACATGATACTATTTTTAATGTGATGCGGGTAGTTAATTTAATGATAGTTGGTACATACTTTGTAAGGGACAAAAGAAATGCACCATGTACGTACACCCTGTCGGTAGGAACATACTTATTATGGGTAAGATTAAGTTTTCTTCTTCATCCAATTTATCATAAGTTTTCTAGAAATTTATACCCACCCTGCTAGAGAAGTGTCACTATTTTAGTATAAATTGCATTGCTTATCAAATAATGCAAGTCGCAAATACACTTTGTCTATAATTTATAATTCACGTTTGTTTTAATAAGCTGTACGTCTCGGCGTGCTATCTGCACGACAGTGAAAGCATAACTGAATTCTTCTACACGTTTTAGTTCTACTTAAAGTTAAAGTCCAAATAAACATTTAGTAGAATTAATTGAACCAAGAGTTTGCTAAGAATGTGAAGTATTATTATGACAGGCGACATTGTTTCAACAAAAAAGTTTGTAATCGTATATTATACTGTAATTAACTTATTAAACCTTTCATCAGTAACACCGTTCATGCACACCGAACGAAGTATTATGTCATCTATTGGCATTCCCATATTTCTTATTGAATCATTATTTTTTCTTCTGATATTCATACTACACATATCTATCAGTAATTTTTGGCAGTCGGCATCAGGTAAGGCTGATTAACCACTAATTGACGAATATGCCAATTGTATATCGGTGCATCCCTAATTTATTAAACATTTAACGGAATTTTGTAGTTCATGGGCTTGGAATTATTTAGTGTAGCATTTTCCACGTGGAATTCTGCAGACCCTAACCAAAAACTAGTTTGCAAAGAAGTTTATATACAATATACACAAAAAGACATGAATATATTTCAAGTAACCTCTTTAAGGTTGTCTCAGGATTTTTTTTAATACGATACACTAAAAATATATCAGTACTTTCACTTTGTTGTACATCGTATGAGAGGCTTCCATGATTAAGTATAATTCAGAAACGCCGGTTAAGTGATTTCAGTGAAAGTTTTAAGTACGTCAGCAAGGTGAATTTTTTTCAAATGAGTAATTGATTGGTTGTACTAACATTGATGTCTTGTATTCGCTCAACTTCTTTGAGATACGCGGAATCTTACATTTCTTCTTTGTCCACGTTCGCTATTAAATTGGAGCATATTACCACCACTAGAGATTGTAATACCGGAAGGACTATATTGGTACCGGTATTACAAATACCGGTCTTGTAATCACAAGGAGTCCCTGCAAGACAGTAAAGAAAGCTAATATCGAAGTATGAAGCATGTATAATGAAAAATTTCAAAACTCACTCGAATTCGGTGGCTTAAGATCACAGGGCCTAACTACAAAAATGCTAATTTTTAGTTAAGCTCGGTTTTGGCAATGCCATAATCATATTTATTACTGTCACAAAGCTATATAACTGCTTATAAGGCGCGGTTGGTTATATCTACAAATTAAATCACAATGTTAGAAGCACAAAGGTAAATCACCTGTTATACCTAGTAAATTCAAAACTATGCTATTGTAGATAGATAGACCTCTGTTGTCCTAAACCAGTGATGCACAAACCGCGGCCCTTTTTGAATTTTGTGGTCTTCCTTAAATCTTTTTCTCAAACATATTTTTTTCACGTGAAAAAATTATTTAATAAATGTAAGCAAGCTTTTTCTTCATGAAGGAGAATAAATCGCTTCATAGAAACAGGCT
This sequence comes from Himalopsyche anomala, assembly GCA_031772345.1. NCBI lineage: Eukaryota > Metazoa > Arthropoda > Insecta > Trichoptera > Rhyacophilidae > Himalopsyche > Himalopsyche anomala. The sequence goes on along the minus strand of CM062841.1, from coordinate 3,168,149 downwards.
TACAAATATTATGTCAAATTAAAAAAAAAATAGTTAAAAATTAAGACCAAGAACGCATTAACTTATGAATTGCATATAAATGAAACATAAATATTTCACAATGAAACGATTTTTAATAAGCAAGTACTCATAATCCTTTTTTTGCATGGCTTATTTATTTTCGAAATAACACAGTCAAAATAATAAAATGGAACCTATTACTCATTTATCTAAATTCACTTAATCTTTTTTACACTGTTTTAAGACTGTTTTTCATTGAACGCACATATGTTCAGTATAAAAAAGAATTGAGCGTACTTTAAATCATTTTTTTCGTTGCGGCCCGAACCCACGATAATTTGTTTTATGCGGCCCGCTAGAAGGTAAAGGTTGTGCATCACTGTCCTAAACCCACAAATTGATCTTCATCATTCCTCCTGTGGTTCATATATCCCCGTAACTGATGACATTGTTGTTTTCAGGACCTATCTTATAGTTTTTTCAATTTTTCTTTTATTTATTTATATCTTGATTAAAAATTGTATCATAACTATTAAACATTATTTGTTGTGTTCTTGCAGTTAGAAACGACTGTCGGAAATAACGTAGTATTGGCGAAATTGTCTACGACACATATTATAATAAAAAATTTGACATACTGTAATATGTTGCCGTAAATTCTTTACAAAACATAATATGATCAAAATTGTATTAATTACACACAAATATTGATAGCTCGGTTCCATAGAATGAATGATAAATCAAAAATTTAATGTTTTGAGTTATATTACCCTCTATATTCGAATACATCTTATAGCTCCACAAAAGTACAACTAAAAAGAATTACTGGTTTTCTTTCAGCAGGTAAATGTTTATGTATTGAAATAAAGACATATCAACAATCTTCTTTATCAAGTTTCATATAAAAAAAATGAAATATCGTTTTATTGTTTTCTCAAGGTTCAACAAATATTAATTGAATCGCGATAAGTGACTAAATGATTCACTAAAAAGATAAGACAAACAATAATCATTTTTTTACGACTCGGCTTAGATGTGTCAAAATTTTTGATAGCCATATCTCAAAATTACCAATTTCAAGTTGTAGCACTGTGGAACTGGGCTATCGATATGTTCATTTAATAACCAGCTAACACAACACATGTAATCAACTAGCATAATTGTAACAATAAAATACGTATTGCAATGTTTCGTTCATTACATTAACATTACCATCATATTTATCAGTGTTATGTAATTTTAATTATTTATTTGGTTATTAAAAATTTTGTTTTTAATTTTATTTTTGTTTATCAGTTTTCGTACCGATCCTACCTTCCTTTATCCGTCTCTGGAATCCTGTACCATAATTAATAATAGGCTATCGACACATCGTCAAAGGAAGACCGCTAGTCCTCCGCCGAGGTTTCAAATCCTCTACTTCTTCATTTTTTCCCTTCCAATATAATTATTGAAATTAATTTATGCATCGATGAATCGTACCTGGATAATAATTAAACAAAATTGACTGTATTACCGAGAGGATCGTTGACAAGGCAGTTGATTATATCATCACTATACTGGCAGAAGTTGATAAATAACTAATTTTACAAAAATGGACAATGGATTTTTGGATATCAATATTTTATCTGAAATAATTCAAGTGGTGAATTTATTATACCAGTTAGGCGACTAGAACGACTTGCCAGTGCGTCAAAATCTTACTGCCTCCATAAGCCAACGTTAAGATGTTTTCACACCTTTTCAACGTTAACTATTAATGAACCTAATAATGGATGAAAATTTAAATTTTTCCTAGTTTATCCATATTATTTTTAATTAAATGCAACAAATAGTGCAAGGGCTACCTATCAATCTTTGTATACGGCATACGCAAATCGTATATCGCTACCCTAAAGCAACAGTGGGATAAGTCGAAATCTCTGGGATAAGTCGGTATCTCGCTGATACTTTGAAGTTACAGGGCAATATCAATAATTATAAATGTAAGATTTTTCTTATAAAAGGGGCATTTAAAAAAAAAAACGTTTGAGTGTTTCATTACAAAGGTTTAACTTTCAGCGAACGATTGGCATACTTATCTTAAAATCGACTTCTTTCAATTTATCTCAATGTTGCTATATGTAGTTATTTATCACAATGCCTTGTAAAAAAACTGAAGCTTAAATTTATAGGTAAATTTTATATACAACTTCGGGGTTATCAAATGGATTAATATATTTTAATTTTCAAAATTTAATCATAATAAATAAAGGAAACAAATTAAATGGTCAGAATTTAAATCAATTTTTGGTCAGAATGAAAATATGAACGGTCAGAATAAAAATATATACGGTCAGAATATTTTACAACAATTTTGGTTAAGTTAGGTTAGGTTAGGCTTTTTTTTAATTTCATTTAAATTATGAATATTTATTCTGACCGATATATGACCATTTAATAAAAATTTTGACCAATGTAATATAAATTCTGACCGGAAAAATACGAGCCATAAATAAATACGTTGTGACAACACTGAACAAACAATTGATTAAGCCTAAAATAAATGTTTATTATGTGTTGAGACAACAAACTTTGTAAGTCGAATATTTTTTTATACAATTTCAAATGTTTTTAAAACTGCTGGCATGGAGGGCAAGATCGAATATTTCGCACTAGCAGGTAAGTGGTTAAAGGCAAGCAATTTTCACTGCCTATAGATTTATAGCTTTATTTGTGTTAGATCAGGATAAATCCATTTATATTTTGATTTTAACTCTGTAGAAGTACGCAGAAGAACAGAGCTATAATAATTATCTACGTAACATAAAATATGGAGGCTGAGGTTTTCTCTCGAAAACTAAAATTTTCATTTGCTGTTCATAAATTAATCAATTTTTTACTTACCAAATTATGCCAGTATGGTGACAATACGTTCAATGAATTCTGAGGTAATTTTGTAGATACTCATATCGTTTTGCTTAAAATTAAAATTGATAACATCATTATTTTTCCAATGAAATAATAAAACTATCACTCAGTCATTGCTGTCGGATTTATTGTATAGAAGTAATCACTGTCTCTTTATTATAGATGTATGTTAGTATGAACTGACTGAATTTGATGAGGTAAACACGCTTTGTATCTAGAACGGTAAAGGGATGCTTATTAGAGATACGTCGTTGGTTATAAGAAGTAAGTATTTAGTTGTCAATTTAACTGTGTGAAATTGACTGATGGTAGGTTTACTTTTACAGTTAGTGGACGATTTGCCATAAGAACATCGATTTTTTCCTTGCCGTAAATGTTATCTAATGATGTGACATAAACCCTTTTTTAACCCTTACAAAATACCAGAACCATGGGAAAAAAGTCTTTTTGAAACCATCCTATCATATTTTTTGTGTTTCTAGGACTGCAAGATCACATATTTCAACCACATAAAAAAAATGACATACCAACGGGTAAAATGGTATTCTTAAATTTATTAGTATATAGACCTGTGGTTATCTCGTAAAATTTTACTGTGTTCGCATTATAAAAATCACCGATGTGAAAAAAATTGATCAACTTATGTTTATATTCAATCAATAAAAGAAGTTATTTTAAATATCAATACTTACTATAAAGTTGTTGGTGGTTGTACATGAGAACCACTGATATAGACGTTAATTAAGGGTAGTCTCTAATACCTAATGCGATTTTTTATTTGTTTTACGGTTGGTATTAACTTAACTGAAATAATTGCGTCTATGTTCACTGTTGTTATAGTCGATCTGTCAAACAAGAATAATTAACAGAAGTTTGTTGTATTCTTTGAAGCTTTTCATGTTTGATTAACGATGTCCACTATACAACGTTTTACAACATGCTACTTGATGCACATGCGCTAATTTTGACAGTTTGATTCGAAATAACCTCTTCCCAATGCACTCTTTTGATTGGTCGAATAAATTAGTGAACATTGTCGCAATTATTACATTTTAGTTATACCAACCATAAAAGACAAATATAAAATCATTTTGAGTATAAGAGACCGTCCAGGACAAATATTCGGAGCAAGTGAATAAAATTGTGTTATATTAATTTATTGAAAGGATAAACGTATCATAATGTATTTTGTTATTAATTTTAATTTAGAAAGGACATCATAATTTAAATTAATAACAAAATATTTAGATAGAATAAATTTGTTTACATCTGTTGTTTATAGGTATATTGGAACAAAAGTTTGGTAATTTTTAGATGAATTTATGTGTTTTAATAATCACATTATATTTATATGTTTTAGGTTCTTTTTTACAACAATCTATGTTTTTTTCTAAAAGAGATAATATTGAATGACAGAATGATGTGATGTTTATTAAGTGTGAAGCTGTCGTTGACCAAAAATTGTTCTCCTAGTAGTTGTCTGCCAAATAAGTTAAAACGTTATATGTTTTGTCAGACTAAATTGAAAAATATTTTAGCGTGTTATTTGTAAAATATTTCAACCATTATAATTGGGCTCATTAAAGGTGAAGTAAGCCAAGTGGTATTTTAGAAAAAAAATAACGTAATATTCTGCATGTCTTAAAGTATCGTAAAAGTGAAGTAACCTCAGTTAATACACATTGCAATAGTGTTATTTCCATAAAATAAAAATATGCAATCCACCAAAACACCAAGTAAAGACGTGATTGTACTTAAAAGTTCAAAACATTAGTTGGCTCACTTCACCTCTTGAGGGCCTATATACACAGCCCCAACCAAATTCCACGCAACTAAATGTAACATTGTGTTTGTAATCTGAAATAGATTTTACAGAGACAACTGTAAAGTTGATATTAATATTAATATTTTTTTATTCGATTAACACTTTGAAAGTTATTGTAATTTCATTTTCTCAGTTCCAATGACTAACCACCGCACCCAGCTTGAACACTTGAATTAAAAGATAATTGAATTGTTTTGTTTTGAAAACATTTTGTGACATTTGGACCACGTTTAGTTCCTTCCTACCTGTCAATAACTACCAGACTACACAATCGGTAACAATAACCTTCTCAAACTCAACCACCTGTTAGAGAAAAGGGTATTAATACCATTCCCGTATTTCATGTGTTAACTGTCATTTATTAAACAGATAAGTTTGATATACAATGCAGTATGCTTGAGAATCTATTCTCAAGTGAGAAGAGATAAGCTGTCACAAGAAAACAGGATAGTAAAGGTATCAGAGAGCCATAAGTATGCTATAAATATGAAATTTTTGGAATAAAAAAATGGGATAAGTTCAAGAGTTGATGTCAGAAGAGCCGCAATCAGCCATGCAATGAGCTGCTGTTTGCGGACCCTTGGCCTATGGCAAGAAGTAGATTTTGTGTTGTATTTTTTCTTTTAGTTCTGGCATTTCTTGGCATCCTGCAGCGCCTCATCGCTCTATTTGCCAGCCTCTGTTATAGCCCCTAAAGTATTTGGGTTACAACTAGAGCTGTAGAGTCGGGTAGAAAAAAGAACGATTCGGACTCAGAATTGAATTTCTCAATCATTTCCGCTAAACTTACATAATATGTATACCATCAGATCATTCAAGTTACTAGAATGATTCTAGTATATAGTCATCATTTCACCAATCAATATGATGAATAATCTAATAATTTTAAACCCATGAAATACCCAACTCTGCATTCCCAGTTGCAAGATATATCTGTTTGTCGAATGATATTCTTCATTTCAAAATATAAATAATATACCAGGCAACCGACCTCTGCAGGCAGTTATTGTAACTAGATATTCATAATCATTATTTTGTATTCATCAAATGGAACAGTCTCTCCGCCAGAAAAGGTCATTACATAAAACTATCAAGTACCCAAATATTTCATATAAGGGTGAGTGAACCGGTCTACGGCGACATCAAATAGAAATTATCAAATGATAAATTATCAAATGACTTATTTACAAACATTCCTGTAATTGATAAAATCTGACTAAATAGGATTTTCAAAATATCCCAGTTGAGTTAAGCATTCCTTATTATTGTTTTACAATATTTTTTTTATAAAAAATGATCAGGAAACCAGGGGATGGCTGAAGCCAGCGTTTCCCGGTTATTTTAATATTTTTCCTTCGTGACCCACTAAATTTGTTATACTACCGGCCTATAGGTAAAATAAAACAGTATATTTATGTCCATACAGTCTTTATATGTTATAATACAAAATATATAGATTTAATTAGGGAAATTGGTGACCCAGTACCGGGTCGCGACCCATCATTTGGGAAACGCTGGCTTAAGCAGTGACCTATTTTTTTCAATAAAAAATTGCATCACGACCAAAACACTTTATTTTTGAATGTTTTTTTAATAATAACAAAATCAAATACATGACAAATAAATGACAAACAATTCTCCATTCGACAGTTACTATTTAAACATTTAATTATCTATGAATGTTCAATATACAGAAAAACTGTATACCGGGCTTCGAGAATAGATGCTAGCGTCAGATAATGGGAGTGAAGTGGTTTGATTTCGTGAGGAACTTGGGAGATTAGGGAATGTACAAGACAGCGCCTTGTCATGTCATTGGTTATGGAGAGACGTTGGAACTGTCTGGGTCACGTGCTGCGATTGTCTCCGGAAAGCCTTAATCCTACCTGCCTCTTCTTCTGACCGGTGAGATTCCGGCATCCTGAATGACCGTCGGGTATCTATAACAGTGTTTCTCAAACTTTCAGCATCTGTGTACTCCTATTATAATTTTCGTGACACCCAGTACCACTTGTCAAAAATAATCTATGTTTGTAATCGAAAAAAAGTAAGCTTATGCATTGCTAAACAATATGCAGGGTACGTGTACCGAAACACTGATCTATAGGATGTACTTAGTGGAACTGAGGGATGATGGAATGTCATGGAAGGCACCAAAGCAATTGGAGGGAGACAGGGAAGCATGGAGATTCTGTGTGGCGGTCATATGCCCAATAAAAGCTGAAAAATATATAAAAAGTTAATGTTAACATCAATGTTTTTTGATTGATATCTATACATCAAATTATGGGGCTGGTGGAGCCGAGCTCCAATTTCCCTTTCATCTGGTGTATTTTGATTTTGCTTTTCCCGCGTAGCGTCCTGGATTTACCTGGGCGTAGGCGGGTGCGTGGTCTTTGGTTTTTGTTTTGTTTTTTAATACCACCACAAAAAAAAAAAAAAAAAAAACATCAATGTATTTGATTTTGTTAATGTATAATAAAATTTTCAAAAATTATTATTGCGTTTTGGTTGAGAAGCGATTTTGTATTTAAAAATAAATGGAGGTAACTGCTTAAGCCGTTCACTGGCTACTTGTTTATTTTTTACAGAAAAAAATATTGGAATACTATCATAAGAAATGCTTAACTCAACTGGGATGTTTTGAAAATCCTATTCAGCTAGATTCTATCAATTACATCAGTGTTTCTCTACCTTTTTGGGCCCGTGACCCCTTTTGAGTGTCTTTATTTTTATGTGACCCCCCATATCATTGTTTTGTCTTCCCATAAAAATTAAAATTTCAAGAAATTTGCAGACTTGCCTAAATAACCAGCGTGGGACCTATTTTTTTTGGATTTCAGAGTCAAAATCCCATGAATTTGTGGATTTTTTAGCTCTTCCAATCCAAATTCACAGATATTTTGGGATTTCGGAAAATCTACCCGTGGCCCCTCTACACCGTGTTGTGGCTCTCCAAAACAAAAATAAATCTCTGTGGCCCCCCTTGGAACACAGGACTTCCGGTTGAGAAGCCCTGAATTACACAAATGTTTGTAAATAAGTCACTTAATAACTTCTCACAATTATTCATAGGTGTCACTGTAGACCGCTACACTTACCCATAATGCAAGGAGTTACATTTTTTAAGAAGTCAAAGAAGGTGTCATAAACAATATTCTGTGACATTTTACTGTGTAGTATTATTTATATTGAATAAAGTTGTACCCATAGCCTTAAATTTAATCCTATCATACTGAGCTTATGTGTCCATAGATAATACCAAATTTCCATTTTTTTAAATATATATATTTATTCGATGAAACGTGTTTATTATATATTGTATGTCAAAAAATTTATATATTATATTGTGTAGAGATAGCGGGGGGGTCAAATGTATGTATATTATTATATATAATGACAGAATCCTTTTTATATTCAAATATTGATTGTTGTCTGTTGAACACACAAATTTTAATGTTTCTATCTGCGTCTTGTAACGAGGGATCTTGGATTCTTTTACGAGTGTTTTACGTAACTAAAAATGAGGGTGCTATTTTTAATCCTTTAAGAATAACAAAAAAATGTGCGGGAGTGGATTTTTTAACAAAATTTTTGATAACATGTTACGGTCTCGGGAGAGTAACATATTTACATATAGTATTTTGAATCAATTCAAAGATATTGAAAGCAGCAGCCTGATCTCTGGTACCATTGCAGTTTTGTCTATGGTGTGTTCTTTATAACAGATTTTTTTGCAAAAATATTCAATTACTCTATTAGAATGGCCTATGTTTTTAAATAAATAAAAGGAATATTGGCCTTAGCAATTGAAAAATAAGATGTAACACTTTTTTTAAAAAAGAATTTTATTCAATGTTTCCACTCATGTACACTCATGTACAATATTTTTTTCTATATCAACATCAAAAATTTTGATACTTGAACAATTTTAGTAAATTTTTGAGCAACAACTTATTGTAAAAAAATGACATTATTTTGCCTACATGAATTACTTGTATCTAAATGTTTAATTTAAAGTTATTTTTTATCAAATAAACATTGTACAATAATAAAAAAATGTTTATGGTTTCCTTCATATCATGTAAGAGACAAATCTTGAATTATGTTTGATTCTAGAATTGAACCGTGAAGGAATTCTGATATTATGTCTCACTACATTCTTATAACTATTTAATTATTATTGAGAAAGTATGTCAAACTACAGCAGAACCCCAATGTATCGTTTTTGGAGGGTACTCAAAAAAATAATGACCAATGATAATGGTAGATGGGGTTCCACTTTATTATATTGTCCTCAAACAAACTCACATCTTTCATAAATAATATATTTGAGAAAATGAAGAAGGCTATTTTGAATGAATTAACCCTCTTCTACCCATGATAAAAAAAATCCCTTCACAGATCATGTTGTAACACTACATGACGAAATTAGTAGAATTCGTCTGTCGAAAGAATTGTGGAATACAGCGATTGGATAACAATGCTCTTGAGAAATATTCTCTAAATACTTCCTTTTTCAGAAAATGGAGGATGAAGTGATAATCTTAAGTCGTCATTAAATATATTATCAAGTGAAGTATTCCTTTTGGTGAATACAATGCATGGCACTTTGAAGATAATCGAAAAATCACTAAAATTCTACATCAAAGGATGTGAGTTTGTCATTGTAGAAAAAACATCAAAATTTTACATGTTACCTTTGTGACTTTCAATATTTTGTATTGTAATAAATATTTGTGTGATTACAATGATGTATTTCAGAAATATCTAAAAATAGTTTCTTTCTTTGCCATGGTAAAAAGTATTCAATGCATCTGGGAGATTTAAAAAATATTGCGCGTATTTTCTGTCGATAAGTCGTTACTCCTTTATTTGAATTCAGAAGGTGTAGGATATCATTTTCGATTCATATGACAACTTTCTGTCAAAATGGTATGTTACAAAGGGGCAACTGCAAAAACACATTAAATTCTTTAATAATATTGTCTGAGAAACTTCGAAACTCCAAAAGAACCGCTTATCAGGTGTGTTTTGAGACAATTCAGAGAAAAAAATATTTTTATTAACTAATTTGTATTATTGAAACTTATCGTCACTGTTCTGGAAGAAGTTAGCAGGTAAAAAATTTGAGCTTTTAATATTTATTTTATTCCACATTTTATGTTTCATAGATAATTAGAATATCAAAATATTGATGGATTTATGCCGATCTGACATAAATTGTGTTAGTAATTAACAAGGCGGTTGCCTACCTGTAAACTTGCATTAATAATAATTACTTTTGAAATGAATTGCTATTTTTACCAAATTGGTAAAATAAATGCACCTTCTGAGTTATTCCACACAAAGAATTAATGTGCACTTACCTTAATTTTGTTACTTACCAACTTTTCTGGGAGAACAGTGACAATATAGAGCTCTAGAGTAAAAGCTAGCCATAAACTAAGCTAGCAAAACAATATTTATTTGTATTTTTTTTGAATCATCGTAAAATTGTGTTTTTTTTATTTGACTCGTAAGGCTGGTTATAAAAATACCAAATACTTTAAAGACGAATTTAATAATATAGTATATTTTATTTATTTACAGCCAATTGCTGGGATTTTAAAATAATAGTCATCATTTGAATTTATTGTTGCAAAGTTTGATTCAAATAAAATTTAATACGAGTCAATAAAAGCTGATATATTTGGAAAAAAATATCAATTTTGAACTACAGGCTACTTTAATGCGTTTCTTCAATAATACACATAAACTTATTCAATGCCTTCACATTTTTTTCTCTCAAAATGACAGTGAACCCCAAATACTATGTCATTTTATGCCTGGAGATATAATAAGCCCATTATCTGTATGTAGATATCTCAAAAAAATATATAATTAATTAACTCTGTTTCAAGAGTTAATTTTGTCACTGCTTTTCCCATTTTAAGATGTCCTATACCTTCGAGGAACAGATATAGTTTATTTATACTATATTAGTAGTATAGGTTTTCATTGAATTTGTTGTTTCATCAAAGTCAGTCATTGATTATTTGTTAAGTCATTGAATGTATATTATTATATATCTTTATATTGTTAAATTAAATGTATATTTTTTTTATTATAGTTTAAGCTTTCATTAATTTTACGCACTTGTAGAAATAAATGTTTATTTATTATAATATATTGTTGTCAAATAAATGTTGCATCTAAAGTATTGTTTTGTTTGAAATTCTCTCAGTATATAACATTATCAACAAATCAAGTTTAAACAGCAGAGCCATATTAAAATGAAGAGGCTGTAGGGCAGGCATGGTCTATCAGCGGCCCAATCAAAAACTTTTTGCAGCACTCTTAAAGTTTTCAGTTTTCTATATTTTACATTTTGGTATTAATACAATAAAAAGAAAACATTCTCGTAAATTTACCACATTCATATTAAATGTCATGAAATTAGAAGCTTCTCATTGTGATGCGTGCTAGTACCTATTTTAATGCTTATGCCGTCAGCGTCTCCAAATGAAGTTAATAGAACTGCAATCGAGCATAGAGCCAAAGTGCTTGTTCGAATGGAATAAGCTCGAGTTCTATCTGAAATATATCCTCTAAGAGAAGTTTATAAAATGAAAATGACTGGCAATGCGCATTACAGCAGCGCTTGGGACTACATATTGTAGCTAATTATTATTTTCAAAATGAAGCGTAGTAAAAACGAAGTGCTTATCAGGTTGCTTGATGAAAATGGGACCAATCAATTGTGATGCGCGTCAGTTAAATTACTGATGATATGAAAAAGATATCAAACAATATACAAAAAAAATGTCAGCACATCTAAGCGCAGTAATATCATTGGGTTGAGTAACTGAGTAACAAGCAGTTCTCGTTCATAAACTTCTGTCGATATACCTCCATTTGGAGACCATATGCTCACATTGGGAGCAGACCTAAGACATGGGTGTTTGTGATTTCAATTTACCTCAAGTGACTATTAATTCTCAGAGTTTTTCTCGTATGATCTTTAAACTCTAAAATATTTGGCGCATTGACATTAGCTGTAATGCTAAATACTTTTTTAACAAAAAATGATTATGTTGAAAAATATTTATTCATCTATTTTTCCCAACATAGATGTCGCATCACAGAAGCTGAAGCGTTTTCCTTGTAAGATATCTGAGAACATCAACATTTTTTCAATGCAGAAAAGTGAGATTTCTTTGGTACCTACATAGTTTACTTCCCGCTGAAAGGACAAAGGAATTCGGATGCATGGACAGAAAATAAAAGGCGACATATTATATTTATCCTTGTATTTCAAAAACAATGGACATTGTTTTGTGTACAGTCAAAAGCCGGCATATGTCAACATTTTGATTACAACCAGAGCTCAAAAACACAGCGGCGAATCAAAAATGGTTCCAAATAAATACATACTCGGATAAACTGCTAAGTAATTGTTTGTTCACTTTGCCAATACACTTCGCATATCTGCTCTCTACACCCGCCTCTTTCCATTTCAATATTTCCCAACACGCGGGCGAGTGGAGAGTACAAAAACAAAGTAAGCCAGAAATAAAACACATTTTCTCAGGAACTGCAAGTTTTTTCTTTTTTACTTTTATCGTGATCAAAATACGAAAGCTTCGCCATTTTTTAAACACGGGATCGATCACGGAGTTCTATTAAACTTATCGACGGGATTGCAAGTTCTCTCTCCGACACTTACAACTAATAATAGTAATGACTGAAATATAATTTCCCACAAGGATTTAGATCACTTTGATATAAATAATGATAAATTTTGCACAACATCACGATATTTTCGATTCAATAAGAATTACGGAAAAGAGATCCAACTGTCGTTTTTTTAACCCTTTGTGATTTTAAATACCTACGTGGAAAGAATTGATAATTTCAAACTATATTCAAGGCGGGTGTGTAAGTCTACATGTCATCCAAGAAATTAATTGTTATAGAAATGATTTGAACCGACAATCTAAAAACCGAATTTGGTCACAGTAATTGATTCACGGAAGAGGTGACCAACAGACAGTTTATGTTGCTGGCATTTAAGAGTGAGAGATGTAACTGCATTTAAGCCTTTTTTTTCTATGCATATTTCATAAACACGCTTCTAAAATAAATACATCATTTTGAATGTTTAACATTCTTAGTTAGTTGGGTCTTTTTACCACAGACATGACTTGCAAGATATTTTTTTAATGCAAAATAAGGCAAATATTTCAACATAACCAAGAAAAATCAATTTTATCTAGATGTCATTGTTTACAAAAGATTTTTTTTAAATTGATATAATAGATTAAAAAAATACTGAAGGACTTTCTATTATCCTGTGATACTAACGATCACAAAGACGTCAATTTGAAATTCTCTAACAGAAAAAGAATAAGTTGATTGGGGTCCATTGGAATGTGATGGAAGATTTGTGCTGCGTTTACAGCTTTTAATTCAATAATGAAGAAAAAATATTGTTTTACGAGAATATGTGATGCTGTACAAAGTTTATTTAAGGTCCCTGACGCACACTAAGACTTGACATATGAAAAGGAAGAGCAGCTGCCGCTTTTTATGAATGATATTTCATAAAAAAATCACAATATAGACAATTGTAAGCCACAAAAAATATCATCAGAGATTTTTACGAGAACCGCAATGTTCTCTCTTTTTGTATTAAACATTAAATTAAAGCAGAATTAGATTTCAGATATGACTTTTCAATGATCTGTACAGTAGCTGGCCTTTCTTTTCTTGGAAGATTTTTACATACAAGCGACTGAGATATAAATCAAAAAAAAATTCACACAGTTAAACTGACCTATCCACACACACACGGTCAGATAAAATAATACAGTGCAATATTTACAACAATAATAAGAGATAACAATATAAACAAGGTTGAAAGAAAATTCAATTAAATAAACAACTTTTATTTTGTAGAATTGAAAGGAACTAACTGTATGTAAACTAAGGAATAAGGAACTAACTGTTTTTTTGTTTTTAATTATTGATAGCCGCATTATTATTCTTAGCGTGCGAGAGGAGTGTAACGCTAAATTACTTTCATAATTCACAAAGAGCAGATAGATTGACAATAATAATAATTATAAGAATGGATACAAATCATATCCATCAAAACTTTTTTTTATTATTCATACAACCTTACTTAATCAAAGTATCTTTGTTACTTAATAATGCATTACAATATAATATAATATTATCATTTGTACATTTTATGAAGAAGTTATTTTCCCAGCATCGGCGTCTACGCGGCCCAATCGGCCAGACAATGGTTTGTTCTGTTATTTCCGTTGGTAATCTCCTGCGGTGACTGTTTTATGAAAATTTCCACAAGTCTATTTCAAAAGTCCACAGAGTAAAGATAGACCGATGCAAAACATCCTTAATGGTTATCAATGAAGATGTATAAAACATTTGTCAAACTTTAAAAATGCAATTACATGTTTACGGTAGTTACTACCTTTTTGCAGTAAACTCGTGACATATCGCAACCCGAGTACTACAAGGTTCTATGTGAAAATTTCTGACGAAACAGAAGTAACAATGCGGCAGTCTTCCAAGTACCATTATTGGTATATATTATTTTTGTTTCACATATAACCTTGTAGTACTCTGGTCACGATATATTTCTGATTATAACACGATAAAAATAATAATTTTAGAAAACTAAATTACCAGAAAAAAGAAACTTTATTTTGTACATACAAAATCGAGGACAGACTCTAAATATAATCTGTTTTGAAAATCATCACTGCAACGAAATCGTACTAAGAGCTAAGTCTCTTTGCAATGTACTCAACAGAGTGGTTTAAATGATGATCTGTTTGAAAAAAGATAGATGCATTGTGATCGACCACATTTTCAGCCTATGAAAGAAACTGGAGATAATATTGTCGATTGATATATCTCCCTTTCAATATTAAGTGTTTTGTCGAACCAATGGTGAGTGGGTATTGTTCATCCCGTGGATTTAACGCTTTAGTTCTACTACTAATGATTTATTTACCCTGTTTTATCTCAACTAATAACATATTTTACACGAGAAATTAATGAAAGTTCGAGAAGGGATGAAAGCTGCAAGGGTCCAAGTAACATATACTATTGGTAAATTAAAACGATTCATCAGATTGATGGAACAAATTTTTAAAGTTTAATAATTGAAGTATTATGCGAAGAATTGGTATAGTATTAACACATTATAGGCGGGAAACGTAAAAATATGTTTATCGCGTACAGTCAGTTTTGTTGGTATATTGAATCATAATTTAATGGTTTCTTCAAAATAACTGCCCCGGCAAGTTTTTGACAATAAGCAATATACCTCATAATTTATTATTCCCTGAATGTTCGTTCACACATAGTATTTTTTTAAAAAGGGCGACACATGTTTCTCAAATATTTAGGGCATCAGATTTCACACTTCCAGTGATTGTAAATTTGTAGGAATGAGGATTTTTTTTTTTACCATATCCGCTCCCAATGAGGAGCATATGGACTCCTAATGGAGCTTATCTCAACAGAAGTATTTCTACGAGAACTGCTTGTTACTCAGTTGCTCAACCTCTCTTTTTACAAAGAGAGTAGGAATAGAAGGAAAGGGTTAGGACAGGACTAGTGGTTAGCTAATCGCTCTCGGTACGCCCCGTTCATATGATAGGATGGGTGGGAGGGAGAAATTGAAGATATCACTTACATCCATGCCTTTGAACAGAAATTCATAAATCAATTGAAAAATCAATTTATAAAACTGTCCGTACTGGGATTCGAACCCGTGACCTCCGTAGCAGCAAGCCAACGTCGTTGACCACTCGACCATACAGGCGGCAAAATATACTATAATTATTTATATAATTGTATGGTATGCATTAATGTTATTTTTTATACAGAATATTTTGAATATGTCACATTGACAACAAGTGGAGTGCTATCTACTAAATTAATAACAGGTTTTTATATTCAGCTTAGAAAACTATTGAAATTATGATGTATTCAAAATGTTTTTTTATTTTTTTTAATGATTAAATGTCACATATGATTTCTTTGAAAATTTCATCTGAAAATATTGTTTGGTGTAGAAGTTGTGTCGATTTTAAGAATGTAATATATTTTTGCGCTAATCACAAAAAACGCCCGCTTACAAAGTGTTAATACCAGAAAATTCTATAATTTTTATATCACAGATATTCTCGAAAAGATGTCCGCTCCCAATACGGAGCATGTGGACTTCTAGAGTTTATCTCAACGAAAGATTTTTTCTATGAGAACTGCTCGTTACTCAGTTGCTCAACCTCTCTTTTTCGAAGAGAGTAGGGATATAAAGATAGAGCTGGAACAGGACTAGTGATTAGCTCATAGCTCTGACTTGGCCCGGTTCATCAGCATAAAATTCACTCCGAAAAACTAAAATAATAATATTTTGAAGTTTATTGACAAATTTAATCCAAGTTAAAGACTGATATCATTTGGCAGCTTTGACAAACGGTCACTCGCCTAGCCGCATCTGCTAATCATCAATAACTAAGAGATGTAACACTGAGCAACAAGTTGCTTTTTTTTTTGTTTAATATTTAATGTTGCCAGTGTCGTGTCGGGACAAAAATAAAATAACTTACTCAAGAATGACTAAATTAATTGATGGGATATTTCATTTCAATAGCAACACACGATTACATATTTAATCGAATTGATTCAAAAGTTTTAATCAAGTTTAGAACTTGTTAGTTAATCTGTTAACCGTCAATATGGAAGTACAACTAACGTGCCATCATACAATAAATTGTCAATTTGATATTGAATACTCGATTCGATCCACATAACAGATGGTCATACTAATTGAGAGTAAAAACGTGGTGGAAATTTTCATAAAACACAACTTTCAACAAAAAGAAAGAAATCAAGATGGGGAATGCGTTTAGTACGTATCTCAAAATGTCAAAATAATGAGTTTTTTTTTCGTTTTCAAACAGACCCAACCGTCATTTTCTGTTGAATGACTTGCGTACATTTTCAAGATGCTCTACACATTTAAGTACATGCCCGAGAGTTGTGTCAACTTCAAACTCATTTCTTCAGATAAGGCCAACTCTAAATATCCCTGCTGGGGGGCGATTTGTTTGATTTCGAATAAATATTCCGATAGCTCACCATCGTAGCAGAACTTCATCGAAATATAACATAAGTGAGATATATTACAACCTCAAAACTTGCAGTCCGCTCGAGGTAATTCAATTTTTCACCAGTGTTTGCTTTCAGACCAACGATTCGTCACTGCCGTCCATCGACGGCGTCGTTTTAATATCATCATTAATAGCTTTAAAATGATTTTTGGATTGTGAACCAATTGCAGGGTATTATTTTACCGACTATAATTATTATCCAACATTAAAACATGTGAGATAAATAAAAAGGGGAACGCCCGCAAATTAAATGCAGGACTCCATTAGAAATTACATACATACGCGTCAATCAGATCCAAAATTATACATCTCCGCAATCACAGCAAACTAGATTATAATGCAAATTATGCAAAAGTGGCCTATCTGACAATTCAAGTTTACATGCCTCATTGAAAAAAAATAGTTGATTATTTAAATATAATGGGAAATACATTATGAACTTATCAAAATTACAGATAGTGCCTATATGACACAAAATAACAATAACTGAGATTTCTTTTCTGATAATAAAAGGGAAAAAATCATGTATTTTTTTTTACAAGGATGCAATCTTAGTTAATTCTCTTATTTGGTGGGATTCAAGCTCTCCGGAAGCCGTCGACTAAGTATAGTGTGAAAAGAAGGGGATCAATTCGTAGGCATATTATGCTATCGGAGAAAATATTTTTATATAGAAGAGGGAGACACCGAGACATGTATTTTGTTTATTATTGACGGGGAGAGATGAATATGTAAAGTACATTAGAAAAGATACCATAATTTTTTCAGAGATTTCGATTTTTAATATGATTGACACATATAATGCGGAGTGAATGATACAGCTATCGGCAATAATAATTGAGTGCATCAATGATCTGAGTACGTTTCTGAGCATTTTTATAATGATTTTATCACAATTTGTCAGTTAGATCATATATTTAAAAACAATACATACATTATTTGGAATACAGAGAAATGCAATGAAGCACGGTGGTACAGATGTGTATTAGGAAGATCAGAAAAGGGTTTCTTTTATCTCAATCAAAATGTATGCAAAATTTAATGCCTCGAGACGTATATCAATCACCCGTTTATTAATTAAACGCAAACTTTACACTCCGCACCCTTTTAAGCCAATCTAAAGATAATTGACGCTTTTGAGATACGTAACGCATCAAAAGTTTGTCTCTCTCCGTCTAGTATGCGCTCGCGATATTATTGTATTTCGTTTGTTCGTCCGGTTTCAGTTGTGAACGATGGCCTCGTTGTGCTGCATCCGCTCGAGTTCCTCGAGAGACACGACGTTGTGGGCCATGTTAACGGACGGCAGTTTGCCGGCGGTGGCCTGGGCGAGCAGTTCGGGGCTGAACCAGCGGGCCAGCTGATTGGACGTGGGGCTGAGGGCGGGGCCGGGTACACGCCCGCCGCTTTCTGCAAATATAAAACAAGATGTATTTTCAACAAAAGAACAGTTTGAAGTGGAAATCGTTCAATATGAAACTACTATGACCGAAATACTTTTCATGTCAAGTAACCACCGCAAAATACGCTCCTTAAAACTCACTTTGTTTAAAATACTGTTTACCTCAGCGTTCGGTAATAAACTCGTCAACTTTTTCAATAATATTACTAATTAAACTAATCCACTAATGCTTCAATGAATATCCAACAGTTGTGCAATACTATTTTTTGACTTTGGTAGTAGTATTTTATTAATTTCAATCTAATCCCAAATGTTTGAGAGTTCTGGTTCAATCGCCCGGCATGAGTGCTCTATTGTTTTCGATATCAATGTGGTGTTCTGTTAACATTCATAATTAGAATAAGCAATAAAATATTAAAAAAGTTAAATGGCTTTAGTTCATAATTGTGGACATTATATGATTTTATGAATATAAGTGAAGTGAGAAACCTCGGGAAATGACCAATGTTTATTAATCAATATACTTTATCACTTGGATGACCGAGTGATTGGAAACTGACCGTTTAGACTTCTCTGTGACATCAGGAGCTGGCGAATGGCGTTTGGAGTGCCATTTCCTCCCATCGGTCCAATCCTACTGTTAGCCTGCAAAATAGAAAACTAATTAACAGGTTATTCAAATAGTAAATCTTCGCCAATAAAATTCATTTTACTGCGTGCGTATGTTATGTTGTCAGAAATTTGATAAGACTCACTTTAAGTCTTTATTATTGTTTGAGTAAATGGAACAGTGATGCAATTTATTTGAAGGATTTTTCAGCATTACAGAAAGGGATAAGTACTATTTGATATTTATAAAGGGCATATTTCCATTTTTCGCTTTAAGCCATATTTAGATGGAATCGACTTTATAATATTGAAACGTTATCTCTAAAAAGCTCCGGCCGCCAACTCATACCTGCTCAAATCAAATATGATAAAAAATAATCACAACTCAAATTTGAATCTATTCTCTGTAGTAATCAAGTCTCTGGGAGTGGTTTTTGATCCGCGTGGCACAGCACGTCGACAGAGCTTAAAGAGTAAACAGGATTGGGCGTCGAGTAAAATCACCTGAGGCATGGTTTGGGGGGCGTGCTGCTGGTGTTGCTGACGGTGCATTTGCATCACCATTGCGTTCAATTGGTGATGAGACTGGTGGCCGGCCATCTTAGCTCTGGCTGCCGCTTCTTGCTGTTGGCGCTGTTGTTGTTGTTGCTGTTGTTGCTGCTGCTGTTGCTGCTGTTGTTGCAGCTATAACATTTTATTAGTCATCAGGAACTTTACATCACAATTATCGACCGACAGTCTTACTAGCCACTATTTTTTATCCCGCTTCAATCATGTTGAAACTTTCTGTAACTGAATGTAAATTTGATTTTGACCAGCTCATTTCACGTGTACAAGTCGCATTAATAATACCATTTTATTTATTGATTTGGAATTTACTTGGTAGAACTTCATTTTAATAGGGTAAAAATATCTAAGTAATTCTGTTACAGTTTTTTATATATGTTATACTTTGATAGCTATTTCGGCTTTCGCCATCTACTTTAGTTCTGACGATAACGAAAGCCGAATCAACGTAATCAATCGAAGCTATCAACGTATAACATATATAAAAAACTGTAGAACTGAATTACTTAGATATTTTTACCCTATTAATAATACCAAGAAGTCAGCCATGTTTTTTATATTCTGCAATTGAATTTATGATTATAAGTTTTAGGCATGTTTGAATATATTGTTCCTTTAATTTAACAGCAAACAGTAGATGAAGAATAAATGCAGTATGGACATACTTTAAAATAACAATCTCTACCTGGTGGTGATTGATGTATTGGGCCGATGAGAAGTCGGTCGGAGTAGGTTGGTAGCTCTGCTGAACGGGCATTCCACCGGCATTGCCCTGCAATTATTATTAGCAGCATTGTATTATTGAAACACTTGCCCTCTTTACTACCGTAAAATTATTACATTTAATTGGTACAGTAATTAGTGTTTCTTTTTTAGACAAATTTGTTCAAAATTATTTTCAAATGAATATTTTTTTAAATTTTCTCAATTTCTTGAGTCTAAAACTCCAAGTATTAAAATTGACTGATATCAATATATCCAGATATCAAAAATCTCTAAAGAGAAGATACCTTCGTGACCAGTTTGATCAGCACGAAGGTTTAAAAAATTACTGTCCGGATACTCTCGGGGACCAAACATGTGAGAGTAAGCCTTCCGGTGTTTAAAATCTAGTTACAGGGATGAATGAACAAACCTTAACAATAGGCCTGCCGTGTTTGGGTACGTGCAGTGGTGGTGCCCCCCAGGGGGTGACGCCTGTTTTGGCACTCGCCAGCACCATTGACACTTGATCAGATTCTTTTTCGGCTGTCATCTTACGGAGGACCTGGCACATGAAATCAATATTATTTTTCCAGGTTCTAGAAGGCGATAAAGTCGAGCATATATTTTTTCAGATTATCATTCAAATAAATTTATAAAGTGTCCAAATGGCAGGGAGTCGCGAGTTCGACAATGACAATGTAAAAAGCTTATAAAACAACATCAGTCTAAGCTCGATTTCATTCACAAAGAAGAAACAACAAAGAGTTGTTCCCGGCGACATTAAAAGTTGGCAAGGAAGCAACAATGCACATTCACATTCACGACTCTTCAGATGATTGTCAAGAGCATATAATATAAACTAGAGGGGAGAAACAAAGAACTCTGGTTTCAGTCTTCACCAGCTGAAGCTACGGCCGTTGTACAACAACAGAATGTTTTATCTTAAAAATCATTAAAAAAAGGACAACTTTATGTGTGATTGACACAATGTTGTTTGACTATCGTGTAGTCGAGAATGAAAAAATAAAGTAATCAACAAAAAACACTTTTTTTAGATAACGTTGTTTGATTTTAAGCCCTCGATTTATAATTAGATTTTCATATACTTGTGGTACGATTTTACAACCGAAACATATGTTGAATTGTAGGTATTGAAATTCCCTACCGGAATTCATAAAAAATGAACATCGGCAAAAACTTCTGGACACCTCAATTCCACTCCTTAGTTAACTTAACCTTTAAACGCCTGGCGGTCCCATACGGGACCAGTGATTATGGTACATTTCACTATCGGATTACACTGATTTCTGATGATAGTATTAAAAATATGAATATTAGCTTACATAAATAATGACTTTGAGATACCGATCCATAATTTTATTTTCAGTTTCGATATATATTTTCAATACTATTGTCATATTGAGTAATATAAACATCTGTGTTACAAGGTCAACTCTTGGAATATGCATTGTGTTAGGCGGACCGTAATAAATCAGCTTTATCCACACCATACAACATATTTCAACGGGGATATAGATTTTTTTCCATACCTAGATCTCTGTATATAAACGCTGCACAGATCAATGAAGTTACTCACAGAAGTGGGTGTGAACGCGATGGTCGCTTGCTGATGTTTGCTGGGGCTAGCCATGGCAGGGATGGTGTTGTTGGCGGGGGTGAGCGATCTCGGCACGCCGGTCTGCTCCTGCCGCCGCCTGTAATTCTCCCTCTGCTCCTCTAGCTTCTTTTTGATGAGCGCGGACTGCATGATGTTCTGCGTGTGCACTTGGAGTTCGCGCGGGGAGGGTATGCGTTGGGGGATCGCTGTATTCGCAGGCAGAAAAACAAAAGTATTTAAATTATTTACAATGATTACAAAAGATTGCGGTAAACATTCATAAAAAAAAGATCGGCATATGGGTATCTATATAACTTTAGAGAAACAGCAAAATAAGATATAAGCATTCGTAATATTGTCGTGGAAGCCTTTCTCATTGGATGTCATAATCATATCCCTTTATGATATCGTGTCGGTATACTGCCAGAAAACGTTGTTGGGTGTTTTGAGTTACGAATGCAGATTGATAGATTTAAACACACTATCATCTTAAAAAACAAGCTCACTCGTAATACATTTATTTATTTTGATGTTTAAAGAAGTAAATAATACAAATAATTTGATTTCGTTTACTGTTATTACTGGCAGAAACCAATATATTACATAACTTAACGCTTTTTAACTGTACAGATTTCTTATTTCTACAGTTATCCAAAGACGGTTAGACGATTAAACGTTTTTAAGCTGTAAACATTTTGGTCAATTGTTGTTCATTTATTTGTCTTATTGTCTACGGCCAAGCTGCAATCAGGTTTTCTTCATGATATTCGAAAAGACGATAATCTCAAAACAAGGTTTTGGCAATTTAACGATGACATATTCCGTCATGAAATAATACAATTGGAAAGAAGAGAAAAATGGAAATGCTAGAAAACAAAAACCTTTCAATGTAATTTACAGCATACATTACATAGAATGATAGTTACCTGGATGGTGAACAGCCAGAGTGTTTGGACTCGTCGCCATAATAGGCGAAACACAATAAGCTGCATGTAAAGAATAAGAAAATATTTTTCAAGCTTACAACACTGGAACACATTTTAGAAGGCGTAACAAGAAATGCACCAGTTCAATCACTGTGTTTCTATGGCAGTGGCGGGTACAGCGTAATTTACCCTCATAAGTTAAATATTTATATTATGGGACATACATACTTCTATGACTGATCAGGCATTTGAATCACCTAATGGAAATTTGGATGCATATTTTTTTAATTAATTCAATGAATTTTTATTCAAAAGTAGCAATGTTTGTGATGTTTTCATTCCTTTCTAATACTGAAAGCATGAAATTTAAACTCGTCACTGATAAGGGAGGGTGAGAAATCAAATTATGTTCAGTTGTTGTTTAACCCTTTAAGTCTGTATGATGTCACAGCACGCTAAAAAAATGCTGTTTTGATGTCTATTTATAATAGTGAAAGTTTACCGATTTCATTCAAATAACTCGTACTCTTATAAAGATTAGATTTTTTAAAGTTTTTGTCATTTAAACTTATTATTGTATTTTATTTAATACAAAAAAACTGTTGACTTGTAAAAATGAATATTTTTTTAATTTTCAATACATAGTTTTGAAAGATAGTAGAATTTTATGAGGCTTTTCAAGTGATATTTAAATGGTGAGCTCTATGACCGGAGCTTTTTAGTGTTACAATAAATAAAGCACCAATCCGTGAATAATAACTTAAAATAAAATGACAGCCACTGATTCAAAAATTATTTGCGCGGAATGTCGCCAGAAAAGTCTTAAAAAACGATAAATCAATTTTTATATCTATTTATTTGTTCATCTGCGGCTCATTCTGATATTCATTGAATATGAATCAACTGTTATTAAAAATATATTTTAGGCATCCATGCTCGAAGGGTTATTTACCTTTAGCTGGAATATTCCATTAGAAGTCCAAATTGGTTCAAATTGGAAAGATGTATTTATTGTTCAGAAAAAATACACTTTTGCCTTATTTAATTATTTTACATTATAATAATGGCAAAAGCTATCTGTTCGAAATATATAAGCAAAAAAAAATTGAACAAATTATAATACCGTTGGGGGGCAGCGGGCTGACCCTCAGCTGCTGCTGTTGCGGCAAGAGTAATCTATTGTTCCTAGGCGATGAGTTCTGCTGATGCTGGTTCTGGTGAAAGACCTTGAGAATGGATCCGATCACCTCCCGTTGCCGGGTGTGCAAGCCGGGATTGCTCATTTGCTGCATCAAAATCTGCGTGGTTAAATCACCCTGTTTCAGGCCTGAAAGCAATTATAGAGAATGAATTAACCAATTTAATGCGATGACTATGGAGCTTGATGATAGAAGAACTGTGAAGAGGTATCCTTGCAACTGCTATAACAAATTCAACATTTATACAGCTGAAATTAAAAAGTAAGTTTTTTCTGACCATTGCCAACCTGCAGTAGATATTATTTTGGTAAGAAATTGATTCAACAACAATTTAATCAGATATATATAATTAACAACTGAAATAATGAATCATTCTTACTCGTCATTATAGCCTGTGCTTCAGGGCGCTGCAGAAGCTCCCGCGACGGTTGTAGATTGTTCATGTAGTCTTGCAAGTCTTTGGGAATCGGCGACACCTGAAAACACAAAAAATAATCATCTATTTTTATATGTCCAATACAACATGTGTGATAATTTAAACATTGACTGGCGGCCTATGGATCTATTGGAGATCCCAAAACTATACTTGGCTTTCCTTAAATATTAGTTTTGAAATAACATGATCTAGAAAAGAGTTTCTCAATGGGTGGCCACAGCATGCTCCAAGGGGGCCACACAGAATTATTTTTTTAGGTGAGCCACGGGCAAATTTTTCGAAATCTGTTAGTTGTGTTTTAATTTTGGAATGTTTAAGAGCCAAAAAAAACGTCTCGCAGTATTCATTTTGGGAAATCCGTAAATTTTTGGGATTTTGGATTTGAAATTATGAGAAGACCTACAAAAAAAAAACATCTTGTGTCTTTTCATTTTGGCTCCCAAAATTCCTTATACTTCAATACTACAAAGCAGGTATGGGGGTCACAGAAAAATAAGACACTCAAGCCGGGTCACGGGCCCAAAAAGATTGAGAAACACTGGTCTAGAAAACAGAAATTTTTAAATGAAAATTAGAATTTTCAGCGTGTGACATTTTCATGATAACGTAACCTCCTGCTGAATTTTCACAGAAAGGCAAATTAAAAAAACACATTGAAAGACAATTTCCCCAAATGTAATCGAAGAAGCTTGGATATGAGCAACAAGCACCAAAATAAGGGGCTACATATTGTTTAAAGCCAACTTGATGTTAATCTCAATTTTCGACATGTTTCTGGCCTCGACGTCAGACCTCTAGCCGAATGTTCAACACTTGACTTACTTCCACTTTGTTATCACGGGTTGAAATCAGTTTTCCTATAACTATGTTCCATTTAAAGCGTTAAAATAAAATAATAATACAGGACGAGAAGCATTGTAAATGTACTGTAATGGAGCAATGGATATGTATAAAAGCCAGGCCAGAAATTTTAATATTGCTGATACCCAACCTTTTTTTAAACGATTTTGAAATAACACTGTCCACTAAAAACAATGTTTCTTAACCTTTTTACGTCCGCGGACCACAAAAAAAATGTTTTGTGGACCATCAATATAGGCTTTTAAAATGGATACTAACTATTTTTGAACTGCAGAAAATCTTCGCAGGCTACCAGTTACGAAACATTACACTAAAACTAACAAATACTATATTTTGGACACAGACTATCTGTTCTAATACGATTACCATACACAAAAAACACAGAAGTGGATAACTGATTTCCTAATAACAAATTTAACAACACAAGACAGTAATAACGAACAAAAGGCTTTATAAGATTCTAGCACATTAGACGTGTAAGACGTTTCTAGTAATGAAAGCGATTTATGTCTAGTCTTCATATATAATCAGACAGCAATCAGTAGTATTATTTTTTCTTAATAAAAACACAATAATCCTTTGTACTTCATTCCACTTTATTTAATATGTCAGGACCGGTTTCGCTCATTACGAGCATCGTCAACTGATGTTGACGAACATCAGTTGACGATGCTCGTAATGAGCGAAACCGGTCCTGACATATTAAATAAAGTGGAATGAAGTACAAAGGATTATTGTGTTTTTATTAATATAATGCCTTTCCACCAAGTATTGACAGTGAACACCCTAAAAGTTATTTTTTCTTAATTAAAACACATATTACGCATAATATTTCATGTCATTTACTTAATGGGTCTTCATTATTACTTTGTTTTTACACGATTTTCAATACCACAATGTTGTGCTTTTTTCAAATAACACGATTTTTTAAATTCAGGGAACCAATTCTTTATTTTTTTTATGGGTCATATCTATTGTGTAAAAAAAGAGTTGAGTGCACATGGAATAACCTTCTCGAATTTTTTAAAACACAAAATCAAGAATCTATAACACTAATAATACACTGGTAATAATTCCATTAATTGTGCCTACAGCACTAATGTAATGCGCATTTCAAGTCTACCAGTTTCTACTGTACTCAAGCAATCGAATCATATGCTATATATGAAATGCTAGCAAACCTGATAATGCCGATTGTTATGATTTACTCCTTGCATCATCTTGGAGGCTTGCTCTTGTTGCTGCTGAGTCTAAAAACAATACAAATGCACTCCATCAATAATACCACCATCACTACTGACTTCACTCCTATTTTGGATAAAAGTAGTAATGGTTAACAACGCACAGTTGATTTCCAATCAATCACCGTAGCCAAGCACTAAAGTACTTTGATTTTTGTCTTGCTTCATTGCGAGGTCAGAGTTTCAAATCACTTAACAGAGAACCGGGCCAGTAATGCAGCAACGGATCCCGGAAGAACAGTTTTATAAATTGCTTTTACAATCAATTTGAATTCGAAGGCACAAGAAATGACTGTAATCTATGAACAATCAATCGGTTCCTCTGGAACATGACAAGACCGATTGGCTAAACACTAATCTTGTCCTACCTATATCTTTCTATTCTTAATTCTCTCCGAAAAAGTGATGTTGAGTGACTCCGGAAAAAGCAGTTCTTCTATTGGGATAAGCTCCATTAGGAGTACATATCTTCGGTGATCTAGCAGTATCTTAATATCTTAAAAATAGCTACTTTTCAGTGGAGAGTTTAAACTATATTTTAGCTTCAATATGAATATTAGGGCGTCAAGAAGAAACATGTAATTTTGTATTTTTGTTTATTGATAATGAAAGAACAACCTATTTTTAATATAAACAAATGTTAAATAGTATTAAAAAATAGGACATATTGCCGTTGTTAAAAAAAAATGCAATTTCGAGTATTATAGCCCTTGAGAAGTAAAGCGAGTCGAGCAATAAAATGGTAAAAGTTTTCTATTGAACTTTTAAGTAAAATCACATCTGTGTTTGGCGTTTGGGTGTATTGTATATTTTCAATATAATACTACTGCAGAGTGTATTTACCGAGGTCACTTCACTTTTATGATACTTTACAACATGTAGAATATTATAACGCACCTAACATATTTTTTTCTTAAAATACCGCTTGGTTCATTTCACCACTCATGGGCTCACATTATTTCTTTCGTAGTGGACATTTTGTACTCGGGCAGATCAACATTGACACATTGATTTTGATGTGAATACGTCTTTAAAATTACTTCCATATGGAGGCAATCCAAAAAAACGAATGATAACAAAATCGGGGGATACAGTTTGGTGTTGCAGCTTCATATCTATCATCGCTATCCAAAATTCAATTGCACCAGTGGATAGCTAAAGAATCAAAGAATTTATTGCGCTATGTGAAGACTGTGATACATTGAGTGGGGCGGAGGGGGAAGCGCCACCATTTTGAGGTCATTTTGCTGCGTATCGAGATTTCTATTTACTATAATTTTCGACTCGGAGAAGTTACAATGTTCATTCAAGTTTCAATCGTTAGCTCTCGACAAAATCTATCGATTATAGATAAAACATTAGTGTAATATTGCGACTGTGACTATAATTAGGTGTTAAAATATATCAAAAATATATAATGTTGGGCTATACGCGTCAAAAAGCCAAATCGAAATACAGAGATCGTATACGGTTGGAAAGGTCTTCTCAAGAGCAATCGAATGGTACCATTAAAACACCATATGACCGAGTCAAGCAGTACCGGAAACGTAAAAATGGGGCGTAATATCACCTATTACGAGACGTATTCACGTACAACACACAGCCGTGTCCATGACACAGCCTCACCCCATTTTTTTAAATCAATTTAAGAACGCAATCGGATGTCTGTAATGTTTTTATTACTTTTAAATGATATCTGATCTTGTAAATCTATGATAAAAACGGTGAGTCAAAGCCGATTTATCTTCTGAGGTTTTCCTAACCTCATTCTTGTAGATAAAACTCGTAACAATATATATTCTTTTCTTATAACACTTTCCCGGACTCGGACCCACGAGATACCAGCTGGTAAGATTTTCCGACTGATCAATACATTTTGAATCATTTCCGTTGCCAATATTTAGGATCTCAACTCAAGATCTTTTTTTGGATTGGATGGTAAAGATAGAATAATATGGCAGGTAAAAAAATATCTAACGATTTCCTCTGCAAGCTCGTTTTAGGACCTGATAAAAGGTGGGCGGAGTGGAATATCAACAATCATATACACCCATAAAACACATTTTCAGGTACAAGCGTGAATCAATTGATTTGTGTTAAAAACAGTTTGCTACCAAGCAGGGTGAGGAGATGAGGAGTGAAGGGGCGTGCCCAGCAACGGAAGGTACTGTATTTACCTGCAACAATTTGAATAAGACATCTTGGGGCACGTTCGCTTCCATAGCGGCCTGATCTGCCTGCTGCGATTTGGTCAGCATCTGAAAATAAAACGGAAACTTATGTGAGATAATCGACACGACACTAAGACAAAATTGACATTTTTTTATATGCTTAACAACTCTAGTCTTTTAAAAAAAACAATTGTTTGAAGAGAACTGAAGGTTATTTAAACTTCAGTCTTCGGAGGATAACTAGTAGTCAAGTTCTCTCTACGCCCAATTTACCAGGATCAGATAAGTGAGTTTGAAAACAAATCTATAGCATTGACCACTCTGCAATTGAATCTTCTACATTTTTCCATATGATGTAGACATGGCTGTGTTTAAACTGACATATAAAATTAGTGTTTTAGGCCCCCGATCCATTTTTCTAAGGGAACAGATAAATGTGTACACCTACTAGAGGTCTGCACGGGCTCGGGCGAGTAAGCGCAATTGAGTCGGGCTCGGGCCGGGCCGGGCTTTGGAATATAATCTGGGGAAAAATATAGCAAATCGAGGATTTCAAATTCCTGTGAGCTAAAAAAAAAAAAAGGACTTTTGTAGATAATCTGGGAAAAAGTATAGCAAATCGAGGATTTCAAATTTCTCGGTGAGCTAAAAAAAAAAAAAGGACTTTCGGAGATAATCTGGGGAAAAGTATAACAAATCGAGGATTTCAAATTCCTCGGCGAGCTAAAATAAGGAGTTTCGGGCTTCAGGTCGGGTTCGGGTAACAAGTGCGGTATTAGACTCGGGCCAGGGCCGGGTTGGGCGTGAGTTTTTCGGGCTCGGACCGGGTAGTTTTGTAAAATTTTGGCCCGTGCAGACCTCTAACACCTACATATCTAGATCTAGGTATAGTGTTATATATTTTAATTAAATTCACGAAATACGATTGCAAGCGGTGGTCGTGTTCAAAAGCAAACAATGAAAGTCTACCCAAATAAATGAAATAGAATTTTTACTATTTTACACGCCTTGGAATGAAGGGATCGGATGTGTTTTTTTTGGTAAGCAAACTCCTGCATGATGAGGTGTTAACAAATCCGCGTTTAAATGTTATTAAAGTGCAAGTGGTGAATATGTCGATAAGTCGGAATACATTATTTATTAATATTCTTCATTGGATAGTACAAAAAGAAGTATTTCAAATGTTAGTATAGGAAATGCTGAAAAAGTGTTTCGAGGAGTGAATAATAAATATATAAGCACATTGGATGTTATTTTTAATCATGCCTTTTGTCAAAATGTTAATATATGCACACCATACATGAATTAATGTGAATCCAGAGCAAGAGATGGCAGTAATAGGTTTACAACGGTGCCCCTTTTAAAACATTAAAATTAATCAACACCACCGACCGACGAGTGAAAAAAGAAATTACAACATAGTTTAGACGATTTTATTAAACTATTTTAGTACAGAAGCACTCGGATACACTGACGCAAAGAAATAAACGCGCCCCTCAAAGAATTGACAGAGATGGCTGATTTCATCATCGCAATATGCAATTTTGCACTTATCCGTATCGACTGTGGAAAGGAAAAAGGACGTAACTCATAGTTTTTTCAAAACAGGTTTTTTTCGATAATCACAATGTTGATACGCATTCTATCAAAAAGATGCAAGCTAAGGTTGTCGAATTAGTATCTAAATTTAGTTTCAAAAAGGTGACCTTGTAAAAAATTTAAACCAAGAAAAAGGACTGAAATAATGGTTTTTCCTAGACAATTTCTTTAATTAATATTAGATTATGTCAATTAAACGCCAGTTTACAAATCTCCGTGCACTTCAAGATTGTGTATATTTCATAATTTACATATGGCCCAAAATAATCAAAACACGTTTTTTGTGCCTTCTGTAAAATTTGATATGTGTGGATTACATCCTTTTTCCTTTCCACAGTCGATTTGTATATCAGCAGGGCACATATGTTAAAATTATAAAAACACCCAAATTATTTTTAAAATACCCACAAGAAGGCATTGACGCTTCCGTTGAGAAAAACTGTTCCACAATATTGATCTCGGACACAAAAAAATACAGTATCAAAACACAAAATAAAAAAATCATTTATTCAAAACAGAAAAAAATATATAAAACATAGGCATTTGCGCTCCTTATGGAATAATCTAGTAGAAAACTGTTAGATAAGGAGAGATATATATTTACACATCGGGTTAATGCATAATATATTTACTTGGAGAATGCTCATTGGCTGTGATTTCGAGGACACGGGACCGTTGCTGGCTGGCACGGCATGACCGACTTGTTCCATCTGCAAGGAAAAAAGAACATCTCATTATGCTTTACTTATAAATTGAAAATATTACAACATAAAAAAGCATCCCAAAACAGTTGTATAAACAAGAAGTAATTCTACTAACAGTACTGCGCGGATCCAAACATAAGGCAAGGTTTATCCGTCTTAAAGCTTTAAAGCTTGCACTTAAGTCAAAAGACTGTTGTGATAGTTCGATGTTTTTTGTTAATTAGTTGTAACATACGAGCTCAAATGTCGTCTATTATTCAATATTTGCCTTGTATTTGAAGTTCTACGAATGATATTTATTATCTAGTAGTTACTTGCTTGTTTCTAAAAACAAATCATTTTAAATACCAATAATACCGATGTTAAGCACAGCTAGGGTATCTACATTCAAGGCTTTTAATTAGGAGAATTCGCAAAATTTTGTATTTGTATTATGCAAGGTACAGTGAAACCCCGATTCTACATTTTTTAAGGGACCAAACAATAAAAAACGAAAGCTTTAAATAATACTGTTTTTTTTTCCAACAGTTCTTGATATTATTTTCACAGCTAGAAAACCAAAAATGCTAGAGCAGTAGATCGATGTTCCACTGATTGCATTGAAATTTTGTATTTTGTCATTATTTTTATTTCTAGAAACTAAGTCTTAGGAATTAAATTATCATGCTTCAATGCGCATTTTCCTCCACGCACACATCTGTTTATTTTCGACTATAATTGAGAATGCAGCACTAAGACATTAATATAAAACAGAACATTGTTAATAATGATACATACAAGTGCTAGGTTATTTTTTTTACTAGCTGTCATAAATAAATTAAATGAGGTTAAAAAAAAAACTGTATGAATCTTGGAATAAAACCCAATGTATTAAGTATTTAAAATTCTTTGGAATTTTCTACTTTTGTTCTAATCACTGTTTTAAGTTATATATAAGATTTTTTCGCATTAGAATTATTCAATATACTTAACAATGTCAGAAACCATAATTGTGCTCACGGCAGAGTACTATACTATACATAGTTATTAGCTACTGTATTGTTATAGTTATTTCATCAATTAAACTTACATAATAAATATTAAGAGAATATTAAATGGTAAATTAACCTGGAAATGTTTTCATAGCGCTTTGTTCTTTTCTTCCGATGTCACTGGATATCGATACAAATACAAAATGACAAATGCAAAATTGTCGGATTATTGGGGATAAGCCATTTCTTCACCGTTTAGACTCAAAAGCGTCAGGTGACTTTCGGGCACCTCTAAATGAAAATTGTTCTCGGGCATTTACAAAAATCTCACGATCTTGTAGAAAACAATAATTTCGTGGCAAACAGTCACGGTACACGAAAAACCAGATATATGACCTGAAAGCATTTTGGAGTAAAATCGGGGCATAGCAAGAGAGATTAGCTAAGCACTAGTCCTGCCCTAGCATTATCCTTCTATCCCTAATCTTTGAAAAAGAAGAGGTTATGCAGCTAAATAACAAGCAGTTGTCGTAGAAACTCTTCTGTTGAGATAAACTCCATCAGGAGTCCATATGATCCACATTGGGAGAGGACATAGTTAAAAATAATAATTATAATAATTTAATGTTTTTAATTTGGTAACATAGAAAATGAAAAATTCTATAACTTATGTATATTTCTTGCAATAAAGATAAGAAGAATATTAATCAACAAAATATGACAAAAAAATATTTTTTTGTTTCATTTTAAACAGCTAGACATTAACACATTTGATACATTGAAAAAAAAAACTTTAAAAATACCAGCTACAAAGCGAGAAAAATATTTACCATTCGCTTGAAGGCGTTGACCTCCTCAGTCTGTGGCTGATGATGAATCTGCTGCGGCGCACGGTGAATCTGCTGCTGATGTTGCTGCTGCTGCTGCAGTTGCTGCAATTGCTGGAACTGTTGCATCTGTTGCTGCTGCTGTTGCAGATGTTGCTGTTGCTGTTGCTGCTGCTGCTGCTGCTGTTGATGCTGGTGATTCATGTTTATATGGTTGTGATTCCCTCCACGCATCCTCGCCTCTAGCTCTTCCAAGCTGTGGACTTTGCCAGTCATCGAATCTGAGAGAACTTTACAAGTATGATTTTCGAATCAAAATAGATTGTACCGTTCATTTGTAAAACATTCACTGGTTAATTCTACGGAATTTGCTTGATTGAGGCAGCTGCTTAATTTTGCCGAGATGTTCCAACTCGATAGCTGCCAGACGAGATATCTCGCAAAAATTTTCGTGCTCAACACGCCAGAGACGAGTTATCTCGTCAATAACTAATTAAATTAATAGTTGCAAATTATACCCGTTGGCTAGGTAATTACTATTAATTATCTACGGCAGCTAAAAGGCTAATTCTCATGTGTCACAATTGAGCGGAATCGACTGTATATACTATGTGAAATTGTGTCAGCCAAAAAATCATGTTTTTTAAATTTACAGATGTTTTACCATTCGCTGGTTTGCTGTGATGGAACTGCTGCTGGGGTTGAGTGTACTGCTGCTGACCTCGCCTCAACATTTCCAATAGTATATTAGATTCGGGCGTAGTACTCGCTGCAGGGGAGATGGGGGCGAACAGGTGTTGTGAATCATTACTCGGAATGGAGATAGACGTCTCTAATTCTGAAATAATCATAAAGTAAGCATATAACAACCAAATAAATTTAGGCTAACTGTTAGCTAATTTGGGCCAATCACTGTATGACGACAGGGGTTGTCAAGTATTTTTTCTATTTAACCTTTAGAGTGAATAGATTTATACAGACCTTACTATAATTTACTGCCCTTCTTAACGTGAAAATTTTGTGACTTTTTCCCAATGAATATATGTAATTCATACTTAGAGCATATATATGCTTATAGACAGACACTCTTGTGTTGAGTTTAATGTACTTCCATACTCATTTACAGAAAAATGGAGCCGACGTATATGTACGTCCATACTCCTCTAAAGGTTAAAAATATCACTTAGACTGCCTAGCCGAGAACTATTAAAAGTTCCGGTCGCCAACTTATAGGCATTTAAAAAATGTCACTTATCAATTTATCACTTGATAACTTTTTCGAATCAAAAAAAATACGATAAAAAATAATCACAACTTAAATTTGAATCTATTCTTTATATCATAGTAATCAAGTTGACAAAAATTGATTAACTTTCGCTTTTATAAATGGTAGATAAAACAGGATCCGTCTCTGGGTGTGGTTTTTGATCTGCGGACATAACACTTCAACATGTTTTGAAGGGTTAAACATGTGAACAACGCAACTGAAGTCATAGAAATTGACCACTCGGCTAGAGGCAGATGGTAAGTGAAAACTCTGCAGCATCAATATATATTTGAGAAATTATTCTCAGCATTTTAATGTTTTACTAATCTGACTGAATATATCAATGCACTCTCACCGTTCATTATATTAGCTAGCTGGTCTCCGATAGCTTTGTCTTGAGCGGAGTCGCCGCCGGAGGTAGCCGTGCTGTTAGCGGCGGGCGGGGGACTCTCCCTTCTGAACCATCGACTGAAACGACTGCTGCCGGTCTGACCTTCATCCGAACCACCATTCTGAAAAACATAAAACTCGTGAACAATCTTGACGAGATGCGGTGAATGGTGGGTACGGTGACTTCACCATCAAAAGCTCACCCGTTTTGGCCAGTCAATTGATACTATTTTATAAATGTCGGGAAAAGTGGTAATCATTCACTGCTTAGACATTAAAATTTTTAAAATTTTAGATGGATGTCCAATCGGTAGATTGCGATCGACTGGTCGATCCCAAAGCAAAATTTGGTCGATCTCGAAAGCTTCTGTGAATTTCGAAAAAATATATAATTTAAATATAAAATATACAAAAATATTAAAATTGAATTATTTTTAAGCACATACCTATCTATCGATAATGATATGTATTTCGCATTTAAAATAAACATCTCTAAGTTTGAAGAAGGGCCAAAACCCTAAATATTTTTTTTTATAAGAATCATGTTAGAAGTCTATTGCGAGAAAAAGGTTGGACACCCTTGCCGAACGGTGTTAAGCAATCATTGCACATAGATTGACATGAAAATTTTGCAGCAAAACGTGGAGAATAATATAAATATAACAACAAACAACAAACCGATAATAAGTCATTTATTGACTCGAGTTTGAGGAATTCTTCTAAATTGAAATCGAGGGGAGCGTCAGTGTTCGTGCCGCCATTCTCGGAGGAGGTATTCTTATTGGAATTATCATTTTTCTGGTTGTTCTGAAAAAAGGAAAATTGAAAATTCAAATTAATTACCAATGTATATAATGTTTATTATTTTTGTCTTGATTTATCTGTATGGCTGCTGACCATGCAGTACAGGCCAGGGCAAATGTATTTTAAAATTGTTACATGGTGTATAATATTTACGTTATTTACCTTTGCATCGGTTGACTGCGGAGAACTTGAGCGTTTATCATCTTTTTCTTCCTCGAATTTGTCTAAAATTTTCTGTAATGATAAAAGGAAGTATATATTAAACAATACAGTCACGTCCTTGTGGTATGTCCGGATGTAGACAGTAAAAGAGAAGTCTATCATGTCCGTCGAAAAGCAGGCTATGAATTACACAGCAATTAATTTATATAAGTCATACAGAGTGTTTTGAGACGTCGGCTAATTGTTACTTTTGATTTTTTCAAGCACATTTGCGTGCATTTCAAATGAGTCTTGGATAACTGCCCTCAAGCCACTTAAGAAAAAACTAGAAAACACTTGGCAATGCTACGTTACAAGATACGACCACTCCCAATGATCGTAAATCCGTAGTAGGGAGTAATAATATTAGTAGCTGGAGTTAATAATATTAGCACAAATAATCTGGACACAGGTGCACGAGTTTGTATAAATTCTGTGTTGATATCTTCTGCACTGTGATGCAGGATTGATTTTCAGAAAAAAAATATTGTTGTCGGTTTGCAGCAATTTTCATTTCAATATTTTTGTTACTAAGGAGTTTAAAACGTCTCAGACTGGTTATATCGATGGCTTAGTTCCATAGTGCTACAACTAGAAATTGGTAATTTTTAGATACGGCTGGATAAAGTTTTGACGCATCTAAGCTGAGTTGTCTCATTTAGTAACTTATCTTAATTTAATTAAAATTTATTACAAATTTGACAGAGCCATAAAGCGATATTTAAAGTTGTATTTATAGGTAACTGAGAAATTGTTGACATTTTTTTATTAGCATTATGCAGACATCTGCCTTCCGAGAGAAAACTAGGGATCATTTTTATTTGTACCTTTGTGGAGTGAAAGAAAAGAGGCATTCAAATATATTGGGTAATAAAACTAAAAACATTTTTTTTTTAACTTGTTTTATGGAACTAGACCAGTGGAGGGGAACCTGCGGCCTTTCGACTTGATCAAAATATTCACTTTTAATTAAAAAATTATACCCAAGCGTTCGGAAAAAAAGTGTAATCAAGCCATTATATGTTCCGACAGTAGAAAAAAAGGGGGAGGGGGTGTCAAAGTTTTCTTTACTGCGGCCTTATTTTGAATCAGATAAATGAATGCGGCCTTTAAAAAGGAAAGGTTCCCCACCCCTGAATTAGACCATCATACATATTATGTTAACAGCTTAACGACCGTGGACGCGTATTTAAGTCTTTGAAATCCAACGGTTGAGGACCGTGGACGCATATACGCGTCCTACGTCATACATTCCATTATATTGAAAAATCACTTGGTTAGGATCGAGTTTGATTTCGAATGTTAACGAGAGATGGTAGTATACATATTGACGCATTATTTGACAAAAAATAAATTATTTTTATGCAAAACTATTTTGTCAAAAAACACCCCTAGATGGTACTTTTTTTTTTCGTATGTGATTTTTCATAATATTATTTTACGTTCTGTTTAAATATTTGATTTATAAATCGTGTCTCGTTTGTTTCCCCGATTAGCGACGATATACATACGTAATATTAGCAGGGTATCCTGTCGTCCAGATGCATTTTTGGGGCGGGGCCCTTGGCGTTACGAATTGCTTAGTGATTTATTGCTTGGGAGTGCGATGCTGCATTTTTATGACGGCCGAAAACAATTTTTGAATTTTTAAACGAGTGGTTGATAATATTATGACCTATTCAAACTTAGTGACAGGGGTTCTCAACTTATGTTTACGAAATAAATTAAAAAATATTCCTTTGAAATATATTCTTTTATGTTACATTATTATAGCAAATATAAATTTGCTATGGTAATGTACACGTAAACAATGTGAAAAAGTAGGTTTTGCATATTTTAAAAGAAGATCTTTTAGTAGATTTAGGTTTTTTCAGTACACAACATAAGTATGCAATATACAGATGAAGAACCACTGCTCAAATGGCATTGATTTATGCGGCAAAGTATCTGGAAGCTAGAAAATTAAATTTGGTAAAGATATCTCAATTGGTTTACAAATTATAGTGAATTTAGTAAAATAAAAATTGTTTGCATATTTTTCGCAAAATTGCCCGGCCGCCAGGTGAAATTCTATAAAAAACGGGCGGGCGTTAAGCTGTTAAGTAACCAAGAATGATCGATAAGCAATAACCAGTTTGTGTAATAACTGCTCTGCTTTTCTCATTTCTTCAAAACCTTCCAAGGAAACAATGTATGCGCCTTAATTATTATATATCCACGACAATTCATATTCATATTGTGTCATATTATATTTACCTGAGGTTGCTCCTTGGGTTGGTTAGCCGCCATTGCGCTGGGCGTCCGACCACTGCCTGCAGATTTCCTAGACGTTCTCGTCCGAGCCGCAATCGCTTCAGCGTTTGCATTATTGTTAGCCGCCGTCCCGGAAGATGTATTCTGATTATTATGCGACGGAGCTTGAGAGGTGGCGTTAGTGTTGGTGCTGTTGGAATTGGTTGTGGCGGAGGCGGCGGTGGGTGTAGGGACGGGATCGTCGAATCCTCGCAATTCGATTGTTTCATGCTGGGAAGTCGGTCCGCTACTAAACCTGAGTTTCAAAAAATTACAAACGATGGTTTATAAAAATGCAGGGTATTACGCTTTTTTCCAATGAAACAAATACATGTAGCATGTGTGGAAAACTCGTCTGATGATTTTACTTAACCTTTACACACCTGTGCAGCATAAGATGTCGTAAAAATAACTTTATCTCAAAAACTTATTTACGTAAAATAAAAAGCATTGTCAAATTTAAAAGAACTCTTTTTAAAATATGTATCTATTTTCAATTTTTCTAATATTACAAAAATTAACCATTAAAATTACACACAAATGAAATTGCAACTTTGCATTTCTGGCAACTAAATAAATACTACTGTTTAAATAAACTGATTTATTAGTCAGTAATAGTCAAATAATAACAACATGCCCAAGAGTTAATGAAATCATCATTCATGTAATCTGACAGTCACAATTTTAATATTGTAATCTGACTTATAGAAT
Source organism: Himalopsyche anomala (assembly GCA_031772345.1). NCBI lineage: Eukaryota > Metazoa > Arthropoda > Insecta > Trichoptera > Rhyacophilidae > Himalopsyche > Himalopsyche anomala. The sequence continues at coordinate 3,129,716 of CM062841.1, read as the reverse complement.
GAGCCATAATCACTGTAATAGCTTAATAAACATCTCTCCACATAATTAAAATAATTAATACAATTACTTCCATGTCAACAAACAAAAACCCACTATTTCTACATTTACAATATTAGAATAAGCAACTGTGATGGATAAATAAAATATTTTTCAACAAAACCAAGATTGTGTTGAATGCTAGAAGTACTTTCGTGTACAGATTAGAAAAATGCGATGTGGTGGGCCATTAACATAATCAATGTGCCTAGACTATCCTGAAAAGCATATCAGGACCAATCTACCAACACAAACATTGGTGTTTTTGGTGTTCCTTGTCGAATTGACTTTTATAGGATATGTAAAAGTTTGTGCCAAAAGATTAACTCAGTGAGGTTTTTCTGCAGTCAGTCGATAGAACGTTTAACGGGTTCCATGCGTTGATGTGAATTTACAATGTTTATAAGCAAAAATTCTACAGGGCGGCTATTATTGTTCATATTAAGTCTTGAAAATATAAAATTACACCAATTCACCGTATACGTTTTATGGGTTTCGAAGATTGTTTCTTTTTAAAATTCTATTTAATAAATGACAATTTTTAACGCAGTGTAAGTGTTAAGCGGACAATATGAAAGCCAAGAACTTGACAAAAACGCATTATGAAGTATACAACATTATATTTGTATATGCATTAATAGCACTTACCACTCTGGTTCTTCATCCTTGTCGTAGCCTTGACGCATCCTAATCCGCCTGTTGTTATACCGATTGCGACCTGTATCTTCTCTGAAAGAAACATAAAAAAAGAATATTCAACACTAAGGTGGGAACGAGATCATATTTCACTAATAGATACGTCATAAGTTTGTTGGGTAATGAAATACCACAATTATTATAGTCTTAACGTCATCCAAGATAGTTCAGTTACAAAGTGAGAGAATACTGCACCTGTCTCTCCGGTCAGAAAACCGGTTGTCGGCTAGGTCGCGGTCTCTTTCTCGGTCATTTCGGTTATTGTCAGCAGGGCCGCCATGAAGGTCACGTCCAAACGACCGCCTCTCGTACCTAACAGGTAAAAATATTTTAACACAATGTTACATAATAATGGTGACTAGACCAGTCGTGGAGAACCTGCGGCTTTTTGGCTACTCTGGTGCGGCCTTTTGACTGTCAATTTTCAATTTTTCATAACTTCATAAATGTCTGAGATTTTGGATGTCAAAATCCCCAGAAGACCAAAAAAAGGTCTCACACTGGTAATTTTGGGAAATCCGCAAATTTCTGGGCTTAACAAATTAGAATGAAATTGTTTCTGGCCAAAGATTCCCTAGTGAATTCCCTGTCAATGTTTATTGCGGCCTTATGTTGAATCAGATAAATGAATGTGGCCTTTAGAGAGAAAAGGTTCCCCACCCCTGGACTAGACCACCGGGAAGACTTTTCCTTGATCGATAACGAAAAATTAAGTGTAAATGTAAAATTATTGTGTTGCCTGTAAATTTGCGGTGGAAAGGTATTAATTACATTTATAAATCATAATTAGCGCAGACACAAAAATAAAATGTTTAGCTCGCATGGAAAGATATATAATATTTTACATATTGTCCAACTAGATTTCACTCAGTCCTCTTTTGGTGATTTAAAAAACTGCTCTCATTTTACTAACCGATATCTGTCAGATTATTGCAATTGTCGCTCGTGTAACGATTCAAAATGGTGGAAGCTTCTATGTTCAAATTCTCAAATTTGTAACTTAACAGATTGTTAATCAGTTTCTTATTTATAACAAAAAATATTAATTTTAGAGAATTTCCCTTTTTTAATCCATGTCTGCTGTGGAGCATATGGCCTCCTAATGGAGGTATCTCAATAGAAGTTTTTTTTCTACAAGAACTGTTTGTTACTCAGTTGCTCAACCTCACTTTTTTTCAAATTGAGTAGTAGGGAAAGAAAGATAAGGCTAGAACAGGACTAGTGGTAAACTAATCGCTATTGCTACACCCAGTTATTAAAGGATCAGAAGGATGGGAGGAGAGGAAATAATGTGGATTGACATCACAAACACCCAGTCTTCGATCACAACTTTGAATTGAATAATTTTCAACTTCACTGTGATCTTACCGGGAATCGAGCCCAGACCTGGGTGATCGGAAGAGCAAGCTCTAACCAACTGAGCCACAGCAGGCAACAATTTGCCTGCTTAGCAAAAAAGAAATAATTCAAATAAAACAGAACACATGCCAAATTTCAGTTTGATCTCCCTATCCCTATCAAATTGATGTTTGGAATATTTTGGGCTAGTTCCCGTTCATACCACAAAACACCTAAAAAAAGTCAGTTGTTTATATTTGAGTTCATATTCATATCGACATGAAGAACTCTGGACTTGCACCAAAAGATGAAGATGCGACGAGGCCATGGTTGCGTTATGTATAAGAAAATGAATACACTAAGCAAAACGAAGAAAAATATTCTTGCACAAAAAATGAAGATATGGAAAATTATTGTACTCTTTTAATTATGTGACGCGAGTCAGTTACCTGTCATCCCTTTCCCTAGCAGCAGCGGGTGGTCGATAAGGTGCATATTCGGGTGCCGGATTAGAGTCGCCTCCAGCATCACCCCCTCTCTCCCAAGGAACCAAGTCTCGGGCAATTATGCGGCCTGAGCCAATACGACGGGCTGAATCACGCGAATCTACAGTGCACAACATCATTTTTAGTACAATGGCCACCATTAGAAACACATTGACGGAGCTAGTGTTACTTTGTAAGTAATTCTACATAGATAAGATTTACATACATAATTCAATGATTCTGGGTATGCTCGGTATACTAAGAGCCCATCGGCACAGATTAGGTTAAAGGTCCTCAAATTATAAACTTTAAGCATAGCCTATTGGGCCGGTGTGAAGGCAGACCAGATTAGCTAGCCTTATATTATTTTGCTACATTTCATCTCACATAAGAATTTAGATAAAAACCAAATTTAGAGACAGAACAGTCACATGTTTGGGTTGATATTCAATACAAAGCTAATAATATATATATTTTTTTATACATGTCCGCTCCCGATGAGAAGCATATGGCTTTCTAATGGAGGTATCTCAACAGAAGTTTTTCTACGAGAACTGTTTCTTACTAGATCAGTTTAAAAAAAACAGTAGTAGTGTTATGATATTAGATCTTTGATTAAATATCAACTCAAACACAGCCATATGACAAAGTATTTACGACATCTGTGACAGATAAAACGAGTTATTTAAAAATACATAATCGGTTGAAATTCTTACTCAAATCAGATTTCTGCAGTCCATCGCCCTGCTGAGAGAAAACAGGGCTTTCAGCTCTGTGTCTCCCTCCGCCGCCGCCAGAAGCGCCTAAAGCACCCGTCCCTATCCCACCGCCGGTCCCCACAAAGCATCCGGAGTTGAAACTGCGACGGCACGGTGACAGCACGATGCCTTCGCTCTCTTTCCTGATACGCTCTCTCGGATCACCAGATCGACGCTGTCCAAACAAACAAAATAGATTTACAATTCTTTTCCATTTTTTTAGAAGAATTTCAACTATAATAATTAGACACTCTGCATACAATTTCAAATGGTTCAAAAATTGCTGGCGTGGAGAGCTGGATCGAACATTGCGGGCTGGCCGTTGAAGTGTTAATTAAAATTGATAGTCTTTAAAAATTATTATAAATAATAATTATTATATTATAAATTAATTGTTAGTTAGTCATTTAACCTCTCAGAGGTTAGGAAAGTACCATTATTAGCTGGTCAAACTCGCACACTCCCATATCAAGATCAGATAGGACCTCTGAAACAATCACAGACATCCATGGAATTATGGAATTCTCTATTACTAGAATCAAAGTGGATTAATCTCCACTCAATTACAGACAGGATCGACAAAATATTTTTAAGAAAAGTAATTTGTTTTATTTTAGTTTCTCTTCTTTGCGACAACTAACTATTGTAGAATGACCTTTCCGACTGACAACTGTATAAAACTATAATGAGATTTCAAATATGTCGGTAAATCACCTTATCTCCTGGGCCTTCTCTTCCACCTCGTTCATCGTCGTTGGGAGTCTCGCTCCGTTTCTTGTTGACATCCCATATACTGATCGCACTGAAAGACAGAAGAATAATAATTTACTAACTGAAACACATGTTAAGTTTAGTGTCCATTATTAACTAAACATGTAATCAGACCACATCATAATCGAGTCGCACAAAATGTGTGGAAAATAAAAAAACTTATTGTTAAAATAAATCAAAATATTATTCAACTTTTTTTTAAAATTAGGTTTTTCGTTTTTCATTAATTATAACCTCACAAGTACACACAAGAATTTTTTTTTGATTGTAGATTAATATGGAAAGAATATTACTTATTGTAAAAATCTACAAACTTTGCAGGTTGTTTTGTTTTTACAATATTCCTCAGACTATAAGTTTACACTTTTTTTTACTGTTAATGACAAATTTTTGGACTTTATGTTTGGCTCATGAAGAGTTGAATGAAAATAAATCGTTGTCTATTTCACTACTGCCTTCCAGGTGTTTTTAGGATAAAACTGTCCTCGCAAACCCACCTGCTGTAAATTTCATGGAGACAATCCGGCCGTCTCCTGGACAATGGCAGAGCCCTCATGTCCATCAGCTCCTCCCGAGAATACCGCCTCACAGGAGGAGAGTCGCCATCGCCACTACCGCCACCTTCTCCCCCACCCCCGCCGCCTCCACTGCCCTCTTCGTCATCGGCGTCACCCTCCCCCCCCACGCCGGAGGACGAGTGACGCCGCGCAGCTGCCACGGCTGCCTCCGAAGGCAGCTCGTCACCTGAAGAACACAAGATAATTCAATAAATAAAAGCTCCCTGATACTACATTTCGTGTTTTATTTCTCACATATGATTTTGATGTATTATGTAGTTTTATTTTATATTTTGTCTCTTTATATTTGTCATGTACATGGCGAATTGGCGTTAGCTGTTATGTCATGTATTATAATTTCAATTTTTTACCAATAAATAAATATTGAAGCTATGGTAGCCATTAATGCATTACAATTATTCAAACACTTTCTCACCCAAATAAAAACGAAATTAATAACTTTTTTTAATTTAAGACTTTGACTGAAGACGCTTGGTTGAATTTCATTATTAACAGCTTAACGACCGCGGACGCGTATTTGAGTCTTTGAAAAACAAAGGTTGCTGGCCGGCGGACTCATATATGCGTATAGGCAAAGTATCCGGAAGCTAGGAAAATTAAATTTTGTAAAGATATCTCAATTTTTTTACAAATTATATTGAATTTAGTAAAATTACAATTTTTGCGAATTTTTGGCCAAATTTTATTTCGCCAGGTGAAATTTTATAAAAAAAAACGTGCGGTCGTTAAGCTGTAAGAAATTAATAAAATTATTGTTTTGTATGTATTTATTAAATATACATATATTTTTTAAATATAGGTAAATTTACACAAAAGTGATTTTAATGCAGAAAACTGAGATACACTGACGCAAAGAAATAAACTGTCTAGTATCACAAGAATTAGAGAGACGACGAGAGTGCGTCTCATCACAATATGAAATTGCTTTCTTAGATTTCAGCAGTGCCCCCCAAATACCTAAATATAAAAATATCCCATAGATTTCTTGAACGTTTACACATATATTAAGGAAAACTGTTCTATAAAAAAAAATATAAAAGTAAGTTAATTAGAAAAATTAGCTAAATTTATGAAATAATAAATAATAAACCGAGCAAATATGATTAAAAAAATAAAACACTTTTATGAACTAATTTCAGATTTAATCTGGACCCATTTCGCTCATGACGAGCATTTTCAATTGATAAGAATATACATTAAAACAGTGGAGGTGAACCTGCGGCCTTTTGACTTGATCAAAATATTCACTTTGATCAAAAAATTATACGCAAATGTTTGGAAAAAAGGCATAATCAACACATATTCTACAGTTGAAAAAAAAAAGGGGGTGTCTGCATTTTCTTTACTGCGGCCATATGTTGAATCTGATAAATGAATGCGACCTTTAGAAATGAAAAGATTCCCCACCCCTGCATTAATACAATGATATTTATACTGAACTAATAAAAACAGTTGGTAATACACTTAATAGTTTTACTTCTTTCATTATAAATAGCACTGTATTAATTTTATATTCTTATGAGTTGAAAATGCTTGTCATGAGCGAAACTGTTCCTGATCATAGTAAATAAATGTGGAATTAGAACAAGAGTATTGTCAGTTACATCAATTATTGTCAGTTAACAATCAAATATTGTCAGTTAACGCCTTAACCTTCGGGTTCCTGTGGGGTGCATTCGCATTTCAAAATTCTTTTTATTTCAAGCTGATATTCTAGCTAATATTTATTGTAATCTACAGTAATACCTCAATCAATGCAATGCAAATATTACGCAAATTTGTCTGGGGTCACTTTGTACCCTGTCGCTCCTCAGTCCTATTTACCATACCTATGAACATCTAAGTAATAAGCAGACTCTTCTAGGAGTCCATGTGCTCCGCGTTGGCAGCAAAAAAAAGTAATTGACAAACGTTCTACTACATCCACAGATGCAAAGATAGACTCACACCACCGTATCCTTTTGCTGACGGGTGCAGCCGTGGGGGTTTTCTTAACAGCCCTCCACGATCCCTCGCAGGACTTTTTGGCGCGCGACTCCCAGTTCGCCAACTGACTTTTCTTACTAGCTGCCGGGACTTTGAACACGACGCTGCAGCTTCTCAGCTTCGAGGCGGGCTCCTCTACGGCCACACCAGCCTTACCCATCGCCGAATCTCTGTCACCCGACGACTGAACAAGACTACCGGCCTCCAAGTGGCGTTCGGGAGATTTTTTACAGAACGATAATCGCAACCGAGTGTATATCAACGCGAAGAAAGATAAGACAGCTAAAATGGCACGGAGCAATATGGATGCACACCCCCTTTGCGATTGACTGTTTTTAATTGAGTTTTCCGTTTTAGGGCCCGTTGTTATCACACGTGGGATAAATATTTATTCAATAAGCCACATAAAACAACGGCAAATTCAGATGGAAAAAAAAACCTCAATAACGCAGCACTCGATAAATTTTATATTTTTAACTAATATATGAAACGAAAGATTTCGAACGTTTTTAAGCTATCACCTTCACAAATTATACCAAAACACAATACTTAAGTTAATGTCCAAGTTGTATAGATTATTTTTAAATCCTGAATTGACAGAAAATTTCATCCAGGGATATATATCGCCGAGGATATTCCGGAACGAATTTTATTGATATTCACTACCAAGTGTATTATTAGATTTATTTAAAAAATACAGTATTTTATATTGCCGTCATAATACTTCAAATACTATATGCCAGCATTGGGTTACAATAAAACACTCGATTAATTGTTAAATAATTAAATTCACTTTATTGATAAAATTCCCACAGTTTAGAGACGACTGGAAATTATCGCAAACGTTCAAAAAAAAGCCACAGGCGCTCAAAACGTTTTAACACTTTGATATTAAATTATTTACTACGTCGATTTACTTTTAGAGCGCAGAAAATGTTATTGTCAGCTTATAAAGTAGGTAGATAATCAAGGTTGATAATTATTTTTTAAAAAATAGACATTTATTTTTTCATTGAGATATTTCTTTCAATTGAGTTTATTTCTTGATGTATTTAATAAAATTTAATATGTGTCACTTTATATTGTATTTTCGGCGAGAGGTCAACCGCCGCTGACAAAAAGAAAATGTACGCAACACTGTCGATGATTAAAATAGTCATTCAGTCTTTTCTTGATAAAATAAAATAGCACATTGGCTATATTTCGTAGACTTTCACAGGACGGTAACAGATTGAACATGCAATTAAAAAAAAAAAAAAAGATCGGCAAACTCCGCGGCGAAAAAAAAGAAACAAATTTCAAGTCGTCACAATACGGCTGTTATTTTTTCACACCTAGCCAGCGATTCCGATACATAAAACAATTTTAAAAAAGGAACACAAAACAAAACTTCGATTATACGGAAAACAATATTCGTTGTTTGAATTTTCGAAAATCACCACTACACGCAAAAGGTCGCGGAAGAAACGCTGCGTCACCGATCGCGCATAGAAGCAGAAAGGTGAAATTCTGGACTGATTCGGGTGACAATACCATTTGTGTCAAAATGTCGGCGAATAATAGAACACGCCAATCAGAATGCACCAATTTTTCGTAACCTTGAAAATGAATGTATTCCTCTACTTCTCATAATGCGCCCCGAGACGTTCATTAAAATTGTCAATGATGCTTATTGATGCGAACAATTGACCGTTTACAAGAGCAATCGACGCGATTGTCATTGCGACTTCTCAATTTACCGTGAATAAAGATATATATAAAATTGGCAATACTTGGTTATGTTTGGTTTGTTCTACTACAGCGTAGTAGAACAAACGAGGACTAAGTAAAATCAACTCTTTACACGGTAGGTACGTTTCACAAAAAAAAGTGATAGAATTCATACAATGATTGAAGATTGGTAACCAGAATTTTAAAAACACCTAGTTATTTAAAAAATTAACAAAATTTTGGCATAGGAAACCGTGTAAAAAAGGTATGAATTAAAACCCAATAAGTAAATTACGCAAATATGTATTTCAATTAAGAAAAATGATTCTTTTCTTCGCTACTAGATCATATACGGGGACTTTTATGAGCTGGAAATGTCTGATATTTGTTTTATGATCTCATGAAACCTTTTGTTTGTTATTCTTGTCTTGCGTTGAATTTTATTTGACGTTATCCGCTTATGTATTTTTTGCCTCTGGGAATAAGAGTTGGAACAAACAATTCGTGTAAAAATATAGTAATTTTGTTATATTTAGTGTACCGTGTAAAAAAATCGAGTGTATTTCAACGTTGTAGAAAGTCTCCGATTATAGTAAGAATCGCTTCACGCACTACAGTATCTTGTTTTCCGTTGTCGGTAAAATTAGCTCTAATAAGGTGACAAAAGATTCTCAGTCCATGAGAAGAAAAATTGTAAATTTCTGGTTCAACATCTCGCAAAACTTGTATTAAACTTCGTGGATGAAACGGCCATTCTGTTAATGTTTACACCACTCTTTGGACTACCGTTTCTCCCTATTTTCTTTCTTCCGAGTGCAGGCAGCTAAAGTTATTACAAAAAATCCTAAATCTGTATTGGACATACTGTTTAGTGTTTACACACTGTAGTTAGTTACTGTTTCTGTATATGTTCACAAAGCAAGTAGCCAAAAAATTGACGCGACGATTAAAGTTCCGTCAAACGCACTTCAATTAAAACGATCAATTGTACGCATCAATAAGGGACTATTGGCAATCGAACGTCTCGGGGGCGCTTAAGATTTGATTCGTTTTCAGTGGCAATCGGATATTCAACGGTTTCCAACAAGTTCTGAGTGATTCTCGCATTAAATTTAAGTGAAAGTGACGGATAACGAAGGATATTAACATTAGAAAGTGGAGTAAATAATGAATTGTTTACAAGTCGCTTATTTTAAAACGATACCTCGTATTCCACAGGAAACAAAAAAAAACTATATTCACCACTATTATTGCATAAATTTAAGTGATTTCATCATTTTATCGTAGATCAAACATAATTTGTAAAAACAATAATCATATTTCCTCTTTTCAAGTAGAACAATAAATATCGACTGTGGAAAGGAAAAAGGATGTAGCCCCCAGTTTTTTCAAAACAGGTTTTTTTCGATAATCACAATCACTTTCCGATCCCAACTAATTTGGACAAATCGGTAAATTCCTGGGATTTTAGAATACTTGAATGAGCTAAAAAAAAAATGAGTCACGTTGATAATTTGGGCAAAACGGCAAATTCCCGGGTTATAAATAACCTGGAAAAAATGTGGTGCTCGCCGCCCTACCAATATTTTAGATAGCGCTCTATGGTCCAAAAACGTTGGTATCCCCTCCTGTAGACATTATCGATACTGACTCAATCTATGGATTTTTGACTTACAATATATAAAAAAAAACCCAATGATGAACGGCACTACGAAATAATCGGAATCACGTCAGATAAGTACAATTGATTCCAACATGTCACCTGCGATAAAAAAAGCCGCAATATTTGCCGCGTGTAGTGAGTGCGTCACGAAAACTAATGCACAGACAACAGGTGTCCCACTGTCCCCATAAAAATAATATTTATTAAAAAATAAAAGAAAGCATCGGAATGTTGAAAACGAGCAAACGCATCCGCACGTCAAAATTGAACCGAGAAAGTCAAACAAGGATCGATCTTCACGGGGTGAGCGATGGGCCAGATTTATTATACAATAATAATTACCGACGAGGGTATAATACTACAATGTTTTACGACTAAACCAGACGTGGGGAGCATGTGGCCTTTTGGCTACTCTGGTGCGGCCTTCTGGTCAATTCTGTAAATTTTTGTTAATTCCTGAGATTTTGGATTTGAAAATTCCCTAGTCAATTTTTACCGCGGCCTTATGTCGAATCAGAAAAAATGAACGCGGCCTTTCGAGGAGAAAAGGTTCCCCCACCCCCTGGACTAGAGGTCTGCACGGGCCAAAATTTTACAAAACTACCCGGTCCGAGCCCGAAAAACTCACGCCCGACCCAGCCCGGGCCCGAGTCTAATACCGCACTTGTTACCCGAACCCGACCCGAAACACCGAGAAATTTGAAATCTATACTTTTTCCCAGATTATCTCCGAAAGTCCTTTTTTTTTTTTAGCTCACCGAGGTATTTGAAATCCTCGATTTGCTATACTTTTTCCCAAGATTATATCCCAAATTCCAAGGCCCGGCCCGGCCCGAGCCCGACTCTCAATTGCGCTTACCCGCCCGAGCCCGGCCCACGGGCCGGGTCGGGTAAGAGCCCGTGGGCCAGGCCCGGGCCCGTGCAGACCTCTACCCTGGACTAAGCGATTAACTCCCCTATATCGTTCCCCCGTATAGATAACTTAGAATTATACGGCAGTCCCCCTTATAGCGTATTCTTTTTTTACAAAACGCTAAATTTTCATGATCAAATAAGAATTTTCATAAATACATTTAAAAAATATGTGTCAGTAGCTGTTTGTCCCTTGACTTCGCTAGACGAATTGTGACCAACGTTTCCTCTGAGCTGCGCAGCAGTTGGGAATCCCCCGCGCACTCATTCCGGGTTGGACGCGCAGCTAACCTCTCATCTTAGAGGGAGTATTGATTGTGACAGGCGAAACGAAAAATTGAACGTGACAGAAAAAATGTTCGGTGTGCTAATTTCGTTTGTCAATTGAATGAACCTAACCTAAAATTTTGTATGTATGGGTGCCTTGTCCCATATAACGTAGTATTCCTATACCGTAGTCCTAATAGAGATTAGAGACGTTACAGTAGTATTTAGGTATTGAACAAAATTAACCAAAACCAAATTTTGAATGTATAGAAAATCGTCAAGGATTGTAGTAAATTTAAATAAAAATAAATTGAAATATTTTAAAATCTGACAAGAGTTGTATAAAAATGAACTGGTTTATCACTTTTTTATGGCTTTATTTTACCGGTATTGAAATTTGCAATACCGGTATTTAATATGAAGCACCGACACACCGGTATTGATGTATTGGTTCGGTATTAAAATCCCTAGTGGCCGGTCATAGGAACGTGACCCGGTACAACAAAAGAACCGGGTTTAATACTTCTTTCTTCAATTAATTATATCCTTCGCATTCATAAAATAAATAAACAATATAAATTTATTTTCTATACAATATTACAGTTCAAACAATATTTTAGAGAATTTAACATCAATACCGACTTAATCTACAAACACATCGCCTAATGACAATATTGAAAGTAAAATTGGATGGAAATTAGTTAATTAGTAATAAGTGATTTTGTAGAGCAACTCTCGTGGACTGATGTAGGATGAAAGAGTATAAAATTTTGATAGGTTGAATACACACCCGAAGTACTTGGCGTACTCATTCAATTTGCATTAATTTAATGACAAATCTGAGTTTATTACATAAATCAGTGGTTCCCAACATGATTACGATTACGAATCGCGCTCCAGATTAGGATAAAAAAAAATATTAAGTTCTTTGACTTGCTTCTCCCGTAGCCGATTGGTTACGGTGAAGGGTTTACTCTACAGCGTGGTCAAGGGTTTGAGTCCCTAAATGGAACAATAATAACAAGAGGCTCCGCATCGCAATTTGTATGTTACGGATTAAAGTCCTAGTACGGTAAATAACGAATTACGATTGGTTTCAATTGTATGATTAATATCTTAGACATATGAGCGTCTAGTTACAAAAAGCGATATGTACACAATTCAATATTTGCTGCGAACAATGTTTTAATATTTCAAAAATTGTTTGTTTTATGTTAAGATTATCTTACTATTGTATTATATCGTTAAATAAAAACAAAATAGCAGCATTTATAAGCCTGTAAAATAAACCATACTATCAAACAAATATAAGCAAAATAAAATTATATGTACATACTAGATAACAGAATCAACCTGATTTGAAAGGTGAAAAAATAGCTAAGTATTTTAGTTATACAAATATAATTTTATATTTGGTTCTATTTTGTTTTGAGCCTTCGTCAGACTAAATATATTGCTAAATGCATGAATAGATCGGAAATGAAGATTTTTTTATAGACTTATATTGAGTTTTGAAACATTTTTTTTTTCATTTCAAAGAGGATTGGCTGTGCATCGCTTTTTGTAACACAACGCCTCACATAACCTAATCATGATTAAACTTCTCACAGGCAGTGGCGAATTACCCCATAAGCCAAGGGTGTCCAACCTTTTTTGCCCTGGGATCGACTTTTCAATCTTAAGTTTTCTCGCGATCGACTTCTAACATGATTCTTATAAGAAATTTAATTTATTATGGTTTTTTCCCTTCTTCAAACTAAGAAATGTTTATTTTAAATGCAAAATACATGTCAGTAGATAGGTATGTGCTGACAAAATAATTCAATTTTAGTATTTTTGTATATTTAAATTACATACTTTTTCGAAATTCAAGGAAGCTTTCGGGATCGATCTACCGGTTGGACACCCATGCTATAAGCGAATGAGACGCGCTTGGGGCCTCCAAATCTTAGGGGCCTAAAAATAGATTATATCATACAAACCATACACTTTTTGTTCAGTAATTTTTCGACTTTTTTATGTAATCCGAAAAAAGGGACGTCAAAATTTCATTGCGCCTGGGGCCTCTCGTGTGCATAATCCGCCAATGCTCACAGATATAGTTTAACTTAATGAAATTTAAAATATACACCAGGCATATTACGATTAACTGTAAAAAAAAAAATTGGCTTTTGCATAGAACTCCATTATGATATAACTGTTTTGTTCCGTAGGAACTTCAAATGGATATTTTCGATGGATTCCGCGGTAACTTTGTTTTTAAAATACAAATTGATGACTTATCAATTTATACCCAGTTAATTGTTTTTACAGCAAACAAAACTAAATGTCATATTCATTCTGTGACCAATTTTCAGTTCTTTACTTGTGCCCTATCGGCTACCCAAACGCGATATGGATACATTTTATTATCGTCTTTGTTACTAGAATATAATATACAACACAACAGAAGTTATAAATAAACATCTGTCCAGATAACAAAATGCAAAGAATTTCTACAAAATAACACAGTGCTCATTGGGAGACGCTATGTGTAGGGTGGGTATCCAATCCCGGACCCTTCTTGTGATCCCGGGATAGACAATTTTTCAATCTCGGGATGCCGAGATTAAGCACTCAACATAAAATCGTTTATAGATTGGGATTCGAGATTGAGAAAATTTTTGGTCGGCGATTTTGAAAATTTTCTAACAATTTACGATGTCGATTTCAAAAACGGATTTCCCAAAATTACCAGCTTTACCTTTTTTTTGAGCTCTTCCAGGAATTTTCGAATTCTTTAGCTCTTCCGTGTTTAGTTTTCTCAATCCAATACATAAATATCTGCGTTTACTTTATCTTTATATAATATGTACAGGGTGATCGCCGGAAAGATTTACTACTTTGATTGGTCGCCATTTGGGTAAAAATGAATTTTGAGAGTTCATATTTGGTAGACCTGACGTAGAAACGTGAAAATTTATCGTGAAAACAAATTAGTCATTGTCAAAAAATTATATCAAAGCCAATCATCAATTATTGTGAGGATTGAAAAAAAATACGTAAAATTTTGGGTAGAAATAATGTGCCACCAGAACCCACTATTTATCGTTTAGTGCAGTGCTCCGCAACCTTTTCTCTACCACGGCACACCAACATTTTCTCCAGATTTCCGCAGCTCACTTCAAATATGCATATATGTATATATACATAAGGGTATATACAAAAAAAATATTAGACATCTTCAATTGTGTAATATTTATTGTCACCTTAGTACTACAATTAGGCAACTCTGATTTGATCATTGTTTGAACAAATTATTTGATCTTTTCTTCACTTAAGTAATGCGCTGCGGCTAGGGTATCCAATACCGGAGCCTTTTTCCAATCCCGGGATTGGGATTAGCTCACCGAGGAATTTGAAATCCACAATTTGCCAATTTCGTGACAATTTTCGGGATTTCCTCAAAATTTCTCAATCCCAAATTCCCGGGATCGCGAGCATGTCAATCCCGGGATTTCGGGATCAGAAAATTGAACGGGATCCCGGGATCGGATGCCCTAGCTGCGGCACACTTAGCATCGCCCCACGGCACACTAGCGTGTCGCGGCACAGCAGTTGCGGAGCACTGGTTAAGTGAATAGTTTCGAAGAGGCTATGCAGCAGGTAAACATAAGGCTGGGCCACAGCGTACGAGAAGATCAGTTGAAAACATTGCTGCTGTCCAAGAAGGTGTTCAAAATAATCCATCAACCTCAATTCACAATGCTGGTCATGAGAGCAAAACTGATCCCGTTCTTATTAAATACAACTGAGAATTAGATAAAATGAGTATTTTATTTTTTTAATATAATAATTTCCATTTTAAATTCAATTCACATAAAAGCTTCTTCCACAAGACCATTCAGGACGTGTACATATATATATGCCAATAAAATGTTACAGCTTGCTCGTGATATCCCTTAATTACTGCATTTTGATGAGCCACATTTAGCAAATTTTCATACACCAAAAGAGTAATATCATGTAAATCAGTGTTCTTCAACCTTTTTACATCCGCAGACCGGTACAAAATGGAAAAACATCTCGCGGACCGGCGTCAACCAACATCACTCAATAAGTTCATAGAATGACATATAGATAACGCCACTGTTGACAAATCCATATGATTTTTGTAATTTTCAAAACAATGGAAAAATCTGACTATCGTGTGTTGATAAAGCATTGCTTTTTAATGAGAAAAAAATTAGTGTTATTCGGAGTCTGTTACATCGAGACGAATATTAGAGAAGTGGTTTGCTGATTGTGAACGTTCCGGTCGCCCAAATTCGGCAGTTGTTCCAGAAAACATCAACAAGTCCTCAAAATACGTAAATTGAAATTGCGTGAGATAACCGACACCTTAAAGATATCAGATGGCAGTTCACTCACCATTTTGCATCAACATCGAGGAGATAATAAAGTCGAAAAGTTTTCGAAACATAAAAGTCTTCGCGGACCATAGGTTGAAGAACACTGATGTAAAACATATTTACCAAACATTGTTATTGAAACGGTGATTTATTTGAAGCTTCTTTGCTGATACGAGGTTGCGATATAGTTGCTATATATATATATACTAGCTGGCCCGACGAACTTCGTACCGCCTCAGAATCAATAAATGTTGTGTTAATTTATTGGATGAGTTAAATTCAGTTTGAATGAATACTCAAAATGAATTAAGTTCAATAAATGTGCAAAATTAAAAATGAAAAGTATTTTAATTACATTGAAATGATGTTATTCACGTGGCACAGTCGATAGATTTAAAGGAATGCAGTGGACCAACGATTTGATTTTGAATTGTGAAGTTGAAATGATCCACATCTTTGTTATTTGCTGCAAGAATTGCTCGTTCACTCAACCAATTATGATGTTTGTGATTAGCAATGATATTCAGGAACACTTTGTTGATTGTCCTTCGATGAGACGAAATTTCAAAAATTCGGCAAAAACGAAATCAATCCATTCGATTCGTCGACAGGAACACGGCCGTTACAGATAGTCAGCAAATGCTTGGAGAAATCTGCGGCAGATGGTCGTTTAGAAATGCAACTCGCATGTTTGTCGTTAGCTGAAGTTTCTTAACATAGCGCCACAGAGTCGATGTTTTAAGTCAAGCGTTTATTTCATCGGCAGCGGTCGATCTTGGAATAACTGGTAGTGTTTGGCGAAAATCGCCAGATAGTAGAATCATTGCGCCTCCAAAACATTTTGAGTCATTGCGCTGATCTTTCATAGTTCGGTTGAGTGCTTCCAATGCGGAGGAAAAATAAGCCACCATTTCCCTCATCAATTGCCTTCATTAAAGTATCGTACACTTTCTGTTGGGGGTTCAACAGTGGTACATTCGTTCGAAGTGATTGGTTCAATGCATCTCGATCATATTCACGTTTACGTTCCGATTCTCGATTGAAAGCGTCGTTCATTCCTCGATCTGGCGACGCATCATGCAGCGCATGAGGTAACACATATCTTCGATCAAAAGCAACGCCTGGTTATGTATCTCCTCATTCACCTCGAGATCGGGATTCCCTGAACTGACGCGAATTCGGTGTAAAGTGTCTTCGGACATGTCATCCTTGTACTTTTTCCACAATTCACGTGGATTCGATGGGAAGCATGTCAAAAAAATGATAGCAAATAATGTGCCTATCTGACTTGGAGACGCAGAAACAATTGCTTCAGCGATTGTCATGTCCCAATGAGTTTAGTTTTCAAGCAAATTGAGCTATTGACATGCGGCACGAAATGTTAGGCATACGACGCCATTGACAGTTCGAAATGATTCGAAATGTCGACCCGAAGGGAATTATTGGTTGTTTTTCAGATTTTTCATGTTCACAGAACTGAAAGACTCTTACATAATGACAGGGATCTTTTCAAAATTATTCAAATAAGACTTTTTTATAATTTTACGAAAGTTCATTCTAAATTTTCTTATTTTTTATATTACGAAATGACATAAATTCTCATTATAACAAAGAACGCAACATTTTCCAAATCTTCAATATTATATTTATGAGATTATCTTTCATTAGAAAAAAATATATATTTTGGTTTAATGTTCCACACATACAAACAGTTATACAGTCAATCCTGTTTTTATGCGGTAGATGTGTTCCACGAAATATCGCAAAAAAAAATCGCATAAAAAAACTTGACTTCCATAGAAATAGTGGGGTGCGTTACTTACATTTTAAAATCCGCATAACTTTGAAACAGCGAGTTAAAATATACACTAAATCGCAAAGTATAAGAAAATTAGGGGAAAACCACGGCGTAAAAATATTAAAAAATAGTCACTGTATGACAATTCTATGTGTGTTTTAAAGCATGTGGTTCTAAATCACTCTTTTTCAGAAGAAATAGTATGCGCATCAATTTCATAAAACTATGGTTGTTTTCTAACAATAAAATTAGTGATCAGAGTTTGTTCAGATTTTCTTTTTCGATAATTAATTGTTTATGCAGTTTGTTATACCCATATATATAATATATTCTAAAGTTATCGTTGAAACTTGAATGCACGATCAGAATTTGAATCATTTAGAAAGAAATGATCTTCTAATTTACTGAAAAGTTGGATACCTTCTTCAATTATTTTCGCAGTGAAGGAACTGGAATTTCTTTCAGTTCGTCATTGTTTTCTGGTTTTTTGTCAATAATTAAATTTAAATTATGAACATCTTCGTCACTTATAGCTTTATCTGTAAGTAATTCGTCGATATAATTTTCGCTAAAGGTATCAAACCTTTCTTCGCCAAGTTCAGGTGCTAAAGTAATCATTTCAGCTGATATTACCGATGCTTCAATGGTTTCATCGACTGTAACACACCTAATTAGGTGGACTTAATTCAGCGATGGCAGATGCAACATGATTTAAACAGTCCGAAATCGTATTTTTTTTTCAAATGTCGGTTGTGTTTATAATTCTCTCTATTCTATCCAAAATACAACAATATATGCTCTCGATGTAATATTTAACATTTTTATATATCGTAAAATATGGTACATTTAAAAAAATGCATTTCTAAAAAACCGCATTACTTCGAAATTGCATAAAAAAAACCGCATAAAAACAGGATTGACTGTATATAGGGATCAAAAATAAAATAATGATTTGATAGTATTCTATAACAATATAATATACATGAAAAGTATTCTGATTTTTTTTTACATACCTTCTGATTTTATGTACTTTCATTCGTCTTTTCACATTTCAGTATATATTTTAGCGACGGTGATGAACATGAGACATAAATTCCTAAAAGTTTTTTTTTTAAATGGATATTGAAGATTTAGTTTCAATTTAGTTTAAAGTTGGCATTCCTAACTTGATTAACAAAATGCCTCACATGAGGTAACACATGTCTTCGATCTAAATCAAAGCCTGGTTATTTATCTCTTCATACACCTCGAGATCGGGATTCCTTGAACTGACACGAATTCGATGTAAAATGTCCACAGCTCACATGGATTCGATGTGAAGCATGTCAAAATATCTTTTCAATTAAACACCAGTTTAGACGTTTCCGTGCATTTCAAGTTTTTGTATAATTCATAATTTGCATATGGCCCAAAATCATCAAAACACTTTTTTGCGCATGTGTGGGTTACGCCCTTTTTCCTTTCCACAGTCGATATAATTGTTGAGAAAACATAAAAAAGAAGTTGTACAATTTTCGTTGAACTTCATAAAAATAGTCAATTGAAACTTTCTTTGTTAATAATTTCGCATTCGACATTATATAAGAGAAAAACCGTTTAATTAAATATAGAATGCTTTTCCATCAAGTATTGACAGCGGACACAGGAATTACGTACGTAGCAGTTTACGCATCTTTATCTTTATTCACATCCATTTAAAAATAACCATAAAGTAATGGCTTACTAACGTTATGTAATATAATTCGCAATGTACTTTTGCTGTCAAATATCACGAAATATTTTTTTGACGTTCTATATATAAATAGTATAGTATTAATTGAAGTGAAAAGAGTACAGTTTCTAATTCCAAATAAAACTAATCCAAGAACATTGAATAAATAACAAACAAACAATCACACCTAATGCACGAAACACATTTAAATGTAATGTCAATATTTAGACCATAGATTTGACAGATATGAAATCGAAACAATCGAACACAATCGAACATTAAATTTGAATTGTCAATTCGATACAAACGTTCGTGCAAACATCGTAATATTGTTGTCAAAAAATGTATCATACCTAATTATAAACATAACCTCATTTCAATATTATTCGATTTTCTTTCGTTTTCATTTCATATCATCGATTATATTCTAAATTTAAAATTATTTAAAAGCCGATCGTATAAATACAGTGCCATCTAGTGTCATCTACTTGAACCCAGCATAAAACAACATGCCATTATTTGACCTGTTCCTTGTTTAAAAATCTTCTTCTGTATGAAGATATTAATTTTCTTTATAATTTCTTTTCCGTGATATTTTTCCGATGTTTTAATGCTTATTCTGCTATTCTAGCCAAAGACCAATTTAATAAATCAAAGATCATTGAAATCCATTCTATAATTCTCGAGATATACGTGGTGTAAATAACCCCACTTTGTTTTATATATATAGATACTAGCTGGCCCGACGAACTTCGTACCGCCTCAGAATCAATAAATGTTGTGTTAATTTATTGGATGAGTTAAATTCAGTTTGAATGAATACTCAAAATGAATTAAGTTCAATAAATGTGCAAAATTAAAAATGAAAAGTATTTTAATTACATTGAAATGATGTTATTCACGTGGCACAGTCGATAGATTTAAAGGAATGCAGTGGACCAACGATTTGATTTTGAATTGTGAAGTTGAAATGATCCACATCTTTGTTATTTGCTGCAAGAATTGCTCGTTCACTCAACCAATTATGATGTTTGTGATTAGCAATGATGAGACGAAATTTCAAAAATTCGGCAAAAACGAAATCAATCCTTTCGATTCGTCGACAGGAACACGGCCGTTACAGATAGTCAGCAAATGCTTGGAAAAATCTGCGGCAGATGGTCGTTTAGAAATGCGACTCGCATGTTTGTCGTTAGCTGAAGTTTCTTAACATAGCGCCACAGAGTCGATGTTTTAAGTCAAGCGTTTATTTCATCGGCAGCGGTCGATCTTGGAATAACTGGTAGTGTTTGGCGAAAATCGCCAGATAGTAGAATCATTGCGCCTCCAAAACATTTGAGTCATTTCGCTGATCTTTCATAGTTCGGTTGAGTGCTTCCAATGCGGAGGAAAAATAAGCCACCATTTCCCTCATCAATTGCCTTCATTAAAGTATCGTACACTTTCTGTTGGGGGTTCAACAGTGGTACATTCGTTCGAAGTGATTGGTTCAATGCATCTCGATCATATTCACGTTTACGTTCCGATTCTCGATTGAAAGCGTCGTTCATTCCTCGATCTGGCGACGCATCATGCAGCGCATGAGGTAACACATATCTTCGATCAAAAGCAACGCCTGGTTATGTATCTCCTCATTCACCTCGAGATCGGGATTCCCTGAACTGACGCAAATTCGGTGTAAAGTGTCTTCGGACATGTCATCCTTGTACTTTTTCCACAATTCACGTGGATTCGATGGGAAGCGTGTCAAAAAAATGATAGCAAATAATGTGCGTATCTGACTTGGAGACGCAGAAACAATTGCTTCAGCAATTGTCATGTCCCAATGAGTTTAGTTTTCAAGCAAATTGAGCTATTGACATGCGGCACGAAATGTTTGGAATACGACGCCATTGACAGTTCGAAATGATTCGAAATGTCGACCCGAAGGGAATTATTGTTTTTTTTTCAGATTTTTCATGTTCACACAACTGAAAGACTCTTAGAAAACCATTCCGAGCACTCTTACTGATTGGTTTAGAAATACTTGGCATAGCTAATACCTCTTTATTTCACTGTATTTTAAATAATAAAATTACATCTTCACAATGTTGACAAACGACTACTTTTGTTTGACAGTAACTGTCAAACAAAGACTATTAAATTTAGGTAGGATAAATTTGTTCTCTATGCATGTCACCAACATAATGACAGGGATCTTTTCAAAATTATTCAAATAATACTTTTTTATAATTTTACGAAAGTTCATTCTAAATTTTCATATATTTTATATTAACAAATGATATAAATTCTCATTATAACAAAGAACGCAACATTTTCTAAATCTTCAATATTATATTTATGAGATTAACTTTCATTAGAAAAAAAATATTATTTTTTTGTTTAATGTTCCACACATACCAACAGTTATACATTCAATCCTGTTTTTATGCGGTAGATGCGTTCCACGAAATATCGCAACAAAAAAAATCGCATAAAAAAACTTGACTTCCATACAAAAATTGGGGTGCGTTACTTAAATTGTAAAATCCGCATAACTTTGAAACAGCGAGTTAAAATATACACTAAATCGCAAAGTATATGAAAATAAGGGGAAAACCACGGCGTAAAAATATTAAAAAATAATCACTGTATGAAAATTCTATGTGTGTTTTAAAGCATGTGGTTCTAAATCACTCTTTTTCGGAAGAAATAGTATGCGCATCAATTTCATAAAACTATGGCTGTTTTCTAACAATGAAATTAGTGATCAGAGTTTGTTCAGATTTTCTTTTTCGATAATTAATTGGTTATGCAGTTTGTTATACCCATATATATATATTTTAAAGTTATCGTTGAAACTTGAATGCGCGATCAGAATTTGAATCATTTAGAAAGAAATGATCTTCTAATTTACTGAAAAGTTGGATACCTTCTTCAATTATTTTTGCAGTGAAGAAACTGGAATTTCTTTCAGTTCGTCAATGTTTTCTGGTTTTTTGTCAATAATTAAATTTAAATTATGAACACCTTCGTCACTTATAGCTTTATCTGTAAGTAATTCGTCGATATAATTTTCGCTAAAGGTATCAAACCTTTCTTCGCCAAGTTATATCGTAAAATATGGTACATCTAAAAAAATGCATTTCTAAAAAACCGCATTACTTCGAAATCGCATAAAAACAGGATTGACTGTATATAGGGATCAAAAATAAAATAATGATTTGATAGTATTCTATAACAATATAATATACATGAAAAGTATACTGATTTTTTTTTACATACCTTCTGATTTTATGTACTTTCATTCGTCTTTTCACATTTCAGTATATATTTTAGCGACGGTGATGAACATGAGACATAAATTCCTAAAAGTTTTTTTTTTAAATGGATATTGAAGATTTAGTTTCGATTTAGTTTAAAGTTGGCATTCATTAACATTCATTAACAAAATGCCTCACATGAGGTAACACATGTCTTCAATCTAAATCAAAGCCTGGTTATTTATCTCTTCATTCACCTCGAGATCGGGATTTCTTGAACTGACACGAATTCGATGTAAAATGTCATCCTTGAACTTGTTCCACAGCTCACATGAATTCGATGTGAAGCATGTCAAAATCATGATAGAAAATAATGTGCGTATCTGACATGGAGATTCAGAAACAATTTCTTCAGTGATTGGCATGTCCCAATAAGTATAATTTTCAAGCAAATTGAGCTCTTGACATGCAAGTAGAAACATTCGTCATTTTTCGGATGAACTGTGTAAGAGCATCAATAGTCATTCGGGTGATCAGGAACCGCATCGCTTTGCTTTTGACGTTAAAATGTCTTCGATATAGCGTTCCAAGTGTAATAACGTGTCATCTCAGAGCAAAGCAACGTTCGTGCAAAATATTGTTGTCAAAAATTTATCATACCTAATTATAAACATAACCTTATTTCAATATTATCCGATTTTCTTTCGTTTTCATTTCATATCATCGATTTCTTTTATTCTAATCCATATTCTAAATTTAAAATTATTCATAAGCCAATCGTATGCAAAAGAAGCAAAAACAAACAAATATAGAAAACAGTGCGATCTGGTGGATTTTTCTGAAACCAGCTTACGACATTTTATCGTTTGATGAAGCTATTCGTCATTTAAAAATTTTATTCTGTATGAAGATATTTATTTTCTTTATAATTTATTTTCCGTGATATTTTTCCGATGTTTTAATGCTTATTCTGCTATTCTAGGCAAAAAGGAATTTTATAAAGCAAAGATCATTGAAATCCTTGGAGTAATTCTCGAGATATACGTGGTGTAAATAACCCGACTTTGTTTTATATATATAGATATATATTTTTAACAAAAACATAGCCTTTGAAGTGCGATTAATCAAATCTTAATGTCTACGTAAATTATTGTGGATAACGAACGAGATTTATGGTTCTTACTGACGATGATAATATCGACTGTGGAAAGGAAAAAAAGGACGTAACCCACACATATCAAATTTTACAGGAGGCGCAAAAAACGTGTTTTGATGATTTTGTGACATATGCAAATTGTGAATTATACACAACCTTGAAGTGCACGGAGACTTCTAAACTGGTGTTTAATTGACATAATCTAATATTAATTTAAGAATTTGTCTAACAAAAACCTTTATTTCAACCTTTTTATTGGTATTAATTTTTTTACAAGATCATCTTTCCGCATTTGCAGCTTGCATCCTTTTGATAGAACGTGTATCAAGTTTGATACATTGTGATTATCGAAAAAAAGCTGTTTTGAAAAACTGTAAGTTACGTCCTTTTTCCTTTCTAAAGTCGATATATTTATGATATAAATATGATATATGACGGGGGCGGTGACACAAGTGGCTATTGGTAAATGCATCGCTATCGGTCAGATATGTTTATTATCTCAGATCAGTAATGAAATTATATTATCAACTTTTCATGCATTAAATAATAATCAGACAAAGGAACGCGAGTTACCTCTCTTTCAGAGGCTTACGATTTGAATAATCCGTTATTAAAACGAAACACACGATCATTTCATTGGATACAAATTCAATCGGCGATTTAAAAACAAGAGGGCGCGTACAAGTTCAAAGGGGGGCCGAATTATGATTGGCATAGTTAATAAATCTTTATCGCTTCGTATATTAGATATTTGACAAACCGAAACCATTTTTAATAATTTAATTGCATAAATAAGTAAGGAAAGCGCTAAATGTTTTTTTTCTTCTAAATATGAAGCGCAACAACGTTTAAAAACCACTGAAATAGAGAAAAATTCGCACCCATACAGAATTTTGACGAACGTCGTAAAGTTTAAATATTATTGATAAGAATAATTAACTGTATTTATATATCAATTTTGTATTGTAAGGATAATAATTTGATGTCTTTGGACACAAGCATTGCAGTGGTGCAGAAATGGCTTCAGTATTTACCTATGTTATTTGTTGAAAGCTTGGCCGATACACGGATTAGGCCTTGTACCCTACATTGCAGAAACTAATTAGAAAACGTTATTATTCACCATGAAACTGGGTCATTGCTGCTATTTAAAGAATGATTTGAAATGTATATCAGTCCTTCCACACTATCGGCATAGAATAATTCGAGAAAATGGCTGACACGCAGACCTCGTAAAGATTACACGGTTTTCATATACACACCAACACCACCTGAAATCCTGTACGCAAATGTCCCACACAATTCTATTTGACGTTTTATTTGAAGCGCCAATACCACAAGCAGAAACCGACAGTCGCAAAAACACAATTAATATTGTTAATAAAATAATTAAATTTATATTTTACAAACAAAAAACCTTAACTTTAAATCTGATTACCAACGTGCCTATACGACAGAGAATGGACAATATTTTCACTATTCGTAAGTTGTTTTCTCAAATATGGTTGAAAATGATGTACCTATATTCTTTTCCAAAACATTGACGGATTACGGATTACTAATTTCGATTACTAATTTCGTTTTCATTAAATTGCACAATATAAATGTTTATTGAATCAAAACGAAAAAATTATAACGCTACGTTCAAAATGACAATAGGACTGTTAGCGTATACTTTTAAGTAGCTGTGCTTTGTAAACACTAGATGGACAATGGATAGAAACTAGATTTTCTTATTTCAAATGAAATTTGTTCTTAAGTTTTCTATAAAAAACAAAGAACGTATAAACCGTTTATTTAGAAACAAAAGAGAAGCAACGAAAATGACAAGTAGAATTTGTGTTTCAACAATTTGATATCCAAATATTTTAACAAGGTTTTTTCGCATAAAAACGTTAGTGCATATTGTAAAGTAAGACATACTCATATGAAACTAACCGTGTCTTAAATGATTGAATGGGTTATAAAGGCGATAAATGAGGGCATACCTGCTTTGCTGGAGTCTTCCGAATTGTCAGTGGCATTGACAATTTCCCCTGGTTTGTCTTTTGCAGACGGGATCAACGGGTTCGCAGCTGACATTTCAACTTTCAGTCTTTGAATACAAATTAAATTACTATTTAATATCTAATTAATAAATTATTTTAAAACAGTCGACAAATAAAGGTCCAGTATCCTTCTATTAACTGTTTATATCACAGATTTTTCGTTTTCATCAAACAATTTAAATCAACACACGTATACACAGCCACACAGAAAATGATTCGTATTTACAGGTAATGTAGAAATGATGAACTCATAGAAACGTTAAAAACGGACGATCAATTACAAAATACAATAATTCCACTCAAACATTTACATTACTAGACACATAACTAAAACAATTAGGTACTTTCTTTCTAATGCAAAAATATAAAACGTCGCCATATGCCTTTTGAGATCATGTAGAACAGAACAGAGGGTTGCCCGCCGATGGCTAATTTCGGTTTGTGTTTCTAAGACGCTATCAACAAACTTTGATTCATTATTTTTAAAAAATAATTTGATAACAGTTTAAATATTCATATTTTGCCAGCTTCAGTTATCGAATAAAATACTTTTGGATTTATTTTTATTATTGCTAATGATTTCCGGCTCGCACTGTCGTGAAAAAAATAAAATGCAACAATTTGATCAATATTTTATAATTTATTCTATCAAATATATAAAAAAATTAAAATCAATCAAAACAATTATATTGAAAGAACGTGTGAATATGCATTTGCAATGCTCCTTGATAACAAAATATTTATTATTATTAGTATGCTCTAATTTACCAAGTTTTTTGCAGATTAACCGTATGACAACATTACTAGCTGTCATGTAAGGCCGGAGTCGTGTGTTAATCCGCGGTACATAAAAATAGTAAAAATGTCTTTAAAATGGGGCACTGGCAGCAGTGAGTCGGGAATATTACGCAGAAATGACGTCCCGGAAAAAATAGAGGACCTTCTGGTGTTTGGATATTCGTGCAAATTGTTTAGAGACGACGAAAAAGCCTTGTCAATCGATCAAGGCAAACACCTCATACCATGGATGGGGGATGAAACGTTGAAAATAGACAGGTGCGACAACTATGATTATTTCTAAATGATAACTGTCGATTTCTATGCTGCGGGGCGATTCTAAAGTGCAAAATTGACATTGGTTTAATCGTTGTAATGAGAAATAAGTTTGCTTGAGATTTTCACAGATTGCAAATGCGTTTATTTGCCATGGATTGTGTTTCAAGACTGGCCGCTGCTCGCATCATCAGCTCGACGAACATACACACGACAAGTATGATATTTTCACCAGGTTTGTATGTATGCAAAGAAACACAACTCATTTGTTTTGTTTCAGAGAAGAATGAACTTCAAAGATGAATTGCACCACTGTTACCAACAAAGGAATAAGTGGTTACTTTTTGAATTATACTATTATGACAGCGCCGGTTACATTGTGCGAGCGACTAAATCAAGCAGCTTAAAACGATAAACAAATATGCTTTTACATTTTTTTTTTATAAAAGTCTCTAACCTTCTTCCTGAAAGCATAACATTGTTAATTTTCTACAAACACAAAAAGAAAATAAAAAGCACACATTTTTTCCTCAATATCTGTGAGGAAGTAAACACTTCATTTAAGGTGCCTGATTACATAGTGCTAAAACATGTTTTTTCTCTTGGTTCTTTAAGGGCCAGCAACATATGGGAAGTATTTTTAAGCACCGTAGAAGTTTTAATAAGGCAGGAAGCAATGATGTTTCCATATATACTACCCTCTCCTTCATGGCAAAACATAGCACATGAACATATAATTTGCCAAAATTATGTTTTTGCATCAGATTAAATAGAGCATTAAAAAATATATATATTTTAGAATAAGAGTTAATGAAATATGTGTGTATTGAATTTCTGAAAAAACTTACTACTGACAAAAATTGAGATACGTGTTTGTAGAAAATTAACGACGATAAGTCATTATTTAAAATTAATTACACCATAATATAACCTTTGAAATACATCAAGTTGAAACAAATCTTATTATTGAGTTTTGTTATAAAATGGCTACGGCCAGTGGAATTACATCAATCTCAATATGTGACACCTAAATCTTTAACAGGTAGTCACAAGGCATTCAGTTGTCAATCAGTGCTTGTAACAAAAAAATGCAAGAAGAAGACCAGTCTTTCTAAATTCAAGAAACGTTATTTAACTGCATGATTACTCACAACTACATGTTATTAAGTAGTCACTTGCTTTAGTCACTCGCTCTGTGTAAACTAAGCATGCTGAAAGTTTAATATAATATTTATCAAAATGCAAGATTCTTCCGAAAAAAATATTCTTAATCGTTCGTATAAGTAATGTTTGCTTTGACGAATGTTTACAATTGGTAAACCCAAATCAGATATGAAATGAAGGTTATTCAGATTTTTCTATTTCTGTTGTCCGATTTTCATGATCCATGAAATTATTATAATTTCTCATAATCTTTGTCCCTCAAATATTTTTTTCTTCACGCAACTCAATACTCCTAACTCTCCAACACACAAATTCACAATATCTCATGTATAATTATCCCACAAATTATATAACGTTGTTAGAATTAAGAGTTTGTTAATTTTACGTCCACAGCGGTAAAACATATCCTAGCTACAAGATGTTTCTGACCATTTTTTTGTATTGTGCGGTGATAGGTATGATGGGCGCGGAGCACTGGTGGCACGCGATCTGGCAGCGGCAGAGGCGGGCACCCACTGCACTATCGGTTGGCAAAACCTCACATCTGAAGAGTTGCGTGCCGAGCGTCTCTGCGATGAGGAGCGGTATCGTGCTCTGCACTGCGACGAGGATGAGGAGGAGATGTATAGAGGTCAATCCTTTTTCACTATTTACTTGACGCCAGTTTGCAATATCTGCCAATGTTATGTTGAAATTAATTACCCCCGAATTCATTCAGTTATTTGTGCTTACATGTCCACATTTTGTCGAAATAAAACAATAAATACGACAATAGGAACCGACTGACGTTTTTATGTATTTTGAGTTATGAATGGGAACTTGTCCAAAATATTTTAAATTTTAATTTGCTAAAGAGATCAAACTGACATTCGGCACAGTTTCTGTTTTATTTTCATTATTTCTTTGTGGTAAGCGGTCAATTACTCTAAAAATTAATTGAAAATACAATATAATTGAAGTAATAAACTTTCGTGAAATCGAATAATTTAAGCCTGTTAAAAAGTAAGAGTAACGGTTTTTGCTTTTAGACGCTTCGTATTGAAATATTTTATTGTCTTGCCGTTATAGAGGAGGAGCTCAAAAGACTTCACATGGCAAGAGGTGCGTCCTACGGTCAAGTCGAATTCAACTACGATGGGGATAACAATCCAGTCAAGAGTGCTGCCGAAGAAACTGAAAACAGCGCAGACAAAGATGAAGAAGACGAACCCTTCATACCGGTTAGAATTGAGGTTCCAGATGGGATGCCATTGGTAAGATCTGTTTATTGACCATAAAGACATCACCTTTTACCAGCTTTTTCCTTAGAGAGTTTTGAGACCTTTCAATCAATATTATGCATCTCGGTGCCCGGTATGCAATTATTATTAATGCTGATTTAAAGCAGGCAATTAATTGTCTCTGTTTATAAATTTTCAACTCTTATTTGTGTCGGATCGGCATTAATGCATTTATATTTTGCTATTATGATTATCTACGTAACATAAAATATCGATGCTTAAGACTTTATCTTAAATGCTGAAATTTTTCATTTGCTGTTTGCACAGAACTATCAATCTGTCACCTACCAACTTTTCTGAAAATTGCGTGAAATTATTATTCTAAATATATATTAAACCTTTAAATTTGAACAGTATAACCAAATACTCGATTTGACATTGGCCACATATTGTATTTTATGAAGGTATCCTTAGTTGGTACATAGCAAAGTAGGTGTCTCATATCTCATTCTCTTCATTACAGCCTCAAACAAAGAAACTCAATGCCATCATAGAGAAGACAGCCTTTTTCATCTCAGGGCAAGGAACCCAGATGGAGATATTGCTGAAGGCGAAGCAGGCTGGAAATCCTCAGTTTGATTTTCTCTCTCTGGAATGCCCGCTGCACGCTTACTACAGTCTCGTCCTCTCCGCTATTCGCGAGGGAAGGTTCAGATCCGAAGAGGAACCTTCAAAAGAAGAAGGTATGCCCTATTTTGCTATCAGCTAAACAGTTAAAATGATATTAAAACTATGATGATATTTAATTCAATTTGACCAAAATTAAAAGGGAAATTTACTGTACATGAAGTGTAGAGATTATACAAAAACAGATTTTTTAAAAAAACCTATTTTCGAATTCCGACATATCCTGAAACTTGTTTTAAACCGGTTTTCAAAGATTCACAAAAAGGGTAATTCAATAAAAATGGTGAAAGCAAAATCTTTTTAATATTTGTTTATTATAAACAATGTTAACCATTTGAATACCACGAAAATAAATCATTAATATGTCCCTGAGATACTGCGTGTTTTTGAGAAAAATAATTTTGCCTAATATACACTCGAATTTGATATCTTAAAAACCTATATTGACTACACATATTCATCAAAATATTGCTTATATTCTATTAGAATACCAAGTATTTGATTTTTTAAATGTCTTGGACATCCATGTTCGCTTGCATATGTTCCGGACACCTGTATCCGCTTGGTATTCAAGTGGTTAAGATAAGTTAACAAAAAGATACTAAAATTTATTAAAATTATTAAATTACACCTACTTCATACTTGAGAAGTGTATCAGTCAAAATGCACAGCAAAAATATTTTCAAAACTAACCAAAATATGATTCATTCATTGATGTCTTCCGACTATTAAACTACTTATTTATAATAGTAGCAAAAAATATATATTAATTTTAATATTTGAAACCGGGTTTTCAAAACCAACATGCGAAAAGAATGTGTTTTTAATGTCTTAAGGATTATGTCATTTGATAGTAACTGTCATTTCGGAATCCATTATATCAGAGCATAAAACTAAAATGTCTAACATATGCTCATTAATCAATTGCATAATAATTAGGGTTGGTGCAAACAATTAGATAAAGATAGAGATTGAAAAATAATATTTCTTGATGGCGCAAAAAACACTCACCACAATTATTTTGTTATCAGTTGAGTAGTTAATTATTGCTTTCGTCATATCGAATTATATACCCGCAAATATGCTCATCTTGTTGTTTTCTTTCAGAAAAGCACGAGGAAGGCGACCATTACCTTCACCCGAGCTTAGCACCGGTGTCTGTCGAATCGGTAGGTATCCGAACCCTATTTCATGTTTCTCCCAAAGATTATTATAATAATTACACTTCTTTCATAATGTTTGTGCGTTTCGGTCTCTTAATCATGTGTTAGCAAAGTGTATTATTTTTTTCTAAACACTAGATGGCCCGTGTGGATTGTGATTTCGCCGGTGGTATTGTATGAACTCCTTTTTAATGTTAGGTAACTGAATGTTAATGAATTAGGTGCTTTTTCTCTGACACTATTTGAGTTCAAGATATGCGATGCGGTTACACTCGGCAATGTATTTATTTTAGCTCGGTGTGTACTGCCCTTCCAAGGAAGAAGGCAGTGACTCGCAATATTTTGTTATTAATGTATAACAAAATCTGTTCTGTTCACCGTTAAAGCAGAATGATCAGACTGCTTTTAATCATTAGTAAAAAAATGGTTATCTTTTAAAATTAATATATATTTCATGGCAAAAAGACAATCAATGCAACTAAACTCAACTTTTTTTACACGATTTTGAAATAAAAGGTCCACTAAAAAGAACAAACACTGTATTTTTACGTGAATTATTTGCTCTATCACGATTTCCAGACAAAAGACGGATTCCCTAGTAACAAGAAATGCGACTACACAATACAGTAATAACAAACAAAAGGCTTCAATAGATTCTTAACACAATAGACGTGTCAGATATTTCTAGCAATTTATGTCCAGTCCCTCATAAAAGTTTTCGTATATAATCAAATACCAATTATTGGATTAATTTCTCCTAATTAAAATACATATATGAATAATATTCTGTGTAATTTACTTATTGGGTTTTCATTATTACTTATATTTTTCCACGATTTTCTATATCACAATGTTGTTCTTTTTTCAAATAATGCGGTTTTTGAAATTCAGGAAAACAATCATCAATTTTTCTATGAATTCTATCACTTTTATATACCGTGTAAAAAAAGAGTTGGGTGGTACTTTATCAAGCTGTACTAAAATTTTAAAAAAACATTCTTCTCTTAAGTTTGTCAGAATCATTTGCTGTCATATTTCTTGAGAGTGTAGTGTTTTTATTAACATTATTATATTAACCATTAGTATATAGTGATTTAAACTCTAAATTGACCATCAGTTTGTGTTATTGAAATGAAATCAATATTATTTGTCAAGCGCATGAGGTGAAACATTCTCTTCTCGCTCACTCACATTATAAACTGTATGGTGTGAGCTGGCGCTTTCTCTTGTATCCTGTTCAGGCAGAAAAATGTAAGAGATATAGAGAAATTCACTGCAGTACCACTGCAATATACAAAAAATCGATCTGAAGTTATCTTATAAATGATGTGCATTCTACTTGTAAAAAATATATAGCATAACAGCATATTTTGTTATTTCATTGTGTATTACTTATCTCTCCTTATTTTTTACAGGGCCAGTTGTTAATTGGATAAATCTCGTCTCGTGATACACTTCATTCGTTTGAATGAATTTGATTCTACCGTTCTACAGTTTGATATTTCTCGAATTTACTTTAGGGTAATTTATCTCCCAAGAAGATTTTTAAAGAAAAAAATAACAATCCTGTCTCAATATTTTTTTACCTCACTTGCAACACTCACACAGAGTTCGGCCATATTGGATCGGAACAGTTTTGAATTTCGTTTTGTAATCTGCACATTGCAGAATTGATTAATGGTCAAACAAAAAAAAATCGCCCTACTTATGCCTGAAATTCCATACATTTCATTCAGGTTGAATTTCTAAATCGAATCTCTGCATAGTTCAATGGATACTTGATATTTTTTGGAGGATCAGCTAATATCAATGATTTCAGTTTTCCTATGGTTTGCAAACACTTATTGAAATTTATATGAATATTATCGAATTTGCTAGAATACAACTCACTGTAAAAATTTCAATTATTGATAGAATTTGTAATTTACAATTAATTTGCTATAATTAAATGATACATAACTTTCCTAGAGCGCCTTTTGTCTATGTTGATGGTTGATGCATGGTTAAAAAGCAATTTGTAATGCCTCAATCAAGTAAGATTGCATAAATTCCAGGGAGCGTGTTTAAAAAAAACAGTATTAATATAAATTTCAATAAATAACTATTCTCGTTGATAGATATCAATTTCACTGAAACTTCAGAGTTGTTATTCCTCTTTTTTATGAAGGGATACAAGTTTAAATATTATTAGTTATTTTTTTAAATACTTAACTGACAAAATAACTTCTTTATTTAAACAATTATCAATATTTGATTATATATAATACAACTTTGATTTTTGTCATTTATATAAAATCCACTTTTAACCTATATTGTTGAGTAGAACGGAATAAACAATCACTCATATCCGGTGTGTTATTTCTTTTTGCAGGCTCCGTCGATCCCCAGTATCGCTTACAAGCCCTCGGCCGACTGCGCCTATTCGATGCTGGTCAGTCAAATAAAAGGTACGAAGCCGCAAACGGCAGAAGACGAAGACTCCACGCCGCCGATCGAGACCGATTTAGAACCTCCAGGAACTGAAACTCTGCCTCTTCCGGTGCCGTCTAAATATAAACCGAACCTCGCAGCCTTTTTCGAAGCGAAGCAAACTGATTATTATAATTCCGTGCCGGCGCACGTGGAAATTGCTAAAGGTCCCGTTTTATACGTGCAAAAGTCTCAAGAGATCAAAGAAGTCGATGCGCCCCACAAGACGGAGGTCCCCGCTGTTGAGATAGTCGTGCCTGATTTGTACGACAGTGAAATGAAGGCTGATATTGCAGAGCGGGATTCGCAGACTCCGGTAGCTGGTTGGGATTCGAATACTAATTCTCCAAGGCCGGAGAAATTGAGGAGTACCAAAGGACTTTTGTCTCATTACTACAATTCTGATAGTGAAGACGATTCTGATTCAAGTACAGGCAAGTCCTTAATTTATATTTCTTTAAATAATTAATTAGCTCTTTTTTGTTCCTTCAGACAATGTCACACATTTTGTTTCTTATACTCGTAATGTGATTGTGTTGAGTATTTTAGACCACAGTTTCTCAACCGGGGGCTACAGAATGTTCCAAGGGGGCCACAGAGAAAAAATAGTTTTAGGGGAACCGCAGCACATTTTTGGGGGGCCGCAAGCCACATCCAATAACTCAGGTTTTCATCATCGGGCAAAAAATTGTTTGAACTCCGCGAGAGAAGTAAAAAAAAATTCCGGGTTATTAGAATGGAATTCTTGGAAGAACTAAAAAAAAAGGTCTCGCGCCTCTTCATTTTGAGAATTCCGTATCTTTTTGGGTATTTGAAATTGGCCAGTGGCATAATATTTTGAAGTTTCGGGAAGAGCTAAAAAAAACACAAAGTCTCGCATCTTAACAAAATTAACAAAAAATTAGCAAAGTGGTTACTCTCTATGATGCATTTTATAGACTAAATAGGTTGATTGTGGAGAGTATCTCACATCCATGGCTTTGGGCACAACTTCAAAGAGTGAGCAAAAAAACATTGTATGAAAATTACTATTACAGAATTCAATTATGTGTCCACGCAACGGAGTGAGAGTGTTACCGATCATCTAAAGTTCCCAGCATTGTGTATGTAGGGTCCTGTATTTTTTTTTTAATCTATCGTGACAAAAAAATCCTACAGCTGTATGCTCTACATTGTATAACTGGTGTGCGTTTTGATGACGGAAGATGTACTAACACTTTGGCTTAAATTAGAAATTAACCAATTCATTTTTCATCCAGGTTCCAACTCCACAACGTTGTCATCCCAGAGCCGGCCACTGGCGCTCCCGCCAACCGATCAGCAAATGATCATCGATAAGATGGCATCATACGTCGCCAAGAACGGAGACGACTTCGAGCGCATCGTCAAAATCAAAGGCGATCCGAGGTTTTCCTTCCTAGAGGCAGTGCACCAGTTTCATCCGTACTACAGGCATAAAAGGGCTTTTTACGAGAGGGCGAACAGACCCAATGCCTCTCGCAGGGACAGCGATGATACGTCAAAGATTCTTACTTCTGAGACTGCCAAGCCTAAAGTGGAGATGAAGCCGAAAATTATCAGTAAGTTGTGACTGCCAATCTTATGGCATGGTGTCTTATTTGAGTTATAATAAGATCATAACACTTTGACGACCTCAGTGCAGGGAAAAATTAACATTTTTTAAGAATGTTTTTAGTGAAAAATATTGATTAATGAGATTGTATCGATTCTATTCTATGATTGACGATTATAACTTCACTTCACACAAATTGTGAATACGTTGTTGGACCACCTTTAACCCTTTGAGGAGTATGACAGCATATGTGCGGCGGAATGTTGTGTTGTCTTATATTTATTGCCATTCTCATTCATTCTTAAAAATAATCAAAATATACAAAAGATCCTAATTTAGTAAAAATTAACTCATTACTCAAAGGGTTAAAGAGAGTCTGGTTGTAAAATGGTTTAACATTGAATGTCAGTAAAATTACCAGCGCTTCTGAATCTAGCCATTTCCAGTCACCGGTCACCAATGTGGCGGCAGTCAACGTGTTAATCTCTTCCAAAATTAAATTTATATTATCGTGCATAATGTGGAAACCAGCTAGTTAGAATGACTGATAAACCTATTTCAAAGTACAGTATAATTTATTCATTGACTCGTTTTATCATTGCAGCACCTGTATCATTCTCAATTAAAAAGATCAAAGAGCCCGAACCGATATTACCGAAACCTGCATTACCGTATGAGTCGAGTTCAGACGAAGAAACAAACGCAGATGTCACCGCCGAAAACGCCAAAATTTCAACAGCAAATGAAACTGTTCCACAAAATGAAATTAAACCAGTTAAAATAACAGAGATTAAAACACCCCAGCATAAAAGCGAGCCTGTTATTCAAGCGCCTAAAATAGAAAAGATTGTCACGACTTTAATTGATAACAATTGCGAAATCTATCAAATCACCAAAGAAATGTCTTCAGTCCACTCCATAGTCAAAGAATCTCCGAGTGCAAATCTTCAAACTTACACGAAACGGAAGACTCCGGAGAAAAGGGACTCGACTCTGCGAAATTCCGACGATTCCGATGAACACAGGCATCACAGAAAGCGGAGAAGGTCGCGCAATGAGAAGAAGTACGAGGAGGAAGTGTCTGACGTAATTACGATCGAAGACTTCGATCCGGCGGGCTACGGCGATTACATCGATCTCACCGAGGACATGGAGGACGAGAAATATACAGGCGGAAGACGAGGTGAGGAAAATAGATTTAACAATGGCAATGAGTGCACGGGAGATTTCAAACCGGCCATCGATTTGTGGTTGGTGATGTACAATGGGTAGTAGAAATTATAGTAAAACTTACAAAAATAGTTAAGATATTGTAAAAATTGCAATGAATAATGTAATTCCATGTTTTTTTCATGTATATTGGTAAAAGCCTTGCCACCAAGTATTGATGGTGAACACCCTAAAATATTAGTAAATTTTCCCCGTTTTGCACTTCTAATACAGGAAAATTTGAATCAAATCAAATTTAATGTTGTAGTTAAACACGGCAGTGAGCATTCAGAGAAGAATAGAATCCAGACGGAGAGGAAAAAAAGGGCGGCTGCGTTCCTGTCGTCGCTCAAAGACACACCTGCTGCTCCTGTCAAGCAGCATTACACTCTGGCCAGTGCTATGGTAAATATTAACCAATTATTATCATTCTCTTTGGAAATTCAACTAGATAAATGTGAGACAATAAAGAAGATGTCCGATATAATTTTTTTCTGTTCAATGTGTTGACTCGGTGACTGCGACCGTCACAGCATCTGTTACACGAAATTTCAACTGATAATAATGTAGGAAATCTTTTACAAACAGGACTAATTGTTTTTTTTGTTCTGTTATCTCTATGGTTGTCAAAACAATTATATCTAAATTTATAAAAATTTGTTGTGTGCATTCTTATGGCAGAAAAATGCGTTTTGTTTTAATATATTTTTATTGGCGGCAATCATTCATACTGGTTTTGTGTACTGATCTAATCATAAAGTGGAATTTATAAAGAATATATGTGTGTTTATCAGCTGACTGTCATTTTTATGTATTTTCTGACCATTTATCTAGTTCATGATTGACAAAATAAATAGTTGCTGGTCGATTATTATTGGCATTCCGTAATTTATTTTGGTTACAATTCAAGGTTAAGACGTTGAACACTCTTCAAAGCAAAAAGGAGGCTGAGGAGGATAAGTACCGAAGGAGAGACAGACACGGTAACGGAAGAAAGTCGAAAAGAAGTAAACGTGACAGGAAAGAAACGAGGGACCACTCGCAGTCTTCAGGTACCAATAATTTTATTCTATTATCCTTTAATATATTATATTGATAAAAACACAATATCCCTTTGTTCTTTATTCCACTTTATTTAAAAGGTCAGAACCGGTTTCGCTCATTGCGAGCATTGTCAACTGAAAAGAAACATATATAAACAGTGCTATCTATACAAAAATAAATTGAAACAAAACAACACTTTTCCAAATAGCTCGTTTGCACACAAGCAACAATGATATCATCGAGTAAACAAATCATCAACGCGTACTACATTCTTTGAAACTTTCAGGGAGTCAAGGTAGTGGTGCAGAAAATGCGTGGGACGACGGATCAAGAGAGCGATCCTCGCGTCGCCCGAGAAAGCATCACAGCTCGAGCCGTAGTAAATATTCCAAGAAGTCCAAAAGGAAACATTCTAGAGACAAAAGGTAATATTAGTCTATGATATATTTATTCTCATCACACTTTGTGCGGTTTCACTGTCTGACATAAATCGCTTTGCTTGTTTTTAAGCAATAGCAGTGCTCTTTAAATTTATAGAATTTCTCCTCTGAATAGTATTTCACGGTCTTGCATCCACAGCAGGTATCATAACCAAGTTAAGAAAGAATATAATTCAAGTTCAATGAATCTGTAAAGTTTTGCCAATCAAGTTTGAAAAAAGGAACATTTTAATCAAATAGCTCCAAACTCAAAACATTTCAATTCCATTGTTATGGAAACATCTGATAAAAAGTATAAATTCAATAAACCTGTGAAAATTCTTATCACATGGTTCCAGCAGGCTCGAGTATAATATAGCTACTCACAATATAAAACTAAACAATTAAATGAATCCATCTAGTTGCAAAAACCATTCTGGAAGATTTTTTACGACAATAACCTGTGAACGCTATCTTTTTCTTTAACTTAAATTCTATCGGGCAAGAGCTTTAAATTCCATCCTATGTGGTGAGGAAATCATTACGAAAATTTGATAAACTAATTACCTAACTTTTGATAAATGTTATCTGCATAAAAATTATATGGTTATAGTTATATATAAAACAAAGTCGGGTTAGTTACACCACGTATAAGTCGAGAACGGCTTGATCAATTTTTATGATTTTTGATTTATTGAATTCGTCTCCCCCCAGAATAGCAGAATAAGCATTAAAAAATCGGAAAAATATCACGGATAAGAAATTATGAACAAAATTCTTTCTCATACATTTTGTATTAAACGGCTTTTCAACTGTCACCTTGCTTGCGTCGGTCGCGTGTAGATGGCGGGACAGTCAATCTAGCTTAGGACTGAAGCATCGTAATAATATTGAGAGAACTTTATTTGAAAATTTGCATCGCCACGAAGTTTTTTAAATAATCAAATACACTGATTCGATTTTTTGAAGCTATAATTATAGGGCTGGGAGCTGATTTGACAGATTTTGTTCAGTGTAATGACACTGATTCAATTATTGAAAGGTATGGTTATATTTTGCATCCGGCCTTGAAAATCTTTTAAATTTCTTACATGCATAAGGAATATTCTAACGACAGTATGGATATTTTATAGAACTATATTTCGACTTTTATTTTAAAATCTTCTACTACGAAAAATAATTGTTAGCAAACTTGAACATTATTCCAAAAATTTAATAATTTACAATTTAAATACTGCAGGGGTGTCGATATACGCCAAGTGGTCAATTTCTGCTATTACGAAAAATGATTGTTAGCAAACTTGAACATTATTCCAAAAATTAAATAATTTACAATTTAAATACTGCAGGGCTGTCGATATACGCCAAGTGGTCTATTTCTGCTATTACGAAAAATGATTGTTAGCAAAATTAAACATTATTCCAAAAATTAAATAATTTACAATTTAAATACTGCAGGGCTGTCGATATACGCCAAGTGGTCTATTTTTGCTATTACGAAAAATGATTGTTAGCAAACTTAAACATTATTCCAAAAATTTAATAATTTACAATTTAAATACTGCAGGGCTGTCGATATACGCCAAGTGGTCTATTTTTGCTATTACGAAAAATGATTGTTAGCAAACTTAAACATTATTCCAAAAATTAAATAATTTACAATTTAAATACTGCAGGGCTGTCGATATACGCCAAGTGGTATATTTCTGCTATTACGAAAAATGATTGTTAGCAAACTTAAACATTATTCCAAAAATTAAATAATTTACAATTTAAATACTGCAGGGCTGTCGATATACGCCAAGTGGTCTATTTCTGCTATTACAAAAAATGATTGTTAGCAAACTTAAACATTATTCCAAAAATTAAATAATTTACAATTTAAATACTGCAGGGCTGTCGATATACGCCAAGTGGTCTATTTTTGCCATTACGAAAAATGATTGTTAGCAAACTTAAACATTATTCCAAAAATTAAATAATTTACAATTTAAATACTGCAGGGCTGTCGATATAAGCCAAGTGGTCTATTTATGCTAATACGAAAAATGATTGTTAGCAATCTTAAACATTATTCCAAAAATTTAATAATTTACAATTTAAATACTGCAGGGCTGTCGATATACGCCAAGTGGTCTATTTTTGCTATTACGAAAAATGATTGTTAGCAAACTTAAACATTATTCCAAAAATTATATAATTTACAATTTAAATACTGCAGGGCTGTCGATATATGCCCAGAGGTCGATTTCTGCTACTACGAAAAATGATTGTTAGCAATCTTAAACATTATTCCAAAAATTAAATAATTTACAATTTAAATACTGCAGGCCTGTCGATATACGCCATGAGGTCAATTTCTGCTACTACGAAATATATTTGTTAGCAAACTTAAAACATTTCAAATATTAAAAAATGTATATTATTTACAATTTAAATACTGCAGGACTGTCGATATATATCCCGAGATCTTTTTCTTTTTCTTCGAAATATATTTGTTAGCAAACTTAAACATTTCAATTATTCTAAAAATTATCTCTATCTCTAGAGATAACCGATTTTTATGATTTTTTTAATGTATATTTGTTAGATAGTAGTACAGGTTTTTAAGTATATTTCATCCCGCTAGGTGAAGGATGTCCTTTATCCAGAATTTGTTTTCAATATTTTTGACGTTCGTCGTTCGTATTTCAAACAGAACGAAATTATTTATGTTGTTGTCCAAAATAAGCAAGTTGCTTATGACTCTATAGTTACGTTTGATACGAGCCATGGTTACGTCAAACAATCAAAGGGTATTGTAAACAATTATCAAGTGAATTTTTAATAGTTGTCACAAAGCATTTCTTTCGCTGTGAAACAATTATGCCACCTAAACGACTAGCTATTAGTTGATCTAGACCTCAAGCAAGCAAGAAAACAGCATCATATTAACTCATTAAATGGGACGAATTTACTATGGCGCACAAAAAGGCATGCTACCGCACGTTTTAACACTGAAAATTGGCGTACTATCATTCTTCTCCGAAATATAAATTCACCACGACTTTGCAATGGTACCAGGCTTTCAGTGAAAAATCAATGAACAGTATCATCTAAGCTACAATTTTAAATGGAAAATTTAAAGGATACGATGTACTGTTTCCATGCATCCCAATAATTCCGGCTGATAGGCCATTAGAATTAAATTGTTTGCAGTTTCCGGTGCGACTCGCATTTGGACAATCGCTACAAGGGTGTGGACTAAATTTTAAAAACCATTCTTCTCATATGGACAGCTGTATCTGGCCTGCTCACGCGTTGAAAAACCTTAAGATCTATTCATATACGCACCAGACAAAAAAACAATATATATCCAAAAGCACTTCAACAAACATAATTAAAACACACACTTCATTTCTTTGAGTGGCATTGCAACGTATGCCGGGTCAGCTAGTACATATATATAAATGTCAATTTGGTAGAACAGATAAAGACAATACATTACGTATGTTTTTCGTCATTTACTCAAAACTTTAAAAGCTTCCAAAGTGCTTGTTGCAACTCGATGATCAAATAAGGTTTTATAAAAAATAAATATTTATTGGTTCATCGACGAAAAATTAAATGTTGTTATTTGAATTTTTAGATCGCCGACTAGCAGTAAAAGTAAGACCCACAAAGATGACAGTAGAAAAACAAATTTAGGGTAAGTTGTTAAATTGGAATAGCTTTTTGTAATATGAAAAAAAATGATATTCAGTTTTTTT
The DNA here is from genome assembly GCA_031772345.1 of Himalopsyche anomala. Taxonomy (NCBI): domain Eukaryota; kingdom Metazoa; phylum Arthropoda; class Insecta; order Trichoptera; family Rhyacophilidae; genus Himalopsyche; species Himalopsyche anomala. The sequence goes on along the minus strand of CM062841.1, from coordinate 3,088,420 downwards.
CTAAGCTGTTGTATCATTGGCCTCGATAAAAAGTGCGGTAAGAGCACACTGATAATAACTGTTGAGTTTTCCTAATGTGATAACTTTATTTCCGCTTTCTCTTCACAGAAATACAGTACAATCTTCATCAAAGGAGAGAAGATTAGCCGAAGAAAAAATAAAACTGGATAAAATAGAAGAAGACTACAAAACGTCTCGCAAACAAGACAAACTCCTCACGTCATCGCTGAAAGACCTCGTGCGGGAGACCAAAAAAGACTTAATCACGTGCACACCAATTAAAATGGCCTTAGATATATTTTCAAATGACTCTTGTAGCGATAAAAGTGCTCCGAGTGAAAGAAGCGCGAGGTCGTTGCAAGGCGATGAGGATTCAGAGAAAGTCAGCGGCGACGATGAAGATGAGAAGAAATTTGGTAGCGGGGATGAGTCTTTCGCTTCGGCTGACGCTTCTAAATCAGAATAACAGATTCTATGTATATAATTTACAGAAATCGTAACAAATTTTGAGTTGGCGTCACTGCATTTACACATTAACCCTTGAGTAGTGTAGTTGAGGTATTCTGTCATCTATTATCTATTGCCATTCTCATATTTTTTATTGAATTATTGACTTATTGACACACGTCTATCAGTGATTTTTGGCAGTCACAATATTTTTATTGTTTGTTGCAAATGAACAAAAGAATTTTTTAAAAAGTTAATATTTGTGAACAAATCAGTAGCCATATAATATTGAGCGTAAAATTTATATTTCGGGTCGATTCCCCTCCTGAAATCGACATCAGTAGAGCGCCACACGTACACAGATGAGGGTAAAATAAGATCTAGGCCTAAATTCAAAGTAATCGCTTCTAGAAAATTATTTAAAAGTAATAATAAATTAGTTTGCCTTACACTTTTAACTGTGCGTTTTATGATTCAAAAAAATAATTAATATTCTTCCCAGATTGATCCAGCAATAGTAAAATTAATAAGAATATACGAAAAAACCTAATTTAATAAAATAAAATAAAAACAACTCGCTACTCAGAGGGTCAAGTGTTGATGATGTCTTGCACTTATTATCAGCGTAAAATGAACGATAAATTACTATTTCTCTTAAAAAAATATCAGATTACATTAGTCGAAATGATATTTTAAATATTTAAGACGTTTTTATATTTTTTTAAACTACAATACTCTGTTTATTACCGCCAATTAAGTCCTCAAGTCGTCGGAAGTCTTTACAAGGCATATGATTTTATATTTTGTTTATTTTAACGTCTAAAACCTAACAAATCATGTGCGGTAGGTTTTTTTTTTTTTTGATAAATTATAAAGATATATATATTATATTGTCGGTATACTGCCAGAAAATGTTATGTCAAAATTGGGTGTTTGGAATTATGAATGCAGATCGATAGATTTAAACACGTCGCAAAAAACAAGCTTAAATATGACATTTATTTATTTCTATATTGAAAAAAGTGTTATGAACTAATTCAATTTCGTTGGCAGTTATAACCAGTGGCGGCTCGTCCATACGCACTGCGGAACTGCAACACCCCCAGGCAAATTGAAAAAAAAAATATTATGTAAATATGTACATAAATTGATATCTTACACCGCGGTTATAATATCAGAAAATGACGCACGCACATTTTGAGCAGTTTTCGATAATAATATACAATCCAAAGTATTTTTTTTATTTTTAATCTACCGCAGCACCCCCAGATATTTGATGTACGAGCCGCGCCTGGTTATAACTGACAGAAACTAAGCTACCCAAAGACAATAAGACGGCTAAACGTTTTCGAGCTGGTAATATTTTTGGGTCTATGGCACACATGTCTACGTCGTTGGCTTCAATGCCAGATCTCACCGGTTCGAATCCCTGTACAAACAGCATTTTTTCTATTGATTTTTCGATGTTGTTTGTTATGTGTAAAAATTCCCTCCTCAAGAGTAATTAGCCAACCGCTAGTACCGTCCTGCCCTATTCTTTCTATCTGTACTACTCTCTTCGAAAAAGGGAGTTTAAGAGATTGAGAACTGTTACTCAGTGATCATCTTCCATTAGGATGCCATATGCTCCACATTTTATTTGTCTTATTGTCTACTGCCACTCTACATTTCAGTTGACTTAATGGTATTCGAAGAAGTCGATTATCTCAAAACAAGATTTTTTAACTTAATGTTTTCTGACAGTATACCAATGATATAATAAAACAAAATGAGTTATAGAGTTTATAAAAAAAAGTATACTATTTTTCAACATAAACAATCTATTTCAACTAAAAATATTGTCCTAAAACATTTCAAATGAAATTTAAGAGTTACTTTACAAATTTTTGAAAATACACACAAAAATAATAATAGTCATATTTTTATCATCTTTTACCTTTTACACTAGACAACGTCACATAAACACATATTTAATGCTGTCACTTCTATAATAGCTGAAGAATTTAGGAGTGGCACCCTCGAATGCAAAGGGCTTAATCAGGATCAGCTTAATCGAAAAACCTAGCAATGTTCTATCTGATGATGCTTTTTAAAGAGGTGAAACACGTGTCACAAAATGTGAAATTCTTTTCCAAAACTGACTATTTCCATTTTCTGTTATGAACACTTAATATTAATGCATTACAGTAAGGAATGCAAATATTTATGTGATCTAAAACAAATTGAGCTAATACTTGCAGTTAATTTATATTTATTTAAGAAAACGAAAGCAATTACTAACAGTGAAAACACATATGATATGATGGGTTTGGCAATTTTGGGAAAGAACCCCACAATCTGTGACACGTGTTTCACCTCTTCAAGAAGCATCATCAGACAGAAGAACATTGTATGCTTTTTCAATTAAATTTGTTTACATACTGATAGTTTATTGGTCCTTTATATTCAGACCTTTTGCATTTTAGATTTGACAGCAAGTGGAGTAACAGAGTTATCAAATTTAATTTTATATTAAAAATCAACTTACTCAATGCTACTTTCCGAATCAATCGAAAAAAGAAAATGGATCATTAATACCAATAAATTGGTACTGGGCATGTGAGGGGTAAGGACTTGCCAATTCCATTAATATTTACTTATATAAAAGGACGGGAATCCCAAGTGAAATAATAAATTAAAGAGTAGGTATCTGTCCTATCAAAAACATTATTTACTAATATATACAATGAGCGGGGGAGATGTAGATAATTTTTATAATGATTTTAGTATGATGTCTATCAGAAGTGAAACATGTCGCTGTTTGTAGGACAAGTGGAATAATAATGTTAGATTTAACATTTGCTGTACAAGAAAATTAATGTATTTTTACTGTTTTTTTTAAATATATTTGATGAAAAATTGTATATTTTTGTGCATGGAAGCATAGTAAAAATTATGTTCATGAAATGACTGTATTTGCCTTTTAAAATAAAAAGAAATGTAAATTTGACAAATGTTTTTTTATTCCTGGTAATTTTAGCAGCTATTACACCATGAACATGAGAGCATGATAATTGATAGCTTAGTTCTGTAGTGCTACAACTAGAAATTGGTAATTTTGACATACATATTGTCGTTTTGGGTAAACATGGTTCCACTGCATTTTTTTCACAAAATTACTTCAAACAAAATGGTTCAAAATACGGTTCTATCTGCATTTAAATCAAAATTCAAAAATGTTCAATCTGAAAAACATTCTAATTTTTATAAAGTACCAAAGTTCCATCTGAATGCGTAGTTAAAAAATCAAAGTCTTAGAAATGGTTTACTCTTTCATTCGCGTGCGTAGATGCATAAGTGTGTTTCCTACTGGTATCCCAGGTGCAAATGAAACAAATGACATAAGAGAGAGGGAGACATAATATTGTTGAGTGCTGAGTTAGTTAAATCCTCATACAGATGGCTTAAAAAATGGCCGGTGCCAACATGAATTAGTGCACCAAGGTTCTATCTGCAGATTTCTTTTAGCTATTAAAGAGCACCGAAGTTCTATCTGCAGTTTCGTCCATTCTAAATATGCTAATATAATTACGACATTGAAGTAAGATATAAATTTCATTCTGATAATATTTATAGTTCTAAATAATTTACTTTTAACAGCTTAACGACTGCACTTTTTTTTTTTTAAATTTCACCTGGCGAAATAAAATTTTGTGAAAAATTCGCAAAAATTGTAATTTTACTAAATTCACTATAATTTGTAATCAAATTGCGATATCTTTACAAAATTTAATTTTCTTAGCTTCCAGATACTTCGCCTATACGCATATATGTGTCCGCCCACCAGCAACCTTTGTTTTTCAAAGACTCAAATACGCGTCCACGGTCGTTAAGCTGTTAATCAAAAATATTGTTTCTACAAAAAGTTCCATCTTCTGAAATCTTAAATTGCTTCTCGTGCACAGTTTTAGTTTTTTCAGATGGAACCTTGTTTACCCAAGGCGACAATATGGCTGACCAAAGTTTTGACACATCTAAACAGTGATGATTAAAAATCTAATGAGTAACAGTTTGTCTCTTAAAAAACTCTTTCGTAAAGGTATCACTGTATTATATTTACTGAATACAGACAGGAAAAGTCAGTGTGCCAATAATTCATGTACGGAAGAAAAAGCCAACCCTTTGGATATAAATATATTGGGAAATCAACCTACATATAAATTTGTATCTATTCAGTAATGAACTATGCAATTGTGTAGGTCAAAGGCTCTACTCAAACAGGGGTGTTGAAGCTTAACCCTCCAAGGACGAATGTGACCATATGGTCTCAGTAAACACTGTTGTCTATTGATCCCACTATTCATCCTTTTTCTACCTGAATATCGTTGCTTGTATTGAAATTATGTTGATCTAAAGAGGTCAAATTGTAAACATTTTTAAAAATTTCACATTACGCTATATTTCAACCCCGAATGTTTGCGTGCCCATACGGTCACGCTCGTCCTTACTTCTGTCCGTACACAATATTAAAGGATGAGCATGACCATATAGTCATGCGGGGTTTCTATACAATGACCTTGCATTTTTTTTTTTTGTAAATTTTTGTTAGGAATAAAAGTTATCCGTGACTTCAATATGGCTTAAAAAATATTATTTTTTTCGAAAAACAGCTCTAGTCTCTGGAGGGTTAATATTGGAAGGACTCATATTTTCTGTAATTTCACTACACTAGGCCTTACTAGGCTGTATTCAGTAAAACTTAACTAGATATGTATACTCTTAAGTTCTCATAAAAAAATCACTGTTGAAATACCTCCATTAGAAACCCATATGCACCACGTAAGGATAGGACATGGATTAATAAAAAAATCTTGACAAGAAGTGAGTTTCAACTTTTTTTTAAAAAAAAAAGCACTGCTAATTTGCATTTGTATCAAATAAAAATTTAGTAGTGGTCACTAAATAAATATGGAATTAGTACAAAAGTCTTTTATTTTTTTGAGTATAACTAGATATAGTTGAAAATGTATGTTTGTACATTATTTAGTGAATGAATGACAAAAAAAAAGGTTGCAGTGAAGGGTCTGCAGTTTCCCCGCCTCTGCCCAGCTCTAGCCTTTTACATAGGAGGCATTTATTTGATATTTAGCTTGTCAGGATGTGAAGTGTAATCTTCTGATAACTAAGCAAAGCATCTAAACCTGTCAAAACAAACTTAAATCAATCCATCCTCAATAAATGCACTAATTATCAATGTGCGTTCGAAACGAACTTGGAATGATATGACAACAGATTGATCAAGAGACGTCATCTGATTGACCTTTGCAAAAATCTGAAATTTACTACGTATTTAATCATTCAAAATATTTACCCGAATTTTATCTGCGATTTTTTCAATAGACCAAAAAATGCCAACAAAATATTATGAATGCTAATCGAGCTCATTATAATTTTCCATCTATATATTGACAGATACATATCTACATGATTGACAGATCACGTTATTTCTAGTTTTTAAAAATATTTAATATGGCTTTTGCTATCCAATCATGACACAAAAGAAATATAAGGTAATTTTATATTACTGACAACAGTAGATTCCTGTCAGCTTTTTCCGAGATAATTAGGAATTATGTTAAATTCAATATTTTTTTAGAATAGTGAAGAATAACAAATCATTTAGATTCAAAAAAAATCTATCTATAGGCATTCCCATGGGTTAATCCATTTCGCCAGCAATGGCTTTAAACTTAGTGATACATTTATTTCTTATATAAACACGATACATTTATTTACTAAGCATCAGCTTAAGTTCATCCTTGCAATTAAGAGCGTGAAGATGCTGAAATGCGAAACCCAGGTTGTTAGTGACAAAACTTGTGTGAATGTACATAATTTGAACGATTCAAATTTAATAGTGGTTAGCTATTTGCTGTACTTACGTCCTGTTTTTAGGATCAGAAGAGCGGGCCATTTTTTTAGCTAATAGGAAACCAAATTAAAAGAGTGTGACTGAGACGTGATGAGATGAAAAACAATGAAGTAAGTTACTCCACTTTACTGCATGATGCAACGGCTTGATGCAATGTTTAATATATTTTTGTAACACATTGCAGTAAAATCCTAATTAGGCTGTGTTACAGCGGCTAAATTTTCCAATCAGCAAATACAGTTCTTGAAAAATTGATTAATACTTGGAACTTGTACTGAACGTTTCAACTTTTTATCACCATTTTATCAATAATAAAAGCAAATATCCACAAAATTATATCAGAAATTATACAAAAATGGGTGTATTAGAAACGCACTTTAAATTATGTTGAACCTTTGGAAAAGGGGGTCAATTTCACAATAAAAAAAAAAATAACATGATTATACGTCAATTTTCTCAATATGTTTTTTTTTTATTTATTGATAATATTTATTAGCTATTACATGATATTTTGACCTTTGTTTCTTATCTCAAAATAAATCGTTGTGAATAAGTCGGCACGGCACTCGTCTCGAAACATATTCCTATTTAAACATATCGCTTCAACATATCCGAACAGTAAACTTCTGACTCTTGCAATATAAAGACAAAATAAGATTTTATATAAAATATTCTGTGACACTTCATCTGATAAAATGTTGGCAGAAATGGTATGTACAATATTTGAAATACATTTTTTTGGATCATATGTTTTTAAAACATGTTCCTATTATTTTTTAGTTGTCAAAGATGATCAGTAATAACTTAAACAAAACACGATTTCAACTTAACATTTTTGAAATCATGAAAATAAGTGCAAAACCATTAGGAATGTTAAATTTATTAAAATTGCTTCCAATAGGTGTCACTCTTACTAAAAAAAAACCAGTGGAATAACAAAGATAACATTTTAAAATGCAGTTTCATATCTCACAATCACATTCCAATAATATTTTCTAATCAATCATGTAAAATTTCATGTATGTGTCCTGCTTTCATTAATTACGAAGGCCAGAATTGGCATTTCACATTATTAATTTTATTTTATTATCAAATTAACATTGTTATTTTGAACAATTATGACACCCAAACAAATTCATCAAATTTATGTTAAAGCACAAATGTGTCTTTGAAATGATAGAACATCTTTGATAAATTTCTCTTTTGAAATAGTAAACATATGCATGATTTGCCATTACTTAGAATAAAACATCTTTGCTTCAAAAATTCCACCAGTTTTTTTGTTAACAATTCAATGAAATTTACATTAGATATGTGAATTCTCACAGAAAAAGTACAATGTTTCACATGTTACAAGACTTTAAATATGTATGTACATGAATCTACTAGCCATTAACAATGACTTGTGGAATTTTTACTATAAATTTTAATTAAGTTTAAAGAATATTATTTTATTTACTGATATACCGATTAAACTTGGTAGAACTTAATTATGATAAAGTAAAAAATAGTGGTTCTGTAGTAATTGCACAAGATATTTAATCAATTACATTCTTTCCTATCAAAATATGACAAGTTCATTTTGGATGTAATTGAAAAAAAAATAGATGTTTAAATGTTTTTTTATCACTTGTTATGTGACTTGCTCATGCTTATCCATTGCTTGCTACCAATTGACTGTGCTTTGACCAATAGCTGTAACTCCAAATGCTACGAAGGTTAATAAAACTGCGTATAATTGCGTTTTAAGCCAATAATTGTTCAATATTGCCTAAGGCATCAGTGACAAATAAATTAGAAGTAAACAGTTCTCGTAGAAAAAGTTCTGTTGGGATATCTCCACTAGGAGGCCATATGCTCCATATTGGGAGCGGACATGGATTAAATAAAATTATGGCGTTGAAATCTTCCATTTAATATTGAATCATTTTTCATGGCAACTTGAATTGGTCAAAACACTGTCAATAGTAGGGCTTCCAAACCGGTTTAAACCGAAACCGGTTAACCGGTTTATCGCGTGTTTTGAAAAAACCGGAAAACCAGTTTATTTCACTCGGTTAACCGGGTTCTATCAAAATACTCTTTTCTTATTTTTCGTTGTTTTTTACAAAAAGAAAAATCTTTTATAATGAATTTACTGCGTTATATAGGCAACAATTCACAAAATACAACAAACATATATATATATAAATTTTGTAGAATAATCTACTTCTGTCCCAAAGTTGTCCATGTTGTGAACAGAAATGACTCAAATAATTTGTCATTTTTTCGTAATTATTTATTAACACAAGTGAATATTTTGGTATTCTACTCTATTTGGATTTCTTGTCTTATCCAGTTGATATTTTTTAAAAATTGAATGCATTTAAACATCATTCTTTTGGTGAGATGTATATTTTTTCACATGTTATAGTAATTGCTACTTTGCCATAGCAAATAGGTTGGTAACTAGAGTCCCATTAAGATAAATATCGTGTTTTTTGTTTGAAATTGGAGTATTAGCTATTATGCCAAATATTGAAAAATTTCTACAATTTTTTGCATACCTACCTAATCAAAATATATGATATTTCGGTTTAAACCGGTTACCCGGTTTATTTGTCTGAAAAAAACCGAAAACCGGTTAGTGTTTAAGTCCGGTTAATTGGAAGCCCTAGTCAATAGTGTATTGTACATAACCTAAAATAAATAAGTATTCAGTCATTCAATTCGCTTAGGTCATTGACTTATAATTATATAGACAAGGTGCACAATACACCAAACCATCATCTTCTCATCCTAAAAGGCTTTCTTTAAATAAAGAAATAGTCTACGAGAACAAATCAAGTTCTTGAAAATCTTTCGCTGATACAGGTGTCCTCAAACTCTGTCGATCGAAAACGATCAACGATCAACGATTTCAAACTTTGGCAACAGCAGTTAACATATATTTTCACAAATATGGTTTATACGAGTGAATTTATAATATATTACAACTACTTTTTCATAAGAATTTACATAAATATCAAACAAAATAAGTTTAGAAAGAATTAAAAAGAAAATAATTAATCACACAACACTACAATCAAAAAAATGTGGCTTAAAGTCATATTTGTTACAGAAAATAATTATTGTACATAAACTATTAATGTATGTAAGTATCGCCTGTGTGCGCCCCAAGAGTCAAAGTTTGATGACCCCTGACCTAATCTAATGCAAATAATGGACGTTAAACTTAGTTGCAATAAAGCACGTTATAGATTATTTAAAATAAATTAGATAGGTTGTATTCAACCAAGAAATATTAATCCTAATTAGATTAAGTACAAAGTATACGAAAAAGAGAACAGCGTTATCACAATATTTGATTTTTGCGTGCGTTTTAGTCGGATACGTTTTGTTTCTACTCAAATCTTTTATATATTTATACATCAATGGCCCGTGGACAATTATCATACAATATACGAACTGAATATTCAAAAGCATCTAATAATAATGTACATTTATGTGTTAAATTAAGATTTTGTCTGGATCATCCAGTTTACGATACATCTGTTATAACCTACGTTTTTTTCCCACTTCGACTATCAAGAGACATCCCACTAAAGGACACACGGTCTCCTTAAGGATGCACTTCTACGTCTGGTAAATAGAGTGAACTTCATAGGTAACTAATAGAAATAAAACAACTAATATGCAATCATATACGAATAATTCTCTGCTTAAGATTAACAAATAAAAACACTTTGGAATCTTAATCATTTCCGAAGGCACCACTCGACGCACGTATTCAAGAAAATATACTCTCCACTGAAGAATGATCCCGTTACAATGACCCTGCTCAAGTCCAAAATTACCTTGTGAAATACAGAGGCAGTGCTGAGACTTAGCCCTCGGAACTTCTCTGACATACTTCATGAAGATACAGTTGATGTCAAGACCTAACCTCAAATTGTTTCAATCTCTCTCAAGGTTATAGCATAATGAGAGATAATTTTCATTTTGTTTTTACGTTAACAATTCAGCAACTATAACTAATTTATGATAGTATCTACGAATGATATGATCATGCAAGAGATCTTTGAAAAAACGTGATCATATTGAGTTACAAGTAACTTAATATCCACCTAACATTACAAAGGTTGAAGAAATCTTTTTAATCATTGCGTCTAGTATAACATACATATGTTTTTTTTTCAGTATTTTTAAAAAAATATCGTGCGAGAGTGGATTGAGATTCCATTGCTAAACAACTTTTAGATATAATTTCTTCTTTGCTAATTTACCTATTCACCACCATTTAGAGATGTGTACTAATATGAATCGTTTCTACAGGAATCCCCTGTATCCCTTGTAGACCCCTCTCAACTCTTCCGACCTGAACCGGTATTCAACGACAAGCCTCTCGATGCCTTCCGTGATTACTCAGTCGACGACAATGATCCCATCAAAGCGCGGGTGCAGAAGACTTACAAACTCATGCACACCCACCAGACTGTGGACTTTGTCAAAGGTACGTATATAGATAATAATCTGCAAAATAGGTATATCATCACCTTTCCAGCATAAGTTGGTAAGTAAAATAACCGACAAAAATAAGTTAAGTGTACAAAGTACAGTAGGTATAGCCAATTAATAAAAACACAATATTCCTATGTACTTTATTTCCACTATATTTAAAAAGGTCAGGACCGGTTTCGCTCATGGCGAGCATTGTCAACTTATAAGAAATATAATTTAACAGTGCTATTAATACAAAATAAAATGAATTTAAAAGATGTTAACAACAATTGTGGAGTTATAATGCAAAACATACTATTTCCAAAACTCAAACTTTTCAGTAGAGTCAAATACTATAACGAATAACACAAACAAAATAATATTTGCATAAAAATATGATTTCCAATTTGAAAACGACAGTCTTGTAGACATTTTATATTAAAACTAATACGATCAGTCGATTCCTTAGGCTTGAATTACCCTATCTGCATACCTAACTCAATATTGCTCATTTTGGAAATAGTATGTTTTGCATTATAAGCCCTCAATTGACATTGAAAAGAATTTACAAATTACAGTATAGAAGTGATTCTATAATAACACAAAATTAAAATGTTTAACACCTCTAACATATAATTAAAAAATCATCAAAGATTAATAAAAAAGTGGTGACTGATGGTTATTCAAACAAAGTGATATAAAATGATAATTATTAAATTTAATGACTTGAACTGCTTTAACTGCTTCCAAGTAGTATGAATACTTTAACCATAATTTTAACTTTACCCTTACTTTTAACTTTAACTTTATTAATATAATGCGTTTCCACCAAGTATTGACAGTGAACACCCTAAAAGGTATAGCCAAGTTGAAGTTTTCGGTCAGTATTTTTTAATAATGGTTTGAAATAATCTAGGGAAAATGGAAAAATGGCTGAAATTCAATCACCTCAAGAGCACAATAAAGGATGCCCTGATTAGATTGAACGACCTCGTCGACGAATCTGACCCTGACACGGACGTCCCGAATATTGTCCACGCATTTCAAACGGCTGAGAGGATCCGGCACGAGCACCCAAATCACGACTGGTTCCATCTTACAGGACTTATTCATGATCTAGGAAAGGTATGTAGCACTTTCATTAAAATCTATCCTTTTTGACTCAATTCAAATATACAGTAATCTGTAATATTATGATCTAAAGAAAGATCTAATTCATGGGTCTTCAAACTATAGCCCTCGAGCACTACCAATTCGAGATTGAAAACTACAGTTCGTTGGTATGATGAGCTAGCTAAGCCTTGGCCTTTGGGACTTAGTGTGGTTCTTAGGCTAAAAAGTTTGGAGACCCCTAATCTTATTCATTAGTTACTTATACGTTATAGAAGTAGAAAAAATTTCAATGGAGTTTGCAGAATACTTAAAGACAATCAACTTGGGCCTAGATCTTTTTTTGCTTTCGTCTGTGGACATGTCCCGCTCTATCGATGTTGATTCTGGGAAGGAAATCGCGTTGAAATGTAATTTTACGCTCAATATTGTACTGCTATCGATTTGTGTACAAATATTAACCTTTTTACATTTTTTTTCTGTTAATTTGTAACAAATAATAAAAATTACGCGATAATCCCAGATATATATGTTTTTTATGTGAAAAAATAATGACAATTCAATTAAAAGCATAAGAATGGTAATAAATATTAGAAAATACAACATTCTGCCGCACATATGCAACCATGGGCTAAAATCCAAATGTCAAGATATGAATATAAGTGTATTTTTTTAAAAATTAAAATCTCATTTGTAAATAAAATTATAGAATACCTAACTTACCTAAAATGCTTTTACCAGGCAATAATTACATCTCTTTACACAATATATTTTTGTTACTAGCTTATGTTACTAAAACTGTGCAAATTATGTTATGTGCGTAAGATTACTCTTTCTATAAAAAACATATAAATGCAATTTATAATTATTAAAAAATAGCTAATGGTCATTAAAAACAATCTTTGCTAATTAATTTTCTAATCACACTTAAACCAGAACTTCATTAAAATATTGTGTGTCTGTGACGCATTTGTATTAATAACAAGATGATATTATTCTCCTCACTATCAATTGAAACTTATAGAGATGATGAATGACCCCTGATTCTTTTGACAGTTAAAACATTTAGTGCTTGACCCCCTTTTCAATGTATAAAACTGGAATAACTAAAAAAAATCTTTATCGAAGTGGCAGATTATTGTTTTATCTTGACTAACTACCTAGATTTCTGTTTATAATCAACGGTTTTTTATTAAATAAACAAATTACAAATATAGAGCATGTAGAATTATATAGTAGGTCATTACTTGATCTTACATTATTATAAATAACAGGTCTATAATAAGATAGATTAGGACTGTGTCCAATCTTGGATAGTCCGAGAACCATATTAAAAATTTTCTGAGGGCAACATCCAGAAAAAAAAACCACAGTACACAAATTGAATTGATAAGATACTAACCCTTCTATAGTAATCCTTCATAATTGATAAATGGTCCAAATAATGAAGTGTCTTTCAAACTAACTAATGTGGGGTGGATATATTATAAATTAAAATAATATATTCCATACTACAAAAATAATATTAAGTTACATTCCCTTTTTCTACTTTCTAGGTTATGGCATTTTATGATGAACCACAATGGTGTGTTGTCGGAGATACATTTGTGGTTGGCTGCGCGTGGGTTCCGTCCATCGTTTACCGAAAAGACAGTTTCACCGACAACCCCGATGGAAAAGATGCACGATACAAGTGATACATTTATTTATTCTATTGCAATTAATTTGATATAACATCGTCTATATATTACAGATGAATTTAAATACGCTCTATAGTCTGAAAAAACAAGCTCACTCATTTTACATTTATTTATTTCGATATATATAGAAGTAACACGAGTCAATTTTGTTGGCAGTTATGACTAGCGGTCTCCTATAAATAAATTAACGCTTTTAGCTGTACAGTTTTCTAAATAATTTGAATTCATGAAATTATATGACCTCTCTGACACTAATTGTATTTTATCAGCTCAAAATATGGAGTATACAAACCACACTGCGGCCTGGACAATGTAATGATCTCGTGGGGGCACGATGAGTATTTATACAGAGTCCTGAAACATAACGGCTCCAAGCTCCCCGAAGCTGCCTTACATATGATCAGGTAAAATTACTAATTACAATACAGTAAGCCATCCTAATAGCGTATGCGGCAGTCTCTCTTTTAACGTAGTTTTTTTTACAAAACACTCAATTTTCAAGTTAACACTTAAAGTTAGAAACATGAATACAATATGCTATTGGTGAAGGGGCAGGCTTTTCAATGGAGTTTGTCCATTCACAAGCAGGATATTAATAATATTTTGTTATTTGAAACGTCAACAACTTACAACTTTTTAAATTTATAGACTACATACAATGTTTCAGTAATTTTCAATATATTTTTTTCCAGATATCACTCCTTTTATCCATGGCATGCTGGAGGCGATTACAGACATTTGACAACAGAAAATGATGAAGATACACTAGCATGGGTTCTTGAATTCAAGTAGGCTTTATTTCAATATCTTGTGTAACAATTTCACCCCTACATCTTTTTACTTCTTAAATATAGCTATAAAATGTCAATATCGAATAGTTGCATTAACAAATTTTTCAAATATTTTTTTGTAATTTATTGAGTATAGTAGTAACTGACTATTTAACTTACCAGTGACTTTAATGTTAGCTTTAAACTCTCACTGAGAATTACTTTTTTTTCTTTTTAGTTTTAGTTTATCATTAATTATCAATTTTTTATTCAAAATCGCTTAGAGGGACCAATTAACAACGATTATTACAATTTCTTAAAATAGATGTGCTTCAAATAGTCATCGCTCACTTTTTAACTTTAGATGGCAGACTGTCTTCGTGAAATGTTTGAAAATAAAATTATCGCATCATTATAATTTAAGTGATAACTAATTCTCTTAGATCTACACAGTTCAAAGACTTGATTGAGTTGATCTAATCATCGGTTTATTTTTTCAGCAAATACGATTTGTACACAAAAAGTGAACACATCCCCGACATTGAATCCCTGTGGCCATATTACGAAAACTTGATTGACAAGTATATGCCTGGAGTCTTGGAATGGTGATACTTTATGTCACGAAAATAATAATCTGATATACTATATACACTATTTATTATTATCTTGTAACTGCATGCCCTTATTAATAGTATTTTTGTAGTAATTGAAATTTAGAAATAGTTTATAATAACTTAATAGGAAAACTGCGTTTTTTTTCAATTAACAAATTAAAAATTGCAGTTTTTCATAAAGATTTATTTGAAAAAAATATGGTCTCGACATTTTCATTAGAAGATAATGGGTCCAGAACAAAAAGTTTGCAGTCTTTAGTAGTTAGTAATATTTTTATCTATGGTTTAAGAGTAGTTTTAT
Source organism: Himalopsyche anomala (assembly GCA_031772345.1). Taxonomy (NCBI): domain Eukaryota; kingdom Metazoa; phylum Arthropoda; class Insecta; order Trichoptera; family Rhyacophilidae; genus Himalopsyche; species Himalopsyche anomala. Next base: position 3,073,088 of record CM062841.1, on the reverse strand, counting down.
AAAATACCCGAATAAAAAATTGTAATATAATGATATTTAAGAATTTGTTTAATTTGTAATATATTATTAATATAATATAATGATATTCAAAAAATAAAACACTCTTTTGTACTAATTCGACATTTATTTAATAAGATCAGGAATATTTTCAACTGATAACAATAAATAATACATTCAAACAGAGCTATTTATATTAAGCCAAATAAAGGTGCAACAAACAATTGGCGATAGACTTTTATTTTATTTTCAATGTCTATAAAATTCTTGAAGCAATCACTGAAAAAAAAACAAAAGAGTCCTCAATCAATACGTTGCCAAGGGTGACAACCATAAATAATGACGTTTTTCAGTACTGCTTTACAGTGGCGAGTAATGGCACCATGAAATGTGTTTGAGTAACATTATATCGAGTTTCGAAAATAGATGCTTTCGTCGAATACTAGGATTAGAGAAAAGGGGATTTCATTTGATCAGGAATTCGGATATAAGAGAACCAGTGACATTCCTAGGCTATGTGCCGCCCCTAGGCAGAGGTATACCTTTACAATTATATTTTATATATTTTTTAAAATATATAGATATAAAAGTGATTTTTTTTTCATTATTTCTGACTGGTGTAGGAGCGCGAAGGATCAAGTGGAGTGAAGGTGATTAATTGAAGTTCACCCTGGACTGTATGGAAAAGAATTTGATTGATATCTATACATCAAATTCTGGGGCTGGTGGAGCCGAGCTCCAATTTCCCTTTCATCTGGTGTATTTTAATGTTGCTTTTCCCCCGTAGCGTCCTGAATTTACCTGGGCGTAGGTGGGTGCGTGGTCTTTGTGATAGTATCAGTTCTCATTCGTAGGCATTACAAGTGACACTGCCCTCTTTTTTTTTGTCATTTACCTTCAAGTGGAGGTCAAGCCAACAGTGTCTGCAGCAGTCGTTCAAGAAGAGGAGAGGAGAGAGATTATTTATTTTGAGAAAATCATTCGTATCACATAGGAGTACCTGTTCCTGAGGGCTCAATGAAAATATAAAAATAATAAAGCAGCATTTTTCTTTTGATATATAGGAACTTTATTTCAAATGTTCTTATAAGTATAACATCAATGAGGACTTTTCACAACTCAATATTTTTTAACGCTAAACAATATTATTAGGTACAAAATAATAATTACTATTATCGTATTGTATTCACAAAAATAATCTGGCCAAAGAAGAATCTTAAAAAAATTGACCAATCAATCAATGTTGACTTATACTCTTTTGCCTGAACGGACATAGGCTATTTTATCAACCGGAACGGACTTGAGAAATATCGTCGGCAACTCAGTCAAGTCAAAACAATTAATTTTCATTCACAAGACTGTTAAAGCATAACGTATTAGTTAAATGAATGCTTTTTAGCCTCCATTTAATAAATTCCACCCGTATTTGCCTAAAATCTAATTTTAAGGCATTTATATATTGTATAATATTGTAATAAATATCTCAAAAGTGATACATTTTATTGAGAAATACTTTGTAAAATGTAGAAAAAGTTTTGATTATAAAATACATTTAGATAGTTGATATTTATGGATTGATATTTTCAGGATAAATTACAGAAAACAAGGATCAAAATTTATACAAACGTAAATTAGACCACATGAAGTGTGCTAAGTTATTTTAAAGGTATTATCAAGCTGATTAAGGTTGTATGTCTTACGATGATGTAACAAGTCATAAGTCAATGATATTATTATATTATACAAACGTAGATTGTAAATTTAGAAAGAAAAAGGTGAAACAAAAAATAACTAGAAAAATATGTGTTATATGTACAAAAATAACAGTTTTTACATAAAAAGATATAAAACATTTGAATTAAATTAAAAGAAAACGTTAAGCAAAAAGAATATTTTGAAAAGTTCAACTCTTCTAATACAGAAATAAATTAAAGTATAATGAATTATTATTCAATCAACTGCGGCGTGTTCTTTTATACAAATATTATAAAAAATATGTTTTTAAATTTTAATCTACAGTATTAATTTTATTTTGTTCATTGGCTTGATATTAATAATACACAAAATAAGGCAATGCACAGTCAAAATTTCTCCTCTTATATACGTATTCGAAAGTGTAATGTGAAAAGGACCCAAGTCCGATCAGATATTTTAAAAAAAAAGGATGATATGTTACATTGAAATTAATAAATTGACATCTGTGACCAAAAAGATTAAGCTATCATTATTTGAGGAGCTTGGGATCAAAAATGACCAGATTCACCTTTTCCTTAACAGAGAAAAACACACTCTTCTAATAAAAAGTTATTATATTTTGACCCTTATTTGCATGGAAACTAAAAAGCTTTTAGTGATGTTAAAATTAAATTATTCTTTTGAACCAGTATTCCAATATTATAGTGGTATCTCACTTTTTCCAACAACTGGATTTTTGCGTGTTTGATCCCCAAACTCCTCAATTATATCTTATAGCTGATATTACCAAAAAAGTGAAAGTCCATGTTTGTTTTTTTCAGTTTATCCATGTTATTCACTGTACTTAGAGACTGTTATTGTTAAGCTCTTAACTTACTTACATCATGGACTTAAATCGTTTCGACTCCAGTTTTTTATCAAAATATATCAAATCTTTTTTATTCAAGTAAGCGGGCCATCATAAAAAACTGTACATTACGTATATTAATCAATTTGATATTGTAATTATAAGAATTTACAAAAATACACTAGCTTAATTATTGCAGTCACTCTATGGACCAATAGCAAAGCAAACAATCTGTATACACTGTACCTTAGCTTCATTTCAAGTAAAAAAGTGTTCTACAATAGACAAATCCGAATGCTTAAATATGACGCATTAACGGAATGAAAATAAAAAATAAAGTCCACCCACCGAACTCAATAAAGAATAATTATTTAAATCAGTCGTAATAAGATATTAAAAAAATATACTAAATAAATACAATCAATTTACAATCACTCATTATTATCAATCAAACAAAGAAAGCCACTGTCGAATTGCTGAATACATATTCTTTGGAATGAAAAGCATTATTCAATTTTCTTTTTGTAAACATTCAACCTTCTACTAACCATGTTGTGTTACATTCCGATTCCACCGAGCCAATGGTCCCTAGACTATATAGCATCGGCGAAAACACGCATTTAAAGTTACAAACTCTTTTCTTCGCAATATTAGGTTATTGTCACTCCACGATAATCTTTATTATTTTTACACTTTTATACAGTATATCAACTGTGGAAAGGAAAAACAACAAACCTACATATACCAAATTTTACAGGAGGCGCAAAAAACGTGTTTTGATGATTTTAGGCCATATGAAAATTATGAATTATACACAACCTTGAAGTGCACGGAGACTTCTAAACTGGAGTTTAATTGACATAATCAAGTAAAAACCTTTATTTCAGTCTTTTTTCTTGGATTCAATTTTTACAAGGTCATCTTTTTCAAACTTAAAAGCTAAATTTAGATACTAATTCGGCATTTGTAGCTTGCATCTTTTTGATAGTACGTGTATCAAGTTTGATACATTATGATTATCGAAAAAAAACCTGTTTTGAAAAAACTGTGGATTACGTACTTTTTCCTTTCCACAGTCGATATGAATCCAGCATTAAATTTATAATCTTGCTGTGATTTGGTAGATATTTAAAAGCTGAATATAATTTTTCCTTTAGCAATACTGGTTGCAAGCTGTCATTTAGTTTATTATGACAACTAATATGAATTCAACCTTTACACAGCTATGCGAGTTTCTTGGCTTTTGGCAACATTCGCTAAACCACAATTTTGAATGTTTTTTCTTTAAAATTTTAAGTAAATAAAGGATTCTAGACAACTATACTTTTGGAAGGATTATCATATCTAAAGCCAGGATAAAACAACTACATATATCGATGGCCTAGTTCAGTGGAGGGGAACCTGTGGCCTTTCGACTTGATCAAAATATTCTCTTTGATCAAAAAAATTATACGCAAGCGTTTGGAAAAAGCCCATTATATGTTCAACAGTGTTCGAATGAATGTGGCCTTTAGAAATTAAAAGGTTCCCCCACCCCTGGCCTAATTCCATACATCTCTTCTAAAGCTCCACAAAAGTACAAATAATCATTATTTTTTTATCAGTAGGCAGAAAAATAAGGACTCAATTCAAATTTATTGCAACGTTGACAGAAACATAAAAAATAAACAATTTTTAAATAAAACTTTGTGTTAAAGAAAGCTTCAATCGGTAACCGACAAGTCATCCAGTCTTTTAATATTTAAGCCTATAATATTGATACAAGTCACACTTGTGTGCTATTTCACCCCGCTTTTAAGAGATATAATTATGTTTGCGTTTGATTCAAACTGAGTGAAATAATTAGCATACAATCAATTTATCGACTTAATTGGTTTTCATTGGTGGTGGTGGTACTAGCGTGTTGCCAACAGGCCTCAACAATCAACATATCATTAGGACTCAAAACAATAATGCAAATATACTCCTAAAAATTATTCACTACCAACGATGTATGTAACAATAAATAAATATGCATTGTTAAAGTCAAAAACAATTCACTGGCATTGAAATCAAATCTCAAAATTCAAATCTCCCGCGATTCATTTCTCAAATAAATTCTCCGACAATCGCATGCAGCTGGTGCTCGCGGGTGCGTACTTTTTCAGGTCTCGAAATGCTTGTAGATGGCGGTGACGTAGGCCATAACCTGCTGCCAGTCTGGCCTCTCTAATTGTATCATGTCCTGAATATTCTGCGGACAGAGTAAATATTATTGAAACAATTTTTGACAAGCCAACAAAATCTTGACAAGCTGAATTAAAACTGTGAAAAATTTCGACAAATACCAATCTTAACCCTTTGCACTCTAATTGAAATATGTTTTCACATTAATTCGTCTTTAATCAATTTATTATCGTATAATTATAGCCGCCTGTGTGGTCGAGTGGTCAACGTCGTTGGCTTCGGTTACGGAGGGCGTGGGTTCGAATCCCAGTACGGACAGTTTTATAAATTGATTTTTCAATCGATTTATGAATTTCTTAAATTTGAATCATTCAAATTATGTACACTCCCACAGATTTTGTCACTAACGACCCGGGTTTCGCCTTTCGGCATCTTCAGGCGTTCAAGAGCACGGATGAACTTGAACTGACGCTTAGTAAATGGATGTTTCGTGTTTATATATTAAATAAATGTATCACTGAGTCTAAAGCCATCGCTGGCGAAAAAGGGTAAGCTCATGGGAATTCCCAAAGATTTGAGTAGTGAGTGGTTTTTAGAATTATATTTATTTGTTTGTCGGCAAAGGTTTTATGATATTATTTATGATATTATTTATATAGGGTATAGAAGCGGAGACCCAGGAAGGCCTAATATCTCGTTCAAAATCGGAAGACTATGTAACTGTGCCCTATTAATTTCTAAAATTTCCTGGAAAAAGAGCTTATGACTGTCCGTATTTGGGTGTAACATTTTTATCCCCTGTTCCTGATTGAACACGTGTCCTTCCGAAATTAAGTGATTAGCAAAAGTAGACGTGTCCTTTTTCAGTCTAAAGGCTGCCATATGCTCTAATACCCTGATTTTTAAAGTCCTCTCTGTTTTGCCGATATAAAATTTATTACAACAAGAGCATTGTAATCTATAAATTCCAGATTTATTTAGGTAATGTATTTTATCTTTATTGTTAACTAATAATTTGCCTAAAGAGCTTTTACAGTAAAAGGCTGGTCTAACACTATCAGCTAGTTGTTTTTTAATTTTAAGACTAGTATTTCCTAAATAAATGATTCTACGCCAATACCTAGTATGATCTATGTCCTTTGACAATGTACCTTGAAATAACATTTTTTCTGCAAGTTTAGTTTGTTTTTTTGATAAAAGATTGTCTATAAGAGACATATCGTATCCATTGTTGATGGCGATTTGTTTGATGATTTTTAATTCGATATTAAAGTTCTTTTCATTCAAAGGAACACTCACAAGTCTATGAATTTCTGAATGAAAAGCGGCTAGTTTATAAGAAAATGGGTGCATTGAATCCTTATGTATCACTGTATCCGAAAACGTAGGCTTCCGAAATATTTTAAATTCGTGAGAACCGTTTTCAATATTAATATTTAGGTCAAGAAAGTTAATATTCTTGCCTCCGACTTCTAACGTGAATTTAATATTTTTATCTAATGAATTTATAAAGTTATGAAAGTTAGTTATTTGTCTATCCGTTCCATTAAACAAGCAAATAATATCGTCTACATATCGGAACCAATAGACTATAGGTTTGGCTTCTGTTTTGTTTCTAAAAATTTTATCTTCTAAATAGTTCATATAAAATTCAGCTAACAACGGCGACAGACAGTTCCCCATCGCAAGGCCTTCTGTTTGTTTATAAATTTTATTGTTAAATTGGAAATAATTCTGGCCAACGCAAACATCTAATATATTTAGTAACTCTTTTGTTACTATTGGGTTGACTCTACGTGCATTTAAGGTATCTTCGATAATCCTTTTGCATTTGTTGACTGGTACATTAGTAAATAAACTGACCACGTCAAAGGAAATTAATTTTGAGTTGCAAGGAATGATTTGATTTTTAAGTTTTTCAACTAATTCTAATGAATTTTTTACACTATATGTCGGCTTGAATCCACTATGTTTACGAATGAGGGTGTTAGCTTTTTTCGATAATGTATAGGCTTAAATGCACGTAGAGTCAACCCAATAGTAACAAAAGAGTTACTAAATATATTAGATGTTTGCGTTGGCCAGAATTATTTCCAATTTAACAATAAAATTTATAAACAAACAGAAGGCCTTGCGATGGGGAACTGTCTGTCGCCGTTGTTAGCTGAATTTTATATGAACTATTTAGAAGATAAAATTTTTAGAAACAAAACAGAAGCCAAACCTATAGTCTATTGGTTCCGATATGTAGACGATATTATTTGCTTGTTTAATGGAACGGATAGACAAATAACTAACTTTCATAACTTTATAAATTCATTAGATAAAAATATTAAATTCACGTTAGAAGTCGGAGGCAAGAATATTAACTTTCTTGACCTAAATATTAATATTGAAAACGGTTCTCACGAATTTAAAATATTTCGGAAGCCTACGTTTTCGGATACTGTGATACATAAGGATTCAATGCACCCATTTTCTTATAAACTAGCCGCTTTTCATTCAGAAATTCATAGACTTGTGAGTGTTCCTTTGAATGAAAAGAACTTTAATATCGAATTAAAAATCATCAAACAAATCGCCATCAACAATGGATACGATATGTCTCTTATAGACAATCTTTTATCAAAAAAACAAACTAAACTTGCAGAAAAAATGTTATTTCAAGGTACATTGTCAAAGGACATAGATCATACTAGGTATTGGCGTAGAATCATTTATTTAGGAAATACTAGTCTTAAAATTAAAAAACAACTAGCTGATAGTGTTAGACCAGCCTTTTACTGTAAAAGCTCTTTAGGCAAATTATTAGTTAACAATAAAGATAAAATACATTACCTAAATAAATCTGGAATTTATAGATTACAATGCTCTTGTTGTAATAAATTTTATATCGGCAAAACAGAGAGGACTTTAAAAATCAGGGTATTAGAGCATATGGCAGCCTTTAGACTGAAAAAGGACACGTCTACTTTTGCTAATCACTTAATTTCGGAAGGACACGTGTTCAATCAGGAACAGGGGATAAAAATGTTACACCCAAATACGGACAGTCATAAGCTCTTTTTCCAGGAAATTTTAGAAATTAATAGGGCACAGTTACATAGTCTTCCGATTTTGAACGAGATATTAAACCTTCCTGGGTCTCCACTTCTATACCCTATATAAATAATATCATAAATAATATCATAAAACCTTTGCCGACAAACAAATAAATATAATTCTAAAAACCACTCACTACTCAAATCTTTGGGAATTCCCATGAGCTTACCCTTTTTCGCCAGCGATGGCTTTAGACTCAGTGATACATTTATTTAATATATAAACACGAAACATCCATTTACTAAGCGTCAGTTCAAGTTCATCCGTGCGCTTGAACGCCTGAAGATGCCGAAAGGCGAAACCCGTGTTGTTAGTGACAAAATCTGTGGGAGTGTACATAATTTGAATGATTCAAATTTAATATTGAAATTCCACCAAGCACCTTCAGTCGAAATCTTAAATAAATGGATGTATGTGATGTCTTCAATTCCCCACTCCCAACCATCCTATCCTCGAAAGCGATTAGCTTACCACTAGTCCTGTCCTAGCCATTTCTTTCTATCCCTACTCTCTTTGGAAAAAAGAGAGGTTAAGCAACTGAATAAAAAGCAGTTCTTTTAGAAACACTTATTTTGAGACAATCTTCACAAAGAGTTCATATGCTCCATCGGTAATATTTGGATGAAAAAAAAAACTTATATTATTAAAAAACATTGCCAAATCTGTAATGTCAAGTCCAGCTCGACATAGGACTTCTAAGGGTTAAGCTTCCTATAAAGTATCATTTTTGACTTATGTCAATCGTTTTTACTTTAAATATCGTCATTGTTCCGGCAGAAGTTGGTAAATAACAGATTGATAGTTATGTTCACTCACACAAATGAAAAATTTCAGCTTTTAGGATAAAGCCTCTAGAATCGATATTTTAAGTGAAATAGATAATATCAAAATATAGATCCATTAAACCTTCCAAGGACGAGCGTGGCCATATGGTGACAATAAACAGGGTTGTCTATTGATCTCACTATTCGTCCTTTTTCTACCAGAATATCGTTGCCTTCACACAATTTTGGTTAAAAGGGATACAGACTTCAGCTAGTCATTAGCCGCAGGGACGGAAACATACCAAAAGCACATTATTTTAACTTTCGTTTATTTTTAATGGACTTTCTGAAATTGCTAGTTACTATTTTATCAAAAATTTAAATGTTAAATTATGTTGATCTTAAGAGGTGAAATTGTATATAATTTTTAAAATTTCACATTTAGCTATATTTCAACCCCGAATGTTTGTGAGATCATATGGTCACGCTCGTCCTCACTACTGTCTTTACACAATATTACACGTTGTCTATAAAGATAAGCATGACCATATAGTCATGCGGGGTTTCCATGCAACGACTTTGTATATCTTTTTGTTGAAACAAAAGTTATCTGTGACTTCAATGACTTAAAAAAAAACTCGTCTCTGGAGGGTTAATGCCAATCTGACACAAATAGAGTTTAAAATTAATAAACAGGGACAATTACCTACCTTTAAACCAGCATTAATAATAATTGCCTATACAAATTAATGGTTTTTTTTTGACAAACTGGTATAATAAATGCACCAACTGAGTTAGTTATCCCAGACAAAGAATTAACATCAAAAAATCTCTTTGTATACTTACTCATTTTTATCACTTTTGTCACTTACCAACTTCTCCCAGAATGGTGACGATATAATATGTTTAAAACGAAAATATCTCGAAAACAATTTTCTGTGCAATTATTTACGTGATATGCATCTGCGGAGTGAATTGATTACTTACGAGAGTCGTGGGAATGCCGACACTTTCTGCTGCAGCAAACGCCGTTGAAAAGTTGTGCTTCTTGTCCGAAGTGGGTAGTGAGTCGTAAGGCACGCGGGACGGCAGATATGTGTGAAGTAAGGCGCACAACGCCAGCCCGTCGTTCCACGAGGAGCTGTTGAAATAATACAACGGATTAGTGGACACTCGTTTCAAAAAAGCGAGTGAATATATCTCGACAGTTTCATGAATTGATTTTTCAATCGATTCATGGATTTGTGTTCGACGGCGCGTATGTCTGCGATGTCTGAATTCTCACTCACGCATCGGATCTTAAAAACAGGAACTAGCTTATAACTAGTCAAGACTTAATTAATGGTTTTTTAGGAGACCATATGTCCCATATTGAGAGCAGACAAGGTTGTAAAAGAATAAAAATGATTTGAATTTTTTTTTGTTGATAACTTTTCAACATCAGAATTAGATGCTTTTTTTATCCATGTCTGCTCCCTATGTGGAACATATGGCCTCTTAATGGAGGTATTTCAACATCTTTTTTTCTACGAGAACTGTTTGTTAGTCAGTTGCTCAACGTCTCTTTTTCAACGAGAGTAGTAGGGATATAAGGATAAGGCTAGGACAGGACTAGTGGTTAACTAATACGCCCAGTTATTGAACGATGGGATGGATGGAAGGTAAATTAAGACATCACAAACACCCATGCCTTCGAACAGAAATCAATCGAAAAAATGCTGTTCATACTGGGACTTAGATGTAGATGCTTTAGGCTTGATTTAACATCTAGTTAGTCTGGCAATTTCACATACAGCCAATGTTACAATGGAATTACTGATAGTAGAAAACCTTCTCGGTTTCTATAAAATAGAACCTTACCTGAAATTTGTGATGTCAATATTTCTATATCCGACAGTTTTGTTCTGGCACCATTTGAGGAGGGCATTTCTTTTGGAGCCCCCGTTCTTTACGAGGCTGTTCAGGGGATCCTTGCGTTCACCTGAAGCACAGAAAATCGCTAGTTAATATTTGACAACACCGTCAGCGGTTCAAAATCTCTTTACAATTATACCTATAATTACGGCAATTAAAATATTTATAGAATATAATAAGCGAAATTTCATTTTGAAAGATGTAAAGGACAAGCCAAGACAAAGCAGCGAGTGGTAAAAGCTCTAAAAAAAATCACTTTTTCAAACTGTACCTACGAGATGCACTATTGATAAAAATCTTCAGATATACACTACAAAACACAAGGCAATGATCTACTAATATCACAAATCATTAAACAAAACAAATACGTAATTTAAAATAAACTAACTACTGTAACACTACGTCTTACGTGGGGGAAGTTGATGTGAACGCGATCGTGCCGCGTTTTGAAGAAATACAAAGCGGAGCAGCGGCACTGTCTAACATGCCATCTGTCCGCTTTGCCAATTACCAGACAGCATCACGCATTTATCATGACCGGACGCAAGAAATATTTATTTAACACTTCAGTACCGAAACGTCGACAATAGGATCGAGGAGCGATGGGGTACAAAGTGACTCTGGATAAATTTGCGTAATATTTGCATTGCATTGATAGAGGTATCATTGTAAATTACAATAAATATCAACTAGATATTATTGGTATTTAGCGAATGGTTGAAATAAGAAGAATGTACCCCATAGGAACTCGAAGGTAAAAATACAAAATCCATTCACGGAGTGATAATAAATGATTATGGTTTCGTATTTACGATGGATTCATTTTGAATATGAAATTAAATTCGATAACTTTGTTATTGCACTCGTTGTGTTATAATGTAACAGGTGTTTTGCCTCTTTAACTAGATGGCTGCCACAGACGAGACACCTCATAAAAATTTTCGTGCTCAACACTCCAGTTACGAATTAACTCGTCAATAACTAATTAAATTAATAATTGCAAATGATAGCCGGCGTGCTAGGTAATTAAGTACTTTTTTCTACGGCAGAAAAAACGCTAAGAAGCAGCATCAGACATATCCGTAAACCTTGCGATGTTCTGTCTAATGACGCTTTTTGAAGAGGCGAAACACGTGTCACATTTTGTATCACGAGTGGAATAACAAAGTTATCAAATTTAATTTGATATTTTATTGCAATACAGTACATGACGTTCTTGTATGGCACTGATAAAATCTCTACGTCTGTCGTGATCAAATAGCAAACACTGCCGCATGCTATTCAGCTATATAATGCCAAGTATATACTTTGTAACTTTGTAAGGTTCAATAAAATATTCCACTCATGTGGCCCTTGCAAGACTGTATTTTGTACGTTTAAATGCATCGTAAGAAGTTATCATAACATAGGTCTTGAATCATTGAATATGACAGAAATGTTCCCCGTTAATATTGGTCGGCCACCGAAACGCAAATGACAACAACACAACTTACCAAATTTAGTCAAACTCGAGTTACTTTGTTCAATTCCTCTCGTGTTTATGTCAAGTTATTTGAAATTCAAAAATTATCTAGCACACGTTAACTAAGGTGTATTTCAGACAGGGTCGAGACATTACCGCCGGAACCAAAATCGTCGAGACATTGCTGCCGTTTATACTACAGTAAAGTTTATCCATTGCATTCATCGATACAGCAGAAAGTTGAGGGAAATATTGACTTTGATTCTATCAATAATTGATTAAATATTTTACTGAGGCTTCCAGTATCAAACACGGTCATGCCAAGTCAGTTTCACTTTATTTTTTAAGAGGAACGAATGTTTGTTTAACTACTTTTTAACGAAATTTTAATGCGAATAAATTTTAATAACATCAAAAAACACAGATACTAAAAGTAAATATTAAACGTTAAGCGTCTGACATTTAGTCCGCTGATTCAAATCTTGCAATCTGATTGGCTCTCGTTGACTCGATCGATATGATAACAAGATGCGAATGACTTAGTCACTTTTGAAAATAAAATGATTATTTAAAGTTGATTTTTATAGATTTTTTGAATGAATTTGAAACTGAAACCGATATTGAATTTTGAGTATTAAAAAAGTGCACACCGGCAAAAACATGACTTGGCCATGTTTGATACCGGACACCACAATTCTTATCAATAGATTTTAGTATCACATAAGCTTCAACCGTCGAACTTCCACTTAAATATGTTATTTACATTTAGATTGGTGCAAAGTTTGTTTGAATTAAGGATTCAGTGTTTGTTAGTGTCATAAAATTTGGACAAAAAAACGGGGTTCAATCTGTGAGAAAGATTACAAAACAGCCCTATCCGAAAGTGAAATGAAAAGAGACTAACTAAGATCTCCATAGCTATTTCTTCGGACAAACGTCTCCATGGCCTTATTGTGCTGCATCAGCGAGTGCACGCTGGACGTCTGATCGTCGGTGAGGTTGGCCGTCGTTTGGATCTTGGAAGCGGCCGCCAGAGAAGACATCTTCAACCCCGGTGACAACATCATGCCTCCGTTATAGTCGCCCTTCGATTGATCTTCGGAGCGGACGAATTTATTTTGCAAGCAGGTGCGGGAAAAGGGTAGCGTGCGATGGAAAGGAAGAAAAGAATAAAATGTAAATACCTGACGCAGGTGCCGACAAAATAAATATCCCGTATCATTGTGAACTGTTTCCGAGATTTTAGGAGAGAGAAAACATACCGATGGCCTAGTTCCATGGAACGACAAGTCAAAAATTTGTTGTTTTGAGTTATATTACCCATTATAATCGAATTACTCTCGAATAGCTCCTCAAAAGTACAAGAAGAAAAAATTACTAGTTTTCTCTCAGTAGGCAGATGTTTCCATATGGAAATAAAGAAATATAAACAATCGTCTCTCAGTTCCATATAAATACAACTCGAAATGTCATTTCATGGTTTTGTCAACGTTGCAATAAATTTGAATTGAATTGAGATAAATGACTAAATGATTCACTAAAAAGATGAGGGAAATAATAATTATCACTTTTTTAGAACTCAGTTTAGATGTCTAAAAACTTTGGTCAGTCATATCTAAAAACTACCAATTTTTAGTTGTAGCATGAAGCATTTAGGTGTATTTGCATGAAATCCCAATTGCAATAGAAACATAGCTTTATCGTCAGACGAGGAGTGATACACCATTATACAACAGATGAAATCTATTATTTATTTTAACAATAGACCCATCAGGTCTATCTTCGAATCCTCGAAAATAAAAATAAATAAAAAAAAATCTTCGAAAAAGAGGATTCCGATTTTTTTTTCATGACGACAGATTTGTTTGATAAACTGACTGACATCATAATAATAAATCTACCATGCTTAAAAAAAAAAAATTGGCAAAAAATAAAATCGTAGAACAATCTGGAATCTGCAACCTAAACATTTATTCTACAGCACAAAATACACATCAAATTTGATAGAGAACACATGCTTCTGTGGCATATATGTACATACATGATCGTGTTTGTATGACATTATATATATAAAATTGAATTTGATAGCCGTGATGTTGTGTTACAAATTGTGACACGTGTTTCGGCTCTTTGAAAAGCATAACAAGAAAGAAGCGTGTCACAATTTGCTGTCAAATTTAATTTCATATATTAAAAATGAACATTCGCAATGTTACCGTCGAATTCATCGAATAAATAAAAACGGCATACAAATATAATCATGTAATGCACACCTATTAGAAAACACAATAAGAAAAGTGCCTGGATAAAATAAATGCTTCCAGACATTTTTGTTTATCGACTGTGGAAAGGAAAAAGGACATGAACTACAGTTTTTTCAAAACAGCCTTTTTTCGATAATCACAATGTATCAAACTTAATACACGTTCTATCAAAAGGATGTACGCTGCACATGCCGATTTAGTATCTAAATTTAGCTTTTAAGTTTGAAAATAGACGAGCTTGTGAAAATTTAAACCAAGAAAAAAGACTGAAAAAAAAGTTTTTCCTAGACAATTTCATTAATTAATATTAGATTATGTCATTTAAACACCAGTTTAGAAGTCTCCGTACATTTCAAAAGGTTGTGTATATTTCATAATTTGCTTATGGCCCAAAATCATCAAAACACATTTTTTGTGAAATTTGCTATGTGTGGGTTATGTTCTTTTTCCTTTCCACAGTCGATTTTATTAACTAATTAGTTTGAAATAATCACAGATATTATATTTATATCATCATGCTTACATATAAAGACTACGCAATTTTTAAAAGGCAAAAGAAAGCTTAACAGAATGAAGGCCTCCGCACATGATTGAACAATTGACACAATATTGTTTGCTGTGTAGTATATATATTGGCAAAATTTTTTGTTGTTTACCAAGAATGATGATAGTAATAAGTGTCGCTTCCAAGAGACGTTTAAAAGAATTGTGCTTAATACAATTCTTTGTCTCTCCCGTAAAACCTTTTGTAAAATATGGAGATACACAGTTTATAGATCAGATGAGGCCCCCAGTATCGAACACGTCATGTTTTTGCCGATGAATTCCGGTAGGAAATCAATTTTAAATAATGATTTTAGTATCAAATTTGGCCACGTCAAAGAAATCTTATCGTACTGGCCAATTACAGGATTTGAATCAGCTGACTGAATGTCATTCAGTATTTAGTATGAAATTTAAATGCTTAATGAGTTGACGTTTAACGTTTGAGTTTTTCGTTGTTATCAGCATTAAAATTTCGTTAAAAACTACCCAAACAAAATTTCGACTCTCCTGAAAAATAAAATGAAACTAATTTGGCCATGTTTGATACTTGTACGCCTTATTGATCGATAATAAAAGCATTTTTCAATAGAATAAATAAAGCAGCTCTGTCAGTTCAATTATGTAAGGAAGCCTTCGTATATATAATAATAATACAATATGTTTCACAAATGAAAATAATATAAAAATAGCGCATGCAGTAAATAGATTGTGGAAATTCATGTTTGACATAAGATTAAAATTGATTATTTTGTTATTCCACTGTCTATGGAATAACAAAGTTATCAATTACAGTTTTTTTTTTTATTTATGCTTGATAATATAATTTATATTGATTTATATCATATTCGTTCAACGTGGTAAACAGGAAAATGATATTTAAAAAACACATATTACAGATCATATTTCTGCAAAGAATGATTTGTATGTGATGATGGGCGTGGTATATTGAACTAGTAGAAGTACAATTTGTCTAAAACCATTTTTCATGACTTTTTACTAAAATAAATAATAGCTTTGCTCTCAGTCATAATTGATATTTTTGTCATAAATTGATACTAATTGCTAATAAATAACCTGACAGGTTAGAAAGAAATTTACAAAGATTGGATAAGGTTAGGTTAGAATTTTACCCAGCCTTTACCTTATCGATAATTAATGATTTGCAACATGGTAGTTACAGAAATCCAACAAAATTTTGTAGGGATTGTAATCATTTTACAATAAACTCCCACTATTAACCCTTTGAGGAGTATCGCCGCATACGTGCAGCAGAATGTTGTGTTGTCTAATATTCATTGCCATTCTGCAAATCGGTAGCCGTACAAAACTGAGCGTAAAATTACTTTTCGTCGCGATTCCCTTCCTGGAATCAATGTCAGTAGAGCGGGATATGTTTACAGAAAGAAGCAAAAAAAGATCTAGACCCAAATTGGAAGTAATAGCTTCTTGAAAATTATTGAAAAGTAAAAATGAGTTTGTAAATTTATATTTCTAATTATGCGTTGTAAAATTATAAAAAAAGATTTACCACCTAAAATATTATTCATATTTTTCCCAGACTGACCAATAAACAAAAATAACCTAATTTAGTAAAAATTAACTCACCACTCAAAGGGTTAAAATAATCTTCATAATTAATCCTATTTATGGTTATCCCTTGACTAAACTATTTTTTTTTTTTGATACGGTAATCAATGGAAAATAATCATAGACAAACTGACTCATCATCAAACCTTAAAATAACTTTCTACTAATAAATATGTAATATTTCAATGTTTCCACAAAATTTGTTTTATAACTTCCTGAAGTCAATATATTATATTTATTGTTGTAATTGGCAAAACTAAAATGATGCTACAAGATAAAATTCAATCAATTACCGTTGGTAATGATCATTCCGCGAGGGCTCCTGGCAGACGCGGGAGGTTTACTTAGAGGAGACGCTCCGTTGTAAGCGTTTGCGGTCGGGGTTCCAGGCATCGAGTTGTGATTCAGTCCTCCGTTGCTCGTCGGGCCGCTGTTCGGGCTCGGGGACGGCGGTTGGTCTCCCAGTGGACTCTTCAGATTCTGAAATAAGAAAATTGATGTTCAGAGCATTCATTACCGCAAACAGCTATCAACGTTTGCACTAACCTGGAGTCTGCTAATATATCAACTGTTTAATATGACTGATCACGAGATTTTTTTATGTATTAAACATCACTCGATTGGTGATTTTTCATTTTTGTGTGTAGCAATAGTACAAATAATCAAAATATAAGAAAAAACCTAACTTTGTAAAAATTAACTCACTCCTAAAAGAGAGTTAAAAATTATTTAAATCATAATATAAAGGGATATGTTTAGAATGAATCAAACTGTTTTACCTGAGCGTTCTGCTGGGCTTCAAGATTCTCGGCAGCCACCAGACTGCTTAAACTTGATGTGGATGAAGTCAGAGATCCTCCGCCGCTGGCCTTTGCCTGCTTGGCGGCATTTTCAATACTCTCGATAAGAGATTTGACACTCAGCCTCGAATCTTGCCGGCTGACTCCGCCTAAATATTCAAATAACATACCATTATACATATCATAGATAAGCAAAGGAAACATTAGTGATTTATTGTGAAGTGGTGAAGTTTCTAAGTTCATTCTCTTTTTTGCCATCAGTTATATTAGGGTTCAAATCTGTGAGCACTGCAACCAAAGACAGCAACAAACACACATTTGTATGTTTAAAATAGAATTGTTAAAATTTTGTACACTTTCACACGTTTTGTCACTAACGACCTGGGTTCCGTCTTTGGACGTTATAATTTTTTTGGGCTTAAAATTTTCACAAATTTCTCGTACGTAATAAAAAAAAGATTTTTCAAGGTGAAACCTAATATATACTACGTAAAAAATGAGCATTGCTTGAAAAATAATCACAAAAAAAAGATTATACCAATGTCAGGCATTTTTTTGTCTCTATCGAAAAATATTATTTTTTAAGTTTTTCGATGCAATAAATTGGTGAAAATTTAATAAGGTGGTACGTGTGCTCATACCTTTATTGTTCCTCCGCTGCGCCGTCTGCGACGACATCATGTCCTGGATGGAGGCGCTGGTCAGCAGAGGCAGGGGCGAGGGAGTGGGTGACGGAGGTAAAATTGGCGGCGTGGGAGGTGGCTGCGGAGGCGTTGCGATCTCTTCGGACGAAGGGGAGCGCAAGTTGGGCGACAACGGCACCTGACTTAACACGCTGCCAGCTGTAATTATCACAACAAAATTAGCCGAGAGTGACAAATGAAATGATGTATATAAATTGGATACATTTTAACAGGTTCTAAAATATTTTAATACCATTCCTTTGTTAACGCATTACGCAAGGGTTGCCTGGTTTGGTGAATAGTATTGTTACCGCCTTTATATTGTTGGGTAAAGTATTCATTCTATGTTTTGTTAATAATTTGCGTTAACAAAAAAAGCTGCGCGGTAAATTCAAGGACTGAGCATAATTATTAATCTTTAAACGCCCGGCAGCAGTGATTATGGTACATTTCGCTATCGGATTACACTGATTTATGAAAATAGTATTCAAAATATGAATATTAGCTTACATAAATGATGACTGAGATACCGATCCATAATTTTATTTTCAGTTTCGATAAATATTTTTGTCATATTGAGTAATATAAACATCTGCGTTACAAGGTCGACTCTTGGAATATGCGTTGTGTTAGGTGGACCGTAATAAATCAGCTTTATCCAACCATACAATATATTTCAATTCTCTATTTTTTTGTAATGTTATGGTTAAAAAATTTTAAGTTGTCTATAATGTTTATTAATAACAGCTTAACGACCGTGGACGCGTATTTGAGTCTTTGAAAAACAAAGGTTGCTGGTCGGCGGACGCATATATGCGTATAGGCGAAGTGTCTGGAAGCTAAGAAAATTAAATTTTGTAAAGATATCTCAATTTGCTTACAAATTATAGAGAATTTAGTAAAATTACAATTTTTCGCAAAATTTTATTTCGCCAGGTGAAATTTTATAAAAAAAACGTGCGGTCGTTAAGCTGTTAATATTAAATGTAAAAAAAACTTTCGTTAGTTATAAACAATCTTTTATTTTACCCACATAGGCTGACTAGTTTTAGAGATATAATTATTTTTATAAAAGCTACGGGTCGTGCAAATATTTCGCAATAAGTCCACGGGCGTTAATACAGAAGAGACAGGATGGTCAAAAAAAATTATTAAAGGCAGTTGATTACTTCAACAATGTGACTAATATAGTGGGCGAATTAAAATTATTACTAACCATTTTACGGTGTTAATAGTGTGTGCTTTCACCCGAGCGTAATCTATTGACAAATCCCCGGTAATTAATCAGAACACTATCAAAAATGTGGTTTTTAAATTAAATTTTAACCTTTTCTAAAAAAAAACAGTCTTCCTGTAAAGGACATCTCAAAAGGTTATAATTTCAACAACAATGTGTGATAAAAAAAATGCGAAATATCATCATTCGAATGACATTAGATATGATATATACTCCCACCAATAATGACGTTTTAAGACGGACATAATTTTGAAATGCCAGCTGAACACTTTTCATGCAATAAATAATAAAACACATAAAAACAATGTCACGGAGAAATATAACCAATTTCATGCACAGGAACATTGGACTTTGTCATGGAAAATTGAAGATGATGAAAGATCAAGCAATTTGAAATGACTTGATGGAAGGTTCAACAGTCAGGACTCTGCGGTCAAGTGACTCTAGGTTTTTGTGAAGGGCAATAACAGAGAGTGATTATTTAACCACTAGTCCTGTTCTAACCCTATTCTTCTATCCTTACTCTCTTCAGTAACAATTGTTTTTACTGATACCTCCATATGCTATAAAACATAATTTTAAAAAAGGTGGTACAGTCAAACTCTGTTATTACGATCACGGAAATAGCGAGATCTTGGATGTAATGAGGAAACGTTCATTGACATTTTAGTTTATGGTTTTCTCCATACATTTATTCACTTTTATAACAAGCTACTTCTCGGGCATAGCGAGCAAAAATATCGTCAATAAGAATAAAAACAATGAAACATGTATAAATTTTAAATTTTATAAAAAAAGTGGATTGACAGAAAAATGTAATATGTGTGTAAATAAATTCCAATTGTGTATTTTTGTTTGATTTGTGACTCTTTGTGTTATGTGCCCGCTCCAGATACTTCATGTGATGAGTATGTTTGTAAGCATTTAAAAATGCCTATTCTCTGATATAACGAGTAATGTTTATAACAAACAAATTCAGTCAGTCGCATCTTCCTTGTAATAACCAAGTTTGACTGTATATAATATTCAAAAAAATAAATATATGGATTTGTACTAATTTCTTACATTTATTTATTAAGATCACGACCGGTTTCATTCACGATGAGCATTATCAACTGATAAGAGAATAAAATGTTACTTAATAAATAAAAGTGGGAATTAGTATAAATTTAATATATATTTTATTACAATGAAGACCTTAAAAGTGATAATATAGAAACTGGTTTTTTTTCAGACTATTGAACAAATACTCCGCAGATGATATGGAAGAACCATTTGGCTACAGAGGCCGCCCGTCATTATTTCTTCGAAGTTTCACTCGGCATCACCAGGTCATTAATGAAAAGCAACAGAACACCATCACGACAAAGTCAAAATTCATGCTGAGGTGTGATTACAAAAACATACAGTAACTATATTACGAAAAATTCGATCACAAAATGCCAAAACACACACAAAAAAGGACACCATGAAAAAAGGCAACACGAAACTATTCACTAACATAAAACAGCAAAAAAAAAAACGGTTTTAGGATATGAAGGTATGAACACATAGATCAATAAATGAATATTTCCATCCGGGGTTTCGAACCCTTGATCACAAAGCTGAGAAGAACGAATGCTCTAGAACAGTGTTTCTCAAGTGTTTCTCAAGCTCACATTTTTCAATGATTGTGGAAACCTTGAATTCGCAACTTTTTTTAGACAAGGAAGCTAATCTAAAAAGCGAAAATATTTCAATAATTTCATTTAGCTAAAAAAATTCTATTTTTTTTCACAGTCATTAATATCAGGATCCGGAAATAATTGTGTCTCGAGTCTCGAAAAACTAATGTCTACGGGTCACGTAACAATATGAGACTCAAAAGGGTCACGGGCTCAAAAAGATTGAGAAACTATGCTCTAGTATACGAATGGTGAACCCACGAAATAGGCTTTATATCACTTTTAAGGGAAATTCTGAGTGGTAAAGACAAATGCATAATATTCAATTCGATAACTTTGTTATTCCATTGATTGTGTAACAATTTGTGACACCTGTTTCATTTTTTAATTTTGTAACATTAAGAATTAGAATCGATGTTTACTTTATCAATTAATAACCTTACGATAGTTAGTCTAAAGATGCTTCGCAAAGAGACAAAACACGTGTCACAATCAGTGGAATAATAAAGTTGTTAAATTGGATTTCATATCAAAAATTATTTCCAAAAAGTTACCGCTGAAAACATCGAAAATGTTTCCTATCTATTAACCGTTTGAATACCGCGCAAATAAATCATTAATATGTCCCAGAGATACTGCGTGTTTTTGAAAAAAATAATTTTGCCTAATATGCACTCGAATTCGACATTTTAAAGACATATTCATCAAAATATTGCTTATATTCCATTAGAATACCAAGTATTTGATTTTTTTAATGTCTTGGACATCCGTGTTCGCTTGCATATGTTCCGGACACCTGTGTCCGCTTGGTGTTCAAGTGGTTAATAAAATAAAACTCCACTTTGTTTGTAATAATTCCACCATTTTTTATAATAGCCGGTTTTGTACATTAAAAGCATGATGAGCGAAAATCCTATCATATAAAAAATATGGAAGTGTTACAAAAAAAAAATGAGTCATAAAGCAATATTTCCCCGCTATCAATAATGAATGATTACTGTTAATATTATGGACATGGCGACACTCTGTAATAACAGTAAACAGACATAATTTAAACATATTGTACGTGTATTATGAATACTTAAATGTAACAGACGCATCACAGAAACAGTAACACATTTCTTTCGAAAGGACGTTGACAAAAGCTCAAATATTAATCCCGTATGTAAGTTTGACTCACGATTACTACCATTGTTTGATTGCGTTTTCACCAGTTCTTGTATCATCGAACGGGTCGGTATTGAGACTCTCCGTTTACCAGGAATCGACGACCTTCTACTGGACGACTCGAAATCGGTGACATCGACAAGATTCGAATCTTGAAGCACACCGCAGTCTTCAATCTTTACCACAGGAATTGACCGGTTCCGAGGAATATTCGATTTCTGCATTGTATCGCTGTAACTCTTATCCAAATTAAAACTGACCGTTTTAAAGTTGAAAGTAATTTTCGGTTCCGAAACGACTCTCTTATGACTTGAATCTTTTTGAGCGGACCGTCGTAAAGAAAAATTTTCACTGGCCGGCCGTAGAGTTATCGAATCGGCCACGGTGTCAGACGTCGCGCTCGGAGTTCTAGCCAATTTTAGTACGGATCTACGTATCAATACTTTATCAATTTCAATATCGGACGGCTTGGTATCATTTTTTTTATTATCCGATTCGTCAATCGGATTTATATCATCCGATAAACGAGACGTTTCAAGACAAATACTTTCCACTTCGTGTTTTATCGATTTTAAACTGTCGTGTAAGTTACTAAGATCGGTTGTCACCAAGCTTACATCCCTGGAGAGATCGCTCAATTCGCTCGAGTCTAAGCTCGGACTACCGAAGACTTCGTAGGTGCTCGACGAAAAATCAGAAATACTCATCGAACTCTCCACGTCTCTATTCAACGAATCGTAAGGCGAATATACTTCTGTATAATCCGAACCCATCGAGATTCGTTTCAAAGTATCGACATTTCTCAAATCAGAATAAACAAAGTCTTTCGATGCCGATAAAGAGTTGGATACTTCAACCGGACTTATTGACAGTCGCTTCTCGGTTAGGAATGACAGTTTAGACGATATCGGCACAGCAAACTGTCTCTTTGCGACTTCCGGCGTTAATTTAACAGGAATATTTCTCGGCATCGGGACAGGTAGTTTCAGCGGATCTGTGTTTGCGATCCTTTCGCTTTTGATTGATCCATTTGTACTCGGTTGGCTATAACTCAATACAGATTCAATATCTGCAGCGGAATACTGATCACAGAAAAATTTCGTTACAACAGAGTCATTATTGTTGTTACTTTCAAAGATCGATTCATTCTTTAACTGTCCATTTCCGATCTTCGAATCTTTCTCGACAGGTCTGTTTTCACCCGGAAGTAATTTTAATGAACATTCCGGCATGCTAAACCTTCTATCTTTTGCATCAGTAATGAATACATTATCAGATCCCACGAGAGTGCTGGAACTATCCGTAAATTTCATATCGTTCATCCATTGAGATAAATCTTGATTTAAATCATCCTGACTCTTTACTAAATTAAAATTATTGTTACTAAAGGCTGCCAATCGGCTTAGATTCTCGGTACTAAACGACTTCGGCTTTCCTTTGAAGTAATCCAACGAGCTCTTGCTGAATATTGTTCGTCCGCGTTTCAACTGCCGCCCGCTGAATTTGAAATTGTCTTCGATGTTCGATGCCCGCAAAGCAAACGGTTTCTGTTTCGCCATTTTACGCTTCTCAAACAGAAAACTAGGCGAATTAGTATCGTCTACTTTGGGGCTATACGGAAAATCCTGACCGACAATCTCGGCGACTAAATTAACAGCGGAATTCGTTTTACTCGACTGCAGAGTGTCGCAGTACGTCAGATCGTCTCCGTGATAATTGGCTTTGATGATCCTCGGTAAATCAGGGGATTTCTGATAACTAGCGTTCGACGAGACATCGGACACAACCGACATCCTGCTGACGTAACGGTTTCTTATGCTCTCGTATTCGTCGTCGATCACCGGTAAACCACATTGCATCATCATAGAGTCTGGCAAGCTGTTCACATTGGCATCGAAGTACGTTTTCGAAAACTGAACAGCTGATGGTTTTCGAGTTAAAGAGTCACGTTTGCTTCTGTCATTTATTGTAACAGAACCGTTTGACGTCTCACCTGGTTTATGCAAAAATTAGAAACATAAGACAAAAATGTTAATACATACAATAATTCGTCAGTTTCATGCAAGAAGTCATTAAGTGGCAAAATTTTGATTCTAAGATAATCGGCTTTAAAAAAAAATATATATAATGTAGTTCTTAAAACTACTCACCATTCAAATCTGTGGGCATTCCCATGGGCTAATCTTTTTATATAAACACGAAACATTCATTTACTAAGTGTCAGTTCAAGTTCATCCGTGCACTTGAACGCTTGAAGATGCCGAAAGGCGAAGCCCGGGTCGTTAGTGACAAAATTTATGTGTATGTACATAATTTGAACGATCCAAATTTAAAAATGCATGTTTTTCAACATAATGAATTATTTACTGAGTAATACAATACGTAGATTGTGATATCTAACTCAGTTTTGACTGTCATGTCACTTAACGACTTCTTGCAACAAACCGAAGAATTATCAACAAAAAAATATTCTTGATTAAACCTTCAAATAGTATCACCATATATGTATAGCTGAGTATTTTTTTATACTCCGATATTGACCCAAATTGTGATGACTCCTTGGTAGTCCGCTTCTTCTCGAACAAGTTGCATGGGCGGTACAGTGTGATGTTGAATATAGCATGTTCAAATAACTCGTAAGATATCTATCATGATACTACGAGAGATAGGTGTAAATATAAAATTATGAATATTGATCTAAGTCGGCTTTAATTCAAAATCAACATATTTCACTCAAATCAACAATAAGCTACGTGCAAAGCTTTACTATAGGGACATGCAGTATAATAAATATATAATATTTTCAATAGAACTGTTCAGAAAGTCAGCATATTTAAATTTATAACTGATACAGATATTTGTTACTTTGTTTTACACTTGACGATGAAGACTTCAATGGTATCTCACATTGGATTGAGAAACAAGACACTTCGATACTGTTGGAGACTTCTTTCGAAAACTCGCAACAAAAATAAATGTCAACGTAAAATGTCGTTGCTAAAAAAAACCCCTAATGTAATTAATAATATAAACATCAGTTTAATTTATCCTAATTTACCTTGAAAAATCCCATATTGCTTATAGTTCTTCGAAACACTAAAGTCATATTTAATAAATGTAATACTATTATTGTAATATAAGCAAGATGTATTGTGTATCTCTTCGGAGCCAGTATATATAGCTGAGCAAAATGTAAATTTAAACATAGTTCTGACGATGGCGATAGCCGAAATAGCTATTAACTAATATTATAAAAACTGTATAACTGAATACGTTGCTATTTTTACGTTTGTAATGGAGTTCTACCAAGTAAATGTCAATTCAATCAACAAAGAATAAATTTCAACTCGCACAATTAACCTGTTGTCAAATTAACCGTGAGATATTTGTTTTTTCACTAAGCCTGCTATTGACAGATCAAGTGACAAAACAAATGACTGCAGTTCGATTCTTATTGGATTCTCTGTGACTAATTTATTTTCATTATAGTTATTAAGCACCAGCTTTCCAATGGAAAAACAAATGACTTACGACCTCAGTGATCCTAAGCCCTCGATTTATTCTTTTAACCATGCTTGCCGTTGACAAAACAACGTTAGAGTAAGAAAACGACTGAGTTGTGATGAATCTAATATTTCCATAGAGGCAAAATAGTTCACAGTTTTACAATGATTCACCAAAATCATCAAAGCATATTTAATTTTGAGTATTTTTTACACATTACAATTCTAATGAAAGTGAGTGTTTATTGTTCATCAGATATTAATTTATAACTATAGATTATAATTTTTATTTTTACCTTTCAGCTGATCAATTTGACTCTCGAGCGAACGCACTCGTTCCCTGTGGACCTTATTTTCGAGCACCAGCTTCTCTAGCTCCCTCTGGGCTTCAGTCTTGAAATCGTTGGCAACCCTCACGGTCATCAGCAGATCAGACTGGAACTGCTTCCATTCCACCGCCTGCGACAGAGAAAAGACAATACATTAATTCACCAAACTAAAAAAATACTCTCGATTCCACTCTAGAATCAAAGCTTGTCCATACGACACTACTGGAAGTCACAAACTGTAATTTAGCCAATCACTGTAAGGTCCCTTGTTTCAGAATTCTACAGTACCCGTTAATAAAATCTTCACATCACATCATGTTTGTCTCGTGCAGTAAATCAAATTCACTTAAATGTCATATGCACACATTATTATGTTTGTTTCGGACAACAAATTAGCAATCCATTTCAGCTGAATTTCCTTCCTGGCAACGTACTAGGCAAAAAAATAAAAATATTTTCCCAGACTGATAATTTTTTTTTTATCCATGTCCGCTCCCAATGTGGAGCATATGGTCTCCTAATGGAGGTATCTCAACATCTTCTTTTTTTTTTCTACGAGAATTGTTTGTTACTCAGTCGCTCAACCTCACTTTTTTTCTAAGTGAGTAGTAGGGACAGAAGAATAAGGCTAGAACAGGACTAGCGGTTAATTAATCGCTATTGCTACATCCAGTTATTAAAGGATCAGAAGGATGGTAAGAGAGGAAATAATGTGAATTGACATCGCAAACAGCCAGATCCCACCTTTAATTGAATTACACATTAAAATAAAAAATAGTGGTAAATTTTTTTGTGTAAAGTAATCGAAATATAAGAATAAATAAATTTAATTAAAAAAAAGCACTAAAGCAGTGGATTCCAAACTTTATGTTACTACGCCTCCCTTTGAAAATAAAAAAATCTTCGTGCCTACCCGTCCTTTATTTCATATAATAATAAAGCAATGTTTTAAGGAGTAAATAAATATTTTAAAATATCCACGCCTCCCAGGTTGGAAATCGCTGCACTAAGGGGTCAAATTATAAATTAACAAAATTTTAGTGTCACATTATTTTAAAAACGAGAAAAAAAAAGCAAAAACGTTTAAATGAAGAAATCGCTGCACTAAAGGGTTAAAGTATAAATAAACAAAGTTTAAGTACCACAACATTATTTTGAAAAATAAAAGGAAAAAAAAGAATCTAAATCCAGAGCTGCACGTGACAGATCATTCAATTTCAATGTTCAACGAAAGTCAAAGGCGAGACAGATATAAATAGTTTGTCAATATTTTGACAAGTTATCAAAAATAACGTCGCTAACCTGATTTTTCCACTGCAGATTAAAACATTTTTTTTTTAATTTTTACTCAAATATTTTTTGATTTAAATATTAATTATTAAAAAATTAACATTTGTTATCGTCAAATTTTAATTATTGTTATTCTGTACACTTAACACAAAATTTTGTCGATAACGACCCGAGTCGAAGTTCTAAATTTGTTATTCATTGATTTTTAACAGCGGACAACCGATCATGTTTATGTCCAAACATTGACTGATGAGAAATAAAATAATAAAAGGAATAAAAATTTATACGATCGATCGTGGTGTGATATCATTCACAATAAAACAAAGCATGCAAATGAAGGAAGGCACAAATACACAAATGACTAATCAATTATTCACAGAATGGTCGCAAAGTAACCAAAGGATAAGGATGATATTTTTATTAATTGTCATGAGAGAATAAGTCGCATTTGGTGGCCAGGCAGGAAGTGGATTAAAATGACGTCCTACTTCAATATCCCTGTCAAATACGAGTGCATTTAAAGCAAAACTTAAGTATGGATAACTGCGGAAAGGAAAAAGGACGTAACCCACACATACCAAATTTTACAGGAGGCACAAAAAAACGTGTTTTGATGATTTTGGGCCATATGCAATCAATTATGAATTATACACAACCTTGAAGTGCACGGAGACTTCTAAACTGGTGTTTAATTGACATAATCTAATATTAATTAAAGAAATTGTCTAGGAAAAACTTTTATTTCAGTATTTTTTCTTGGTTTCAATTTTTTATAAGCTCATCTTTTTCAAACTTAAAAGCTAAATTTAGATACTATTTCGGCATTTGCAGCTTGATAGAACGTGTATCAAGTTTGATACATGATACAAAAAGCTGTTTTGAAAAAACTGTGAGTTATGTCCTTTTTCCTTTCCAAAGTCGAATAGTACGGATGGCCAAGTTTGTGGGCAACCAAATACTGAAACCAGTGGTAGTCATAAGAAGAGTAATAATTCAAAGCACAACATAATGTCTATGAAAGAGAAACAAAATGGATAAATAATAAAAGACACACAATTTAAAAGCATCAGGCGTATGACTAGGAATGGCTATGTAATAGACGTCTTTACCCACCCCTGGTATAGTATATAAGGAGGTATATTTTTTGCCCACTGTAGTCTACATGGTAAGAGCTAGGCTCTACAGATCAGTCAGGTTCTGGGTTCAAGTCCCCCCGTAAGGACAATGTCAAATTTAGATTTTTTTCAATTTGAATTTGAGATCTAAAACATGGGTGTTTGTGATGTCATTCTTCTCAAGTGAATTTCATCGAGTTTGTCTTGTATGGTTTTTCAATTTCAAAATATTTCGTGCATTGTCATGAGCTGTAATGCCAAATATTTTTTAAAAATATATATTTGATACAATATGGATACGTTGCTACGTGAACACGCTTCATTGTAAATTTATCATCTCTGCAGCGCTCACATTCATCAATCGGCAATGATGGAAAGGATTGCAAATAAACAACACCATCAGAAATTTGATTCCCAAGGACTTAAAATTCCACAAAGTTGGCACAAAAAGAAATATGTGTAAGATAACTGCCCTCCGAGCCCTCTTCTTTATATCTTTTTATCTGTACAGTCTCTGAAAAAGAAATATTGAATGATTGACTTGCAACCGATTCTCATAAAAACAGCTTGTATTGAGACGCTCTATTATAAATCCACACTTTTAACATTGGAAGTGGGAATGGTTGAGTTAAATTTTGAATCTACACAAATTAACTGCTATATTCATTGGAAATGTAAATTTGCATATCTTTAAAATTTTATTTAATTAAAAAATATATGATTGCTTATCGCTTTGTGATAACCCTGTGAATAGTGCGCATAGGAGATAATGAATACATGACTGAAGATTAGTTCATTGAGGAAAATATGTTCAATGAATTAAAAAGTGATCACGTCACATCACCATTTAAGTGATTTGGATGTGAATACCTCCAATGTGCCAAATGACAAATTCTTTGTTATTTTCGCCATATCCTCTCTGACAGATTTGATATTTTGTCATCTGTTTGGATAAACAGGAATTCCCTAAATGTTGCTGTTAATCATGCATGCGATTGCTTCATTCAATAATTGAGGCATCCAGTATCAAACACGGCCAAGTCATGTTTCAGACCAGGGTTTCCCAAACTATGGAACCTAAATAGGCGTTTCGCAAAAATTTGGATAAAAATAACATAAATTAAAATATTTAACACCTCTAACATGTAATTAAAAGATCATCAAAGAGTAATAAGTCACTTATTCATAATTTCTAATGTAATTTGTAAATTCTTTTCAGTGCCAAATGTTTATTACATCTTTTGTTTTCAATTTGTTTTTGTATAAAAAAATAGCACTGTTAAATTCTATATCTTATCAGTTAACAATGTTCACCGTGAGCGAAACCGGTCCTGATCTTGGTAAATTAAAGTCGAAATAAGTACAAAGGAATATTGTATCTTTCTTACATATGAATTCCAGTACGG
The DNA here is from genome assembly GCA_031772345.1 of Himalopsyche anomala. Taxonomy (NCBI): domain Eukaryota; kingdom Metazoa; phylum Arthropoda; class Insecta; order Trichoptera; family Rhyacophilidae; genus Himalopsyche; species Himalopsyche anomala. The sequence goes on along the minus strand of CM062841.1, from coordinate 3,043,550 downwards.
AATTTTAATACCTACAATTCAATATACTATATTTCAGTTTTGAAATTGTACTAAAAGTGTATGAAAATCAATAGCTCTGTTCTTCTGCGTACTTCTGACGGTTTACAAACCGTCAGAAGTACGCAGAAGAACAGAGCTAATGTTAAACAACGATTTTACTATCAAAAGTGGCCAAGTCAAAGGGATCTTTTCATTATACCGACCAAATCATTGAGATCCAATCAGATCGCAGGATTTCAATCAGGTGACGGAATAGCATTCAGTATTTTGTATGTAATGAAAACGCTTAATGTTTAATAAGTTGACGCTTAGTGTCTAGGTTTTTCATAATAATTAAAGTTAATTGAAATTAAAATTTCATTCAAATGTAAAATAAATTAAAACTGATATTGCCGCGTTTGAAACTAGATGCCTCAGTTCAAGATTATACAACATAAAATAGTACAAGGTTTTGTTTTTTAACATTCGATTTTTTAAACCATGTCTACTTTATGTGGAGCATATGGACTCCTGATGTTATTAAAAAAAAGTGGGAATTAGTACAAATGTGTATTTTATTTTTTGAATATCATATCGACTGTGGAAAGGAAAAAGGGGCATAACCCACACATATCAAATTTTACAGGAGAAACAAAAAACGTCTTTTGATGATTTTAGACTAAAAGCAAATTATTAAATATACACAACCCTGAAGTGCACGGTGACTGATACACTGGTTTTTTATTGACGTAGCCTAATATTAATTTAATAAATTGTTCAAGAAAAAGCTATTTTTATGTCCTTTTTCCTGGTTGCAATTTTCACAAGCCATTCTTTTTTCAAACTTAAAAGCTAAATTTAGATACTTATTCGGCATTTTCAGCTTCCATCCTTTTGATAGAACGTGTGTCGAGTTGTATACATTGTGATTATCGAAAAAAAGCTGTTTTGGAAAAACTGAGGGCTACGTCCTTTTTCCTTTCCAGTCGATATATTAACATTTTGAGGGTTGGTTCCTTGTTGCATATTTGACAAATTGAAAGCGAATAAACATTAAGTTCATTCAAAGCATTTGTAAGATAGAAGGTATTTCTCGGTGAAAAGGCCATCCACTATAAAACTGACCAGTCAATGACTCACTCTATATGTGCATAAGTGAATGCAAGGTGTCTCACAAGAGCGTAACAAGTATGCAGTAATATAATATGCTGATGAATCATTATTTTATTTTCACTCTCGAAATAAAATTACCACATAATATCGTCACAGCACCGGCAGAAGTTGGCAAGTAAAATTGATAGTAATGAGTAAACAGAAAACAAAAAAAATGTCATGTCCTGCGGTGCAGCAGGTAGCGTTGTGGGCTCCTGTGACGGACCTCACAGGTTCGAGTCCCAATACGAACAGCACTTTGTCGTTTAATTTATCGATTTCTGATCGAAGGCATGGGTGTTTGTGATGTCTTAAAATTCCCTACCACCTTTTCGATCAACCACTAGTCCTGTCCTAGCCTTACCCTTATTCTCGTTGAAAAAGAGAGGGTGAGCTACTGAGTAACAAAGAGTTATTGGCAGATAAAAAATATTTTAATTCGAACAATTTTATTAAAATATGCGATTAATTCTTATACATCCAAAATTCGATTTCGGTTGATTTTCAATATCGAAATACTAAAGTTCACAAAGGAAATTTTATCACCGTCAACGATAACGTGGAATACGTGGAATAATCAAAGTTATTTTTAATTTTATATCAAAATGAACTTCCACAAAGTTACCGCCGAAACCATCGAAAGTATTGCTACAAAAGTGTGTGTCAAAAGGTTACCAATCTCTGTTCTATAATATTGTAAATAATAAGTATAATTGCAAAAAAAACGCTTTCTATGCTAAATGGGCAACCATTGAATTTAGATTAGGCAGCCATGATAATTGACGAGGATTTCCCGCAATGATATCATCGCATTATCAATATAAAAAAAACAAATTAATTTAAATTTGATGGGCGTGTATTCTGCGCTTTCTCTTCTACGCACATGAGCGACTGACCCAAATACTTGTATTATGTAAAAACACTTTGCTGTATGAACATGTGCAGGGTCGACGCTAGTAATTTGGTTGCCCCAGGCAAGATTGTATTTTTTTCACTCTATTTAAAAGAGTTATATTAATTTTATGAAAAATTAATATAACCGAAATATCTACCCATGATAAAGCATTGATATATTTTTTTTATAACTCAAATGACAAACCGATACATAGAGAGACAACCAATTAAATAAATTCAAAATATATCTTTCAATTTTGCTTTCAACCAATAGCTCTCTGTAGGAAACCACAAAACCCATGCAAACAAATTCAACCTCAGACAACTACTTTCGCAAATGTTTGCTTAAGTACGAATGATTTTAATTTTACTATTCTGATATATTATAATAAAAATCAAATAAAAATGGGATGCAAGGAGGGGATGATAGAAAAACAAACAAACAATAATGGTAATACAAATGACATTTACATTAAGAAATGATTATCTAATGAGTTGCATCAATTAGGACGGGTTAAACCGTTAGAAAATATATTTAACAGTGGTGAACCACCTGATTTATTCAAGATATTATTTAATAATATTTCTTTATTGTTAATACTTTTATTTATCTCTAAAAATTCTAAACTATTCATTTTTAAGCCTTTTTTATTTACTCGATGGAGTATTTCTACGTTACTGTTATGATTAAAATTATGTTCGTTTTCGATTAGATGATTGGCAAACTCTGAAAAATTGTTACTTTTTAGACACCTTATATGTTCTTTAATTCTAATATTAAAGTTTCTACCTGTCTGCCCTACATATGAAGCTTGGCAGTCTCCAAAAGAGAGCTAAATTGTTACCAGAAAACATAGAACTCGCATTTTATACCGTTAATAATTTAGGTAAAATTTTATTAAACAGTAAAGATCGCGTAGAATCATTGTCACAGAGTGGTATCTATCGCCTCTAATAATACATTGGGTCAGTAATTTTAATGTTATTATTGCAAGAGAGCATCTGTCACATGTACGTAGAATGGTCATATTTTATTGTATATAAAAAGACGATTTAGAAAATTTCTTTATTTTATTCTAAAGTTTCTCAAAGTATAAAGGTTCTCAAACTATATTTGTTCAGATTGAAAAAAAATCCACTTATAAAAATATTGGAAATCTCAAGTCTCATGTTGTAATATTTAACCAATTTCTGCTCAGTGTTGCAACATTGGAACATTTAGTGTTTTTACTTCCACTCCATTATGTATGATGTAATAAAAGTTGAGATTGCTTCAGTCTCAATCAGTCTACAGCTAGCAAGCGTGGGGATCGTTTCGTGTTGTATTTATTCAGGTTTGAACCTGTCGGAGTGAGCAGTGTTTTTATATTTGCATCAATTACAGACAAATGCGGGCAAAAATGGATTAAATGTAACGAGACTGGCAAAAAGCGTCAATTTTTTAGGAAATCATTCTCAGGTTGTCTCAACACAGAATCCCTACTGCTAGTTGATCAATTCATCAAAAGGTTAAGAACAACTGGTTATTCGACAATATCCATTTTCATAGACAGTTTGGTGATGATGTATTATAGTTCCACCGTTATGGCCCAAGCTCTCAAAATGATTTCAGAAATTGTAAACTAGATATTGTATTTTTTTGAGAAGTGTACTCACGTCTCGTTCCCTCTCCGATATTTCAATTGTGAGTCTAGCTTGCGTTTCTCTGTTCCTCTGCTCGGCGGCAGTGGTCGCTCGCTGGGCCTCTGTTAGCGCACTTTGAGAAGATCGTCTTTCTTCCGTTAAGCACTGGCACTGAAAATATTGATTCAATCAGCCACAGATACGATAGGAATACACAAATAAGGCCTTGTAAAATGGTAATTTATCTCAATTCAATTAAAATTTATTGCAACTTGACAAAACCGTAAAACGATATTTAAAGTTGTAGAGAAGAATGTTTAAATTTCATTATTTGCATATCGACTGTGGAAAGAAAAAAGGACGTCGTAACCCACACATATCAAATTCTACAGGAGGCACAAAAAACGTGTTTTGGTGATTTTTGGCCATATGCAAATTATGAATTATACACAACCTTGAAGTGCACGGAGACTTCTAAACTGGTGTTTAATGGAAATAACCTAATATTAATTTTTAAAATTGTCCAGGAAAAACCTTCATTTCAGTCTTTTTTCTTGGTTTTAATTTTTTACAAGCTCATCTTTTTCAAACTTAAAAGTTAAATTTAGATACTAATTCGGCATTTGCAGCTAGCATCCTTTTGTTAAAACGTGTATCAAGTTTGATACATTGTGATTATCGAAAAAAACCTGTTACTTAAAAACTGTGGGTAACGTCCTTTTTCCTTTCCACAGTCGATATGCAAAGATCTGCCTACCGAGAGAAAACAAGCGATTTGCTTTAGTTATGCTTTTGTGGAGCTATAGAAGAGAGGTAAATAAAAATAAAAATTATCCTTATCAGTTGATAATGCTCGTGAGGAGCGAAACCGGTCCTGATCAAATAAAAATTTTAAGTGGAAAAAGTACTAAAAATCTTTTATTATTTTTATTATAATGCCATTCCACCAAGTATTGACAGTAAACACCTTAAAAGTGAGAAGAGAGGTATTCGAATATGATGGGTTATATTGATATATGATAAGTCAAAAATATGATGTTGTGAGCTCACAAATTTTTGACTTATCATTCTATGGAACTAGGCCATTGATATCTATTTATTATTCACATCCACTCCCTTACCTGAAGTTGCAGATCGCTGTTGGCCTCCTGCAGACTCTGGACCTCTGTTAGCAGTGTTGACTTATCTTGCTTGAGCTGGTTGCACTGCGTTTCTAAATCAGCGACAGCCGATATCGCGTTGTTTTTGGTCAGCTAATAACGGAAAGAAAATACCTCTTTAGTTGACATGAAGAATCATATACGGCCAAAGATATGTGGATGATAAACAACTTTTCGCAGCTTTTTCTTATGTTGGTTATTCTAGCTGTCGAAGGTGTATATCATAGCTCGGTGACTAAATTGCAGTGTCTCACTATTCAGGAACCTATAAGATTGCCAATGCCTTTTTTATCATTTCATATTATCCGTTTTCTCTTGTAGATACCGTTTTTCCAAGAATATAAAAAACAAGTTTTGACATAAAACCATGTTATAAAAAAGTGATAAAAGATTGGTTTCCTGGATTTAAAAAAACTGCATTATTTAAAATATAATGAAGACTCTATTTTCATTAAGAAAAAATATTACCATTCATTTCTACTTGATAACATATGGAAATTTTATGAGGGACTGGACGTTAATCGCTTTCATCTCTAAAAACGTCTGACACGTCTACTGTGTCGGGATCTAATGAAACCTTTTGTTTGTTATTACAGTCTTGTGTATTTGAATTTCTTGTTATCAGGAAAAACGTTAACTGCTTCTGTGTTTTTTGCGTATGGGAATCGTATTAGAACAATTAATCAATATTTAAAGAAAAAAGTGTAATTTAAAGAATAACACAATTCTGTTCGAAGGGATGTATGCCTGTCACATCTTAAATTCCACCAACCTATTTAATCTTAAAATAGAGGTTAAAAACGTCTCACATTTAGTGATAAACAATGTCATTAATGAATATGTCAAAAACGAATTTCACAATATTCCACGGCCAAACGCACTAAAAGAAAAAGATTATTTACGGCATTTTCTTCTTGCAGCTGTGAACAGACGTGAGCGAGTCTGTCTTGCTGTCGTCGAGCACCAGCCAATTGCTCCTGCAGAAGCTCCGTCTGCCGCTGCAGCGCCACCGCCTGCTGACCACTGGCCGCTCCAGAGTTACTGCTTTCGAACATGGATATCTAAAAGAAGATACAAGAAAATTAACTGGTGCATACTTTGGAAAAAAATAAAAAATTTAATACCTATGCCACGTTGTTATTTCTACAGAAAAGTATCTACTACTGGTATAGGCATGATAACACACCGCTTGATGACCTTTGCTGTTTCCTTCTTGAGAAAATTTATTGTCCTTTTTCATCCGTTTTTTTCCATCTCTCACCTTTTTCTTTTTTACTGGATGCAGGGAGAACCCACCCCGACATTAATTTTGTAATTTATAACTAGTGAATTATAATCAATTTTAAGTTTATTCGTAAACCTTGGGATATTCTGTCTGATGATGTTACTTGTTATAACCGAATCCACCGAAAATAATACATATCAAGTCAATCGTTCAAATTATGTACATTCACACAAATATTGTCACTAACGACCCGAGTTTCGCCTTTCAGCATTTTGCGATTGAACAGTCTTCCGATTTTAAATGAACAGCTACATATGCCGGGTTCTCCACTTTTATAGCCAATATAAATATAATCATAAAACCTTTTCCAACAAACAAAAATCAACATAATTCTTTAAACTACTCACCATTCAAATCTGTGGGCATTCCCATGGGCTAATCTTCTTCGCCAGCAATGGTTTTAAGCTCAATGATACATTTATTTCTTATATAAACACGAAACATTCATTAACTAAGCGTCAGTTCAAGTTCATCCGTGCACTTCAATGCCTGAACATGCCGAAAAACGAAAACCCGGGTCGTTAGTGACAAAATTTGTGTGAATGTACATAATTTGAACGATTCAAATTTAATATTAAAATTCCACCTGCAGTTGAAATCTTAAAAAACATATCAAAGCTGAAGAGGACACCATAATCCAGTATGTTGGAAGTAAAAATTTAAGGCGTCGTTGGTGACATGAGAGTAGTCAAATATATATTGGAACTAAATAAATACCTTGGCGTTGGCCGTGTCTAGCAGTTCAGAAACATGCTGCAGCTGTGTTTGTCGTGCACCGGCCAAGTCTCTCGCACCGACCAATTCTTGGTGCATTTGCTTCAGTTCTTGACTATTGGTCTCCATCGTACACTCCATCGACCTAAAGAACAGTGACAAGGATGATAAATCTTAAACAGCAAATGTCAAATTGTGCAGGCTATAAAATAAAAGACAATCAATCATGACAAAAACCGAGACTCGAGTTTACAAGTACTTATCTTATTAATTATTTATAGATGTGTAGCGAGAGTGATTAGACAACCACTGGTCTTGTCCTGCCTTATCCTTTCTATCCCTACTACTCTCGTAAAAAAAAGAGAGGTCGAGCGACTGAATACCAATCAGTTCTTGTAGAAAAACTCTTGTTGAGATACCTCCATTGGAAGTGCATATGCTTCACATTGACAGCGGACATGGATAAAAAAAATATATACACACATAATCCTTTTTTACGCGATACACTGGTTCCAGAAAGTGGGGCGTAAAATATCGCGTATATCGTGTAAATTTAAAATCACGCAAAAATAAATCGCGTAAAAAAAGGACTGGGTGTATGAACAATCATTTTGAAACACATATTGTACAGAGATCATTGAGATGCTAAATACACTTGAACCCCGATCTACCGTTCTCGCATTTTTTATAGTACCGGCCAAATACCCATACTGGCAATGTAAAGGAACACTCCATTAATCGTTATATCTTCCTAATGTTATCATCCTGTCACAAATATTATCCCGATTGATCGTTTTTGTTGAATGTGTCTCGTTACACTCGTAAATAATTTTAACTCATAACGAAAATGCTCTCCATTAAGACAACTTAGTTGAGAAAATGAACATAAATAATGTTAATAAATAAAGGAAACAAATTAAATGGTCAGAATTTAAATCAATTTTTGGTCAGAATAAAAATATTATACGGTCAGAATATTTAATAACAATTTTGGTTAGAAGGTTAGGTTAGGTTTTTTTTTAAATTTCATTTAAATTAAGACTATTTATTCTGACCGATATATGACCATTTAATATAAATTCTGACCAATGTTATTTAAATTCTGACCAGAAAAATATTAGCCATAATTAAACACTTACATAACCCTTTCATGCAAACGTTCATTCTCTTTGACTGTGGACTCCAGTGTCTCTCTAAGTTCAAGATTCTCCGATTTAAGCTCCTCCTGCTTGATGAGAAGGACTTCCCGTTCATCTTGACCACTCTAAAAAGCAAAAAAAATGTATTTTTATACAATTAAAGGACTGAATAAGTGAAGCAAATAAAAAAAAAACTAAAAAATATAAGTTGATCGGTTATTGCAATGTGATGAATGATAAAAATTAGTACAAGTGGAATATTTCGACACCCACACAAATACTGTCACTTAACAATATAAAAAACTCTTCCCAGTGGCATCACCATTGGCAGGCTGTTTTTACACCTAGGAATAAGAAACAATTCATGTCCCTGATTCCTCAAAAAAATAATCAGGAGCACAATTTTTGACATTCTCAAGAATGGCTGAATTTTCATTTTGGCCGCATATAAGCCGGAAACATTACAGTCAACAATCCTATAGCGCCAATTTCGGAACCACACCATAGAATCCCGCCCTATAGGAGACTAGGCACCCATACAAAATGTGGGGTTTGGTTTTTTTTAGTGTTCATTTTTTTCATTTTTCTACATCCATACATTTTTTTAAATGACTTACGAATGTAGTTTTTTTCAGAGCTGTGGAAAAAAAGATAACTCGATAGCCGCCACAGACAAGACATTTTGTAAAATTTTTCGTGCCCAACACGCCAGTTACGAGTCAACTCATCAATAACCAATTAAATTAATAATTACAAATTACAGTCGGCGTGCTAGGTAATTAAGTACTTTTTTCAATGGCAGCTGAAAGGTTAACTAACATATTTGTATACCGTCAGATCACTCTAGTTTCAAGTAGATTTTACATATCAATATGATGAATACACTAATAATTTTAAATATCTTTAAATTATTTTTTCTCCACTCCACAGCTCTGGTTTTTGCACAATATTTCGCAGACTATAATGAGTTCATATTTATGTATAATAATGTTATTTACAAAATATATAATTTGACTTTAGGCTGCCGCGGACGCTATAAAAAAAACCGGTCTTAAGCAAGGGGCACCGTAGGGTTTACTTTGCTTAGCCAGGCACATTTCTCTTCAAACTATTAAGCGCAAGCATAAGAAAAGCCAACTTTAATATCCATACACCCTTAAGCAGAGAGAAATTTCTTCCGAAACTCCTCCAGCAAGAGTATATTTTACTTCTCTCTGTAACAAAAACAATCAAAGCCTGCTGTGGTGACTGACTGAAGATAGGCGAACAATTTTTATAATTTTCTCACAAACCTATTAAAATAATATTTAAAAAAATACCTTCAATATTAACACAAGTTTTTGCTCCCTTTCAGTGGAACACGCCTCTTGTTCGCCGCCTTCCCTCAACAGAAGTTCCTGCAGTGTGTCCACCTATACGAAAATAACCAACAACTAAACGTTACACACTAGCCAACACGAGCATTCACACTGTAGCTTGTAAAGTAAAATAGACACTGATTTTATCTACAGGGGAATGCAAGCGTCGGCCCAGCCAAAAAGCACAAATATACAAAATGATTGTGAGATTGGTAAAGCATTAATGGTCATAATGAAACATGTGGACAGCTTAAAGCCGTACTGAGACATTCGAACACCTAGTTTAGACTGGCAAATGGCAGCAAAGCAAAATATATCATAATCCATGGCATTAATTATGTCTGTAATGTAAGTCTAAGTTTATCCAAAAAATATCTCAAGGGACCAAAATTTCTCAATCAAATGAACGTTATGTAAATATTAAATAGAATATGTAAGGCAATTCATTATTGCTTCCTTATATTTATTTGTAAACATGTGGTTTTCTACTGACGTTGTTCCAAGCAGGGAATCAAACCAAAACGAAATTTAATTCCATACTGTATGGTTACAGATTTGTTCTACACATATTAACATTGAAACAAATAATGGAATTCAATGAAAACTATGAAACAATGTAGAAAAAGATAACTATTATTTAAATTATTAGAAAAATCATTCATATGCCAAATCTGTGTTTAAGGTCCAACTCTTGATCCTGTATATATGCGGGATGGGCAGCGATTAGGTTAGAATTGTAAATTTACAATTTAAATTCCACGATAATAAAACAAAACATAAACTGTGATAAAGAGGACTGCAAAAAAAAATAGCAGGAATCTTGTAATCACATTATGTATAAACATATTTTATACAAATAACAAATAAAGCATATTTACTTAAACTAGATTTTATTATTGGTAGCTGCTGTGATATACCTTCGTTCGCGAGTCTTCAAGCTTCTCCGTTTGTCGACAGAGTGACTCTAGGAGTACTGACTTTTCATCAGACAACCGTTCATTCTCCACCTGCACTTCCGATAGCTGATTCTGAAGATCTGATAACTCTTGCAAAGTAGCTTGGAGTTCTTCATTTGTACTGAAAGAAAAGAATTTCTGTTTATTAACAGTGGATACTAATGTTCAACTCTTTTGCAACAATCAAGATAATCCACTTACCTTGAGCTGCTTACAAATTCTCAACACTGAAGATGTTAAATTGAATGAAATAACATTTAAATAAGCTGACTGTAATTAAAACACTTCTATAAATTTCTGTTAATTTTCCTGTATCGAAATTCTTATGAATAAAATTAGATATTCAAACTATGTATTATGTGGGCTCAATAGGGGTGAAGTGAGCCAAGTGGTATTTTAGAAAAAAGACACGTTAGATGCGTTGTAATATTCTACGTGTCTTATAGTATCGTAAAAGTGAAGTAACCTCAGTTAATACACATTCCAATAGTGTTATCTCTGTAAAATAAAAATATGCAATCCGCCAAATCACCAATAAAGATGTAATTGTACTCAAAAGTCCAATAGAAAAGTTTTACTATGTATGATAAACCCAGCTGGGATTCAAACCATTTTAGCCAAAATGTTGAATAACACTGCTATGGGGGTCGGTGGAATCTAAAATTTAATATGGTAAATTTTCCATACAATGGTGTTCGACATGGATCATATCGTCGCCTGAGAACTGTACTTCTTCTTCTTTGACCATCATCTGCTCCCTATGCGGAGCATATGGTTCCCACGCGACACCTCCATGTTTTACTGTCTCTGATTTACTGTCTACTTTATTTATAAAGGTTTATCAAAAATAAAAAGTGATATTCCTCTTTACGATTGATCTTACACCACAGCCCAAACATAATTGAAGGAAAAGGAATCTTTCTAGCGATACGAAAAAACTTCTTTTAGATTTCCCAGTACAGTTTTTAGGCTCGTCAATTGATTCTCTAGTCTGCCATGTGTCATGGAAGACTTCAAACAGGAATCTTCTAATTTTTATTTATCGGCAATTAGATTAACGAACCTGTGGTGATTTTCTTCCATTTGCAATATTCGATCTTGAAGACAAGCAACGGAGACTTCGCTTAGGGAACTCGAGGAATGTTTATCCCATTCTGGAGTCATTGCTTCACCGTCAGAGTCCTGAAAAAAAAGGTTTTAAAACAATTAGAAACACAATTTAGACCCAAAAGTTTTTGTCATTATTTTTTAATCATTCATTCAGAGCATCTGGCCACCGCTTGGTGCCTCCAAGGTTCTCTATCCTCCACCAGTCTCTTTGATCTCACTGTAATATTTTAAACTTTCTGAGAAAATTAATCCTCTTATATTTGCCTCGAGCATTATTCATGTGGAGCATATGGCCTACTAATGGAGGTATCTCAACAGAAGTTTTTCTACGAGAACTGTTTGTTACTTTCAGGGTAATCACTGTCAATATTTGGTGGAAAGGCATTGTATTGTACACAATATTCCTTTGTACTACTTCCACTTTTATTTACAAGGATCGGGACCGGTTTCACCAGTTTCATGACGAGTACCATCAACTGTTTGTTACTCAGTCGCTCAACTTAGAGAGAGTAGCAGGGATAGTAAGATAAGACTAAGACAGGGCTAGTAATTAACTAATCACTTCTGCTATGCCCAGTAATTGGAGAATCAGAAGGGTGTGAGGGAATTTTTAGACATCACAAGCACCAATGCAATGAAATCAATAAATCAATCAAAAAAATGCTGTTCATACTGGGACTCGAACCCGTGAGATCCGGCATGGAAGCCAACAACGCTAACCGCTGCGCCATAAGAACCGACGACAAGTATAATGGTTCGCTTAGTTTTTTATTTTATTTTGACTTGAAACTAGTTTTGCTCATGGCAGAAGAGAGCACAATATACTCAAGTGGTTGAAATAATCATAGCATACCGTTGGCATGGAGCATGGAGCCGAGCTGTGTCCGGCGTCCTGCAGCAGTTGCCGCTTTTCGTTATCGCTGAGGGGAGAGTGTGCCACGCCACGTAACCTTGCACGCAGCGACACATTCTCCGCTGACGCTCGTTCCCCTGCCGCCTGAAAGTAATTTAACCAGATTTATAAATCAATATAATGGACACTTCAGAGCATGGATCTACCATTATTGGTGCATTACCTTTCCAAATTGGTCTATCACATCTAAGTTTATATAATAAATATAAATTCACAATAATGGAAGCACAATAACCTTGACGTCGGCAAGCTCCTTTCGTAAGTCGGCCATATCTTTGGTCTGGGCCATCAGAGCTGCGACTTTCCTTTCCAACTCCTCTCTCTGTTTTTCTACACCTTCCAACTTCCTCCGCACTTCCTCTAGCTCCTCGGACGTCTGCTGGACGCCTGCCAGTCTTGCCGCTGGTTCTGGCTGTAAATGTAACACAAATTTATTGAATTTTTTTATTTCCTGTTGTTGAGGAAAAGGAATTATTGTACACGTCAAATTTTACACAGACAGTACATCGCATACGAAGCCATTTTATTACTCAATAGACATTAGCTGTATCACACAGGAAAAAGGAAATAAAATATAAGTTGGAATTTATTTTATTATGGTTTACCTCTTTACTCTCATATCATTTTTTTTATAAAATTTGATTCAGCGATTTCAGGCTCATTTTAGGTTGAATGGCTACGTCAATTATAAAAATTGCCACATGTGGATAGAAAAAAAACTTCTCGAGCCATTATTAAGACGCCGGTACATCCACAAAAAGTCACTGTCTGGTGTGCTTTGCGGGCTAATAAAGAAATTGGTCCATATTTCTACAAAAATAGGTTTGTGATTACCGACATTTTCGTTGTCCATGTAGAATAGCATTTATGTGAAGAACTGTGGTTGCCACAAGACGGTCCAACATGCCACACATCGCAAGCCATCATCAATTTACTAAAGAAAGCATTTGATCAGCGCATTACTTTGCATAATGGACTTGTGAATTGGCCTCCAAAATTGTGTGATAAGAAAATATGTGGTCGCTAGTCTGCGCCGATAAACCAGAGACTACAAAACTACCTAGAAGCCGACATACGGCACCAGCGTCTCCAAAAATTGTATTTCTAGATTGCAAACTTTGCTTTCTTCGAACTGATGGCATGACCAATAAATACCATGGCAAGTACAAAGATTTTGTTCTGCACCCTATACATATGTTCGCCTTACCTCTGGTTGTATATCAATAGGTCCGTTGATCTCCTGTAGTGACGGGGGAATACCGACCAGCATGGGAGGTAAGCTGGCGCAAGCCTGCTCTGTGTTCGAGACAGGGAGACTGCTCGGTATACTAACGGATGGTATTCTGACACAGGGGACTGACAGTTCAAAAACGGCTCCACGAGGACCTGAGGATGACAGCTCATCAGCTGAACTGTATTCAACCTGGAAGTCAAAAAAAAAATGTTTGATTAAAAGTTTTCTTTTATGCCAAACTTCAGTTGTTCAACTCTTCAATTTACCAGTGCTGAACATCTCAAGACTGAAGAAAAGTCATACATAGAAATCCAAGAATAGATATACTTTGCAACAATTTTTTTTATCCATGTCCGCTCCCAATGTTGAGCTACATTCAAAGTCCATATCTTTTATAAATGGACATTTGACATTGACCACCCAGGACTTCCAAATGCTAGTTTAGGGAGTTGACAATACACATAAATAGGTAAAACGATCATACCTTGTTATTATTTCTGGACCCCCTCAGACTGGCGACATCCGGCCTCCGGAACTCAACGGTATCCATCTCTGCAGCGTCCTCGTTGATACTGTCATCGTTCTGCACCGCCCTCTCCTCTCTCTTCTTGGCTTTGTCCTTGTGCAGCTTATCCTTGGAGCCGAACACCTTCGATGGCTTGTCCCGCTGGGTCGGGGCCACCTTGTGGTGTTTCGAGTCCAAACTCGACACAGACGTGGCCCCTTTGAGGGGCGGTCCTCCGTCCTGGCCCTTAGTGGGTGTTTGGGGGGAGTTGTGATGCCCCCTGCGGAACAGCGACTTGATTTTCATCATTTTGGAAATGGATTTAGAACTACTTTTTACTTTAACTGTGTCACGCGGCATTTATGTACGTATTACCACTTTGATTTGATATGGACGCCCAATTCATGTTATTATTTTTTATTAAAAATTCGCCTTGTAACATTTTTTTTATATTCACTTTTTTATGTCACTTAGCAATAAACTATTGATATATCCTACAATAATAAATAAGTACAAAATATATATTTTATAGTTTAACCCAGCATTCTCCAACCTTTTTACATCTGCGGACTGTTTAAATAGTAGAAACAAATTACGGACCACAACACAACATTCACACTTCCCATACTTTGATAAAAAAAATACTTTCGATATGTTGCTGGCCCTATAGGAACCAAGTGAAAAACATGTTTTAAAAAAATATACGTCCTGGGTTTTTACCGTGCATAAAGAGCGGTAAGTGTTAAAACATGTTTTTTCACTTGGTTCTTTAAGGGCCAGCAACATATCGGAAGTATTTTTTAGCACCGTAGGGGAAGTGTTAAATATTTAAGTGAAGCCCTAATTTTACGTTTTAAAAGAAACCGACCAAAAAACACATTTTTTTTATTTGAAAAATCACGCAAACCGGCCGTTGACCTGGAGACAGAATCATAACTAGGCCACTGAACTAGTAAGGATACGCATACCAGTTTTCACGAATAGCAACCAAGTTTTGGGTGACTGCTCCTAAGACATTCGTGGCAATAGTTTAAAAGTTTAACGCTGCCGTGCTACGTACACGTAGATCAGTGATGCCCAAACTTATTATGCTCATGGACCCCTTTTAAAGCAAAAACCTGACCGTGGACCCCCAAGTGAAATAATAAAGTTTATACCTTGAATGGTATTTTTTTATCCATGTCTGCTTCTAATGTGGAGCATATGGCCTTCTAATGGAGGTATATTAACAGATGTTTTTCTGCGCGAACTGTTTGTTAGTCAGTCGCTCAAACTCTCTTTTCTAAAAATATTCACTCTTCCGCGGATCCCCTGACGTTGTCCACGCACCCCCAAATGATTTTTAATTTGTCGCGGACCCCCTCAGCAGTCTTACGGACCCCTGGGGGTTCACAGGAACCACTGACGTAGATGATCCGTAACGTATCGGAGCGGGAACAGCCAGTGCCGGCGGCGCAATGAATTTAGCCTCCCGGCAAGATTGTATTCTTCCGCCCCAGATATAAAGAATAAAAAGGGCGCTTTGACAGTTGGCCACCCGCTCCGCTTGCACGTAGCGCCGGCACTGGGTGCAACGTCGATTACCATAGAAAAATATGACGATTCGGTAAAAACCCCTAGGATACTTCTAACAAGAATGTTCTAAATACAATTCAACTTGAAATCAAATGAGAATTGAGAAAACAATATTGTTTAACGGGCAAACTTGAAACAGCGAACAAGCGACGGCAGATATAACGTCATCGGCTAATTGCCGTTAAGTGTTTTTTTACGGTTCTATGGTAATGAGATAAAATTAGTTTGTGTGCACATTAGCGACACAGATATGCACAATATGACGCGTTTGATCGCCGAGGCATCAAACCAAAGTAAATGAAAACTAACTAATAGCAATTAACTACCTTTAGAAAAAAAAAATTCGCTTTGAAAAAAAAAATTACATATCGACCAGAAATAGGCAAAAAATCGTAAACGACAATTTAAAATATATATATATATATATATTCGAAAAAGGAATTTCTTCGGTGCGGTTAGTAAAAAGTAAAATGGTCACATCAGAGGTGAAGAGAGCCAAGTGGTATTTTAGACAAAAATATAGTAATATTCTACACGTCTTAAAGTATCGTAAAAGTGAAGTAACCTCACATCGCAATAGCGTTATCTCTGTAAAATAAAAACATCGACTGTGGAAAGGAAAAAGGACGTAGCCCACACACAGCAAATTTTACAGGAGGCACGAAAGACGTGTTTTGATGATTTTGGGCCATATGCAAATTATGAAATATACACTACTTTGAAGTGCACGGAGACTTCTAAGCTGGCGTTTAATTGACATAATCTAATATTAATTAGAGAAATTGTCTAGGAAAAACCTTTCTATCAGTCTTTTTTCTTGGTTTCAATTTTCACAAGCTCATCGTTTTTCAAAAATAAAAGCTACATTTAGATATTTATTTGACATTTGCAGTTTACATCCTTTTGATAGAACGTGTATCAAGTTTGATAAATTGTGATTATCGAAAAAACTGTGGGTTACATCCTTTTTCCTTTCCACAGTCGATATGCAATCCACAAAAACACCAAGTAAAGACATGATTAAGTGCAAGAAAAAAAGTTTTGCAATTTTACTAGTTGGCTCATTTCACCTCTACAGAGCTCATATGGTCAATGAGGTCAGTTAGTCGTTAGTGAAAAAACGTGAGTGAATGTACATAATTTAAACGATTCAAATTTTCACCCTAATTTCGTATGAACTTTGAACCTCGCATAACGCGGATTCGTATTACGCGGCATTTATATGGACTCATATTATAACCGTGGTATACGAGGCCCGTGTGTACTCAACATTTGATATTATTCTGTACAACTATTTCGTAAGCGAATTACGCCGAGTGAATGCTAATTAATACGACAGGGATTCCGTTCAAATTTTCACCCTTATTTCGAATGAACTTTGAACCTCGCATAGCGCGGACTCGTATTACGCGGCGTTTCTATGGAGCCATATTATAACCGTGTTACACGAGGCCCGTGTGTACTCAACGTTTGATATTATTCCGTACAACTATTTCGTAAGCGAATTACGCCGAGTGAATGCTAATTAATAAGACAGGGATTCCGCACATGGACGCGATAAATTACCACTCGCCCCCCCCCCCCTCCGCTCTCCCTACTCTGGCAGGAATGCGATGCGAAATAAATTGAAACAAAAAAAATCCAATAATTGATATGTCAGTATCACATACCGGTTCTCTGGCCGATGAAAAAAAACAACAAAAAAAAATATCTATCTGGACACCCAAATCGAATTGCGATTTTTTATCACATATTCAGATGATCATTTTTTTTACATAATAATATGTATAATCCAGCGATTCTCGAATATATTTATTCTTAGAACCCTCTTACGCGATGTGTAACAGCTAAAATATTGTTTGTTTTGTCCTATGGCGCCGCGGTTAGGGTTCGAGTCCCAGTACGGACAGCATTTCTTCGATCGATTTATCGATTTCTGTTCGAAAGCATGGGTGTTTGTCATGTTTGAAAAATCCCTCCAACATTTCCAATCATGAAATAACAGGGAGTAGCAAAAGCGATTAGTTATGTAGTCATAAATAAAAAAGAAAGGTTGAGCAACTGATTAAGCAAACAGTTCTCGTAGGAAAAAAACTCCGTTGAAATACCTGATTTAAAAATACGAATGTACATTTTTGGACACTCTAATTTCGTATGAACTTTGAACCTCGTATAACACGGATTTGTGTTACACGGCGTTTATATGGCACCATATTATAACCGTGTTATAGGAGACCCGCGTGTACTCAACGTTTGCTACATAATTTGAACGATTCAAATTTAATATTGAGATTCCACCAAGCACCTTTCAGTACTACAGTAATTTATCTTCTAAAAAGGTATGAGAGTTGGTTAACTTTCGCATACAAGCAAATCACCTTCTGTACTTTTTCAAAATGCAATGTTAAAACTATTAATTTACATTTTTTTCGCGGACCCCCATTTGGGAAACGCTGTCATAATGCAATAAAAAACCAATACGCTATACTTAAGGTCCATTTATACGGTGGATTACAAGAGAATTACGATTATTATAAAGCAGGTGGTAAGACGAAAGTGAGGGGTAGGGGGGGGGTTATAAAAAAAATGCACCACGCAAAATAAATTACAGCGGTAGTGAATTCCATTTCCGGCATTTAGAAACAAAAGAATGCTACACGCCGGACCCTCCCTTAAGCGCTGGGGGGTGACCATGTGAACGTGCACCCCTTCGATTATATCGACCCGTAATATGAAGAGCATCGATACCACTACAACTTAAGCGATCGAATGATAACATTTTTAAGGTGATAACTTTTAAGGTGTTTGTTCACTGTCAATACTTGGTGGAATGACATTATAATAAAAATAATAAAACATTTTTAGTACTTTTTCCCCACATAAAATGTATTGGATCAGGACCGGTTTCGCTCATTGTGACCATTGTCAACTGATAAGAAATACAATGAAACAGTGATATTTATACAAAAGTTAAGTAAGAAAAGCAAGGTCAAACAATTGGTATTACAACTATGCAAATAAATTGTAGCTTTTTTCGATAATCACAATGTAGACAACTTGATACACGTTCTATCAAAAGGATTTAAGCTGAAAATGCCGAATTAGTATTTAAAGTTGACTTTTAATTATTAAAAAAGAAGGGCCTGTGAAAATTGCGATAGGGTAAAAGGACTTAAAGAAAGATTTTTCTTAAGCAATTTACTAAATTAATATTAGATTACGTCAATTTAAAACCAGTTTATCAGTCTCTGTATACTTTGAGGTTGTATATAATTCATAATTTGCCTTTGGCCCAAAATCATCAAACCACATTTTCGTGTCTCCTATAAAAAAAAAATGTTATGTGTGGACTACGTCCTCTTTCTTTTCTACAGTCGATACATTCGTCCATTATGGCAATCCTTGGTTCTAACGATGGCGAGATGCCGAAATATATATGAACTTTATTAACCGGGGTTGACCGACTGAATAACTCTTATTATTGTCTTAAAATCACTACTGTTGAACTGCAATAGAAGTCCACACTCGTCGGTGCACTAAATTTGTTTAAAAACATAGTAAAATATTTCAACAGCAAAAATGCGCTGTCACCCTAGTTAAATGTCGTTTAAATGGCACCTCCCCGAGGGGATTCAACGAAATGGCAGTCAGTCCTCAACAACGCCTCCTGAATGAGTAAGTGAGTATCAGAGTAAAAGAGCACCGAGGGGCCTCTCGGCAGCCCCTCAGGGGGCGACTGTCCCTCGCTCCCGGACCTACCCCATCATTACGCGAACGGTAGAGCGCTATATTGCGTTGAAAACAATGCAGGGGGAGTGCCATTTGCATATCGCTGCACCGGGAAATCCAGAAATATTATGCAAATATTATTTAATATCCCAGAATTAAAGGATCGATGTGGCTTCGTATGTAATCCGTCGAATGGAAAGCGTGGACCGAATACCATACATTTTGCGTTCAGTATGACTGGAAACGGGCAACTTCAGTGTTAATTCACTTGTTAGGCAATCATTTTCAATACATGGTGTAAAGGCATTGTAATCAAAAACTCATTATTGTGCTCACTTTTAGGATGTTCACTGTCAATATTTGGTGGAAAGGCACTATATTAATAAAAACACAATATTCCTTTGTACTACATTCCACTTTATTAATTAGGTCAGGACCGGTTTCGCTCATTGCGAGCATTGTCAACTGATAAGAAAAATATATAAACAGTGCAATATTTATTTCACCTTTAATTTCAATTTAAATTTGTATAAATAGCACTGTTTATATATTTTTCTTATCAGTTGACAATGCTCGCAATGAGCGAAACCGGTCCTGACCTAATTAATAAAGTGGAATGAATTACAAAGGAATGTTGTGTTTTTATTAATCATTATTGTGCACTAATCCAACATTAATTTAATATGATAAGGACCGGTTTCGCCAATGCGGTCATTTTCGAATATATAATTTAAGATTTCGACTGAAGGTGCTTGGTGGAATGTCGATATTAAATTTAAATCGTTCAAATTATGTACATTCACACAAGATTAAGTCAGTTCAAGTTCATCCGTGCACTTGAACGCCTGAAGATGCAGAAAGGCGAAACCCGTTAGAGACAAAACTTGTGTGAATGTACATAATTTGAACGGTTCAAATTTGATAATGACAATGGAATTTATAAACCCTTAATAATTATTTTACTTAGTTCAGTATAAATAGTACTGTTTTAATGTTTATTGTCAGTTGAAAATACTCGTGATGAGCGAAACCAGTCCTGATCGTATTAAATAGATGTGGAATGAATACAAAAGATTGTTTTATTTTTTTAAATATAATGCCTTGCCACCAAGTATCGACAGTGAACAACTTAAAAGTGATATGATAAAATACGCAACAAGAATACTAATGATTTATGTATTCTATCCTTTGCAACTCGATACAATGTGTGTAGCAATTATTTCAAATCATAAAAACCGATCACATTCTTTACACGTTGAACCCCTGGCTCGAGTTTTCACGTAAAATGTTAACTGTGAGTGAATTTCCGAACAGTTAAATCAAATGAAGTCTTACAGAACGAAACATAGATCGTGGCCGCCGGCCGAATTCGGAACTAAAGTAATGAATCTAGAACTGACAACTGTAAAACGCAAGATTATTTTATTTTGCAAACATTAAAACATAAGGCAATATAAAGTAAGTTAAAATCATCCAGTGGCAGTGTGCAGCAGATTATGGTATAAGCTTGATCGCGTGGTGGCTATGGCTGCTAAAGGATTATGACAACATTTCTCGCGTGACACTAGCGCCCTCGCTAAACGGCCAAATTATAATCGTCACTATGCGAAGTGGAATTTAGCGACTTGTATTTGAAAAAAAATTGTTGTAATAATGGCAATATGTATTCTCGTAAAAAAAATGTGATTTCATTGAGAAAAAAATATTTACACATCGGAAGCCAGGTCCACTCAGAGTAAGACATTTCCAATATACATCAAGCAGGTTCTATGGTGAAATATCGATAACAATACATGCGACAGAAAATAAAACATGTCTAACGAGCAAGGAGTGCGCAAAATGAACGCGACATGGTACGTGTACAAACATTGTCATACGGCCCACCATAAATAATAATGTTGACAATCTTTACACTCAAATCTTTTTCACGCGATCTTGAAATAACACTATATTAATAATTAATAACAAACTAATAACAAACAAAAGGCTTTATTAGATCCTCAAACATAAGACGTGTCAAAAAAAAAATAGCGATTTATGTCCAGTCCCTCATAAAAGTACCCATATATAATATAATCAAGAAGCTATGAAAAGTATTATTTTTTCTTAATTAAAACACATATTAAGAATGATTTACTTATTGGGTCATCATTATTACCTTTTTTTACACAATGTTGTTTTTTTCAAATAACACGGTTTTTTTATCTTAAATTTTTCCATGAATTCTATCACTTTTTTACACGGCGTTTTGTGAAACGTATCTTCCGTGTAAAAAAGAGTTGAGTGTTAAATAAAATTCAATATGACTTAGTGATAGAAGTGTTTAAAACAACTGCAAAATTCTCCGCGTCTTTTGGAAAAAGGGTTGAGTTAAATAGATAAAATCTAACATTTTCAAATGCATTTATTATTAACTTTTTATTTCTGCACACTGTAGTGCATGCAACCAAGTCTTGAGGAATTTCTTCTCGTGACATTTCTGGCAATATTTTGAACACGACTAACGTTGTTACGCTACGGAATACACCCTATATAAAGAGTGTGAAGCCGTAGCGGGTGGTGGTGGGTACAACGTTGAGTACCCTAGGGAAATTTAAAAAAAAAACTGCAAAACAAACCAATGGTATAGCCGTTTAATTGGGCCATTAAGAAAAAAAATATTTATTTTAAAAAGGCTGGGCACAGGGATTTGGGTTAGGCCTGAAAGTGTTAATAATATGAAAACCGCAGCCAACTAAAATGCAATACCATGGCGTAATTTATATACGGCGTGTGAGTAAGGAAACTGATTTAGCAACTATCGACCTGCCTGCCGCATAGGTGCGAACGCATTACAGATTACAGGCGAGGAGCGCCTGTCAAAGAGAGATAACTTTTGACGGATTGTGGACACATTGCTTTCCTCAATTTGAGACTATTCATCTGCGAAAAACGAGTGTTACCTTACCACCTAAATTTATATAAATTAGGATGTTAGAGCAAATAACAAGACGTATTGTGTATAAAATTAAGATATTTATAATAATGACAATAGATATTTTAAGGGTTAAACATAATTGCACTTGTGGATTAAATAGTTTTCACTCGTACAAGTTAACTTGTCCGGTTCTAAGCTCAAGAAATGCGACCCCAATACCCACATTTTCTTAAATATCTATTTTAATATGGGTGATACAATGTTTATAATTAAGGTTTTCTTATATCATAGTTTTTTGGACCTTTTGTAGTTTATATAAATACGTGATAATGCGATAACGTCATAACACGATAAGCGATCGTTCGTAAGATAGCTGGGCTAAACTCGTCAGTTGCAATTTCATATGTGTGCTGGGATGACGTCTTTTTTACGCGCAACTTAAAATATGATTATTTATTAAAAAACGACGGATTTTTATAAAAAAAAAATGTATGAGGAATGATGCAGAGAGATATTTTAAAGCCCTAAGACTATTTTTTTTTTAAAATTCATAAGAATAAGGCCGATAATAAAGGAAACCACTGGGGTCCCTAAACGACCCTCATCGGATGAGAGGTATTTTTCTAGTCTCCGAGCCGCGAGAGTTAACTTGATTTTTAATTTTGTTGAAAATATAACATAATACACATTGAATTTACATTGTTTATATATATTTTTTTTTATCACAACCATCCATGCATATATTTTATTCTAATTCTAAAATAAAATATTGTAGCCGAACAGAGTTCTATGGGGATCTGCACTATAAGTGCAAATAATCTAACCGAAAGTTCATTTATTTCTAAGTCTTTTTTTATCTTGTGTTAGGCTAAACATATCTCCTCAGCGTGCCGTGAGGTATGAGTTTTAGACAAGCTAGCTTATGTATAACAAGACAAGAAGACAAACACTTGTCTTCATAGTACTCGAGTAACCGCTGAATCCATGGAAAATCTCATTTGACAGCCCTGCCCTACACGCAAGTAAATAATATGCAGATTTACCCAGTGGCAGCCGACGTCGTGCATGCGTCGCGAGGGGCACATCCCATTTCAAAATCACGTCTCGGCCATATACGGCTCGGAGCGAGGACAGTGCAATCCGAATGCGATATTCACGAGTCACGAGTAGGGCATCCAATCCCGGGATCCGGGATCCCGTAATCCCGGGATCCCGTTCAATTTTCTGATCCCGAAATCCCGGGATTGACATGGTCGCGATCCCGGGATTTCGGGATTGAGAAATTTGGAGTAAATCTCGAAAAGTGAGATGAAATTGGCAAATTGTCGATTGAAATTCCTCGGTGAGCTAAAAAAAAAAAAAACGAGGTTTTGTGAGAATCCGGGGAAAAAGTATACCAAATTGAGGATTTCAAATTCCTCGGTGAGCTAAAAAAAAAAAAAAAACGAGGTTTTGTGAGAATCTGGGGAAAAAGTATACCAAATTGAGGATTTCAAATTCCTCGGTGAGCTAAAAAAAAAAAAAAAACGAGGTTTTGTGAGAATCCGGGGAAAAAGTATACCAAATTGAGGATTTCAAATTCCTCGGTGAGCTAAAAAAAAAAAAAAAACGAGGTTTTGTGAGAATCCGGGGAAAAAGTATACCAAATCGGAGATTTCAAATTCCTCGGTAAATTTATCTCAATCCCGAAATCCCGGGATTGGAAAAAGGCTCCGGGATTGGATACCCTAGTCACGAGTCACGATTCGAGTCAATGGAAAGAGGCGAGCAAAGCCCGGACAAGTCACTTAATTAAAGGACCAATTTGGGACGTGGCAACACCATACCTTTAACCTATTAACGTCGGGAGATGCGTATCAATTGTTAAATATCGATGCATCAATGGAACAGTAGAAAAATCAGAAAATCTTCAGAAATATGATGAATAGTCTAATACAGTCGTGGGGAACTTGCGGTCTTTTGACTGATCTGACAATTCTGCAAATATTTGTAAATTCATGAGATTTTGTATGTCAAAATCCTCGTAAGACCTCAAAAAAAAGTTCCCACACTGGTAATTTTTGGAAATTCGCAAATTTCTGGGCTTTACAAATTGGCATGAAATGGTTTCTGGCCAAAGATTCCTTAGTCAATTCCCTGTCAATGTTTACTGCGGCCTTATGGTGAATCAGATAAATGGATGTGGCCTTTAGAGAAAAAAAGTTTCACCAACCTGGTCTAATACTTTTATATTCTCATTATTTTTATCCGATTTTTAAGATTCTGACCTCCAAAAAAATATCCAACTCCACGACTCACGTCTCCGACTCCACAGACCTGGATTCGAGATGACAGATTAGTTCTTTGAATAATCTTATTCTAATACAATGTTTTATTTTACTTTCAAACTTTTATAAATATATGTAATAATTACTATGGGGTCTTTATCTTCCTAGACAGTCAACATTGTAAGGGGTACGGATTAATACTTATTGCTGGGCGTATCCCAGAGAGTCTTAGGAGCAGTCACACGAGGCTTGGTTTATATGCATAAATGTGCGTCTTAATATAAAAATAATATTAAGTATTTGATCATTATTTCCACAATATATTAAAAAAAACGGTTTGGCGATTCTCCGAGCACGAATTAGTTTATAAAATATTTGCGTGCTTTATTATTTCATTAATGCAGCGGTTTCCAAGCTATATGTTACTACGCCTCCCTTTGAAGAAAAAGAATATCTT
This sequence comes from Himalopsyche anomala, assembly GCA_031772345.1. NCBI lineage: Eukaryota > Metazoa > Arthropoda > Insecta > Trichoptera > Rhyacophilidae > Himalopsyche > Himalopsyche anomala. Next base: position 3,018,583 of record CM062841.1, on the reverse strand, counting down.
CACGCCTCTCCATCCTTTATTTCATATAGTAATAAAGACACGTATTAAAGGGTAAATAAATATTTTGGCCTGTTCGCGCCTCCCAGGTTGGAAATCGCTGCATTAATGTATAATATTTTTGATACTATTGTATGCTAAATATAAAAAGAAATAAAAGGTGTGCGGATAGTTCGTGCACGGCAAAATCCGTTTACCAAAAAAAAAACATCAGTGACACAGAGTAAGAAGGAAATATCGTGCATCCGTCCCCGACGGGTTAAGATGTCTCTCCCAAAGGATTGTAATTGAATGAATTATGCTCGCGTACAAGCAAGGTTACCAATGCGAGAACGCAAAGTGAACTGCAAAAACTTTCAAGTAGATATTACGACCACCGTGTCTGGCTCTCAGAGGCAGGGTAGATTACCCCACAGTGGAGTTATCATGAACATATTGAGGGGGTAATAAAGACCCACTTAATCCCACATTAATATATGTATCTACATATCGCTTCATCAATGAATGCTACAGTAAAATTGGCAAAAACAATGAGCTATGAATGCCATTATATGAAATATTAATTTCATGATGAATCAATGCAACGGTAGGGAAGACCAGGGGTGGGAAACCTTTTTTTTAGGTCTTTCAGGAATTTTCAAATCCAAAATCTTAGGAATTCACGAATTTACAAAAAAATACAGAATTACAGAATTGTCCGCACCAGAGTAGCCTAAAGGCTGCAGGGTCCCTACGCCTGGGATAGACTGTTCGCTGGACTCTCTTTTTAGACAGTGGATACGTTCAACGGAATCCCGTCTAAAAAAAATATAATAAAATAAAAAATAATGTTTGACAAGTTGTATATAATCGAAGATAGTAGGGATACAAAGGTTAGGGCTAGGACAAGACTAGTGGTTAGCTAATCACTCTCGCTACACTGTTTTATTCTAGGGTTGCAACGATGGGGGAGGAGGGATTTTAAGACATCACAAACATCCATGCCTTCGAAAATAAATCGATTGAAAAAATTCTATTCGTACTGGGATTCGAGCCCGTGAGGTCCGGCATGAAAGCCAACGACTTTGACCAATGTGCCATGAACCTGACAGAGGTAGTCTGTGCATAGTATTAAATACATCCAAGGGATGTAGCACCGTGTTATTTCGTAACAGTGTAAAAAGAGAGTCCAGTGTTATTTTAAAATACGACCAGCACGCATGTATAAGTTACAGTAAAACTCGGAAAATATTAATTAATAATAAATACTATTAATGCAAGAGTAAGACGAAACATACTGATACATAAATATTATATTATTTTTAATTTGACTGATACAACCTGGTCTATTTTTCCTAGTGTAGCACAATATATGTACGAGAAAACCAGTCATAAATTAACAGTACTTTACGATAACTGTATGTTATAAAAACCGGATGAGATTTTGCAAAATACTAAGCTGTCATTATCTCGAAATTAATGTGGAGCATATCGCCGTTAATTTTCAACAAGCTCGTATCTCAACTTTTGTCAGATTTGAATTCGTTGATGTAATGAATTCAGAATTTCAACTCGTATCCCAAATATATATATATTGCTTTATCTTGATACAAAAATATTTCAATTCGAATCTTTCAAATTATGTACATTCACCCGAGTTTCGCCTCCGCTCTTGGGCGTCTGTCCTATTCGGTTGTGGTGTCCACGGGTTCGAATCCCAGTGCGGACAAATTCATACATCGATATTTTTTTCCAATAAATAAATGCATGGGTTAATTTCTTATCGGTTGGCAATGCTCGTGATGAGCGAAACCGGTCTTGGTATTCGTATAAAAAATGTGGAATAAACAGCAAAATTGTATTTATATATAAATAAATGCCTTTCACCAAGAATTGTGAGTAAACAAACATGTTACAAGTGGAAAATTAAAATTGATACCTCGGTTTTTCTACAAGCTGTGCAACAAATTGTGACACGTGTTTCGCATATTTAAGAAGCATCTTCAGACAAATATGTAGAATAATTCTTACGAGGGCGAAACACGCGACGCAATTTATAACACAACATGTGGAATACCTAACTTATCAATTATAATAGGGTAAAAATAGCAACGTATTTAGTTCTACAGTTTTTATATTCTTAGTTGATAGCTATTTCGGCTTTCGCCATCGTCAAAAATAAGTTACATATATACTGGCTCCAAAGAGATACACAATACATCTTGTTATTCACACTAACGTCCCAATTCATAATACAATTAAAGTAGTATCAATTTTAAATTAATAAAATAAACTTACATATATACGATTTTTTAAAAGAGAGGTTGAGCGAATGACTAACAAACAGTTTTCGTAGAAAACTTCTTTAAAGATAACTCCATATGCTCCACATTTAAAGTGGAAATGGATTAAAAATCCGTCGAAAACACCTTAAGTCGGTTTCCAATCTTTATGTTACTGCCGCCTCCCTTCAAAAAAAAAATCTTCGCGCCTCCCCATCATTTATTTAATAAAAATAATAAAGACACGTTTTAAAGGATAAATAAATATTTTAAACTGTTCGCGCCTAGTCAATAGTCCACGCCTCCCAGGTTGGAAATCGCTGCCTTAATTGATTTGCAAATTATTTGTAATAAAATAGAAACGTTGATTCTCCTCCACCTGTCCGATTTTAGAACTACAGCGAGAATCGGTTATAACTTCGCGCCAACAGGAAATACCGACCAAATGTTCAGTTCGCCTTTCGTTGCCGTCGAGTGGGACACAAAGAAAACAATTACGCCAAAAAATCTTTGGTAGGATTCCGACGACCTTCAAGCAATTGCTGCCTTCTCACCCACATTGAAAACACGCCTAACGTTTGACAATTAATATGTTAATAAAATAAATTGCAAATCGAAAAAAGCGCATATTTTAGTTTTAGTGTCTGTGAACAAGTCAAGAATAATAAAAATAATAAAAGATTTTTAGTACTTTTCCTACTTAAAATTTATTTGATCAGGACCGGTTTCACTCCTCACGAGCATTATCAACTGATAAGAAAAATAAATTAAATAGTGCTATTTATACAATTTAAAATGTTAACATGCAGGATTTTAAAGTTTTTAGAGATATCAAATGTATGCTTATTTATTAACAAATGGTTCCCAAATGAAGATAATTCATTCCCTTTACGTGAGTAGGCTAGATGTTCTTTAAATCTGATATTAAAAGCTCGTCCCGTTTGTAATTGTCATCATTTGCCACTTATATTTATTGATGATTTTTTAATTGTATGTTATAGGTGTTAAGCATTTTAATTTTGTGTAACTATAATGTAATTTGTAAATCCTTTTCATTGTTAATAGTTGCTTACACCTTTTTACTTCAATTTAAATTGTATAAATAGCACTGTTTAATTTATTTTTCTTATCAGTTGATAATGCTCGTGAGGAGCGAAACCGGTCCTGATCAAATAAATTTGAAGTGGAAAAAATACTAAAAATCTTTTATTTTTATTATAATGCCATTCCACCAAGTATTGACAGTGAACACCTTAAAAGTGATTAAGTCAAGAATAATTATTCAATGATCAAAGGACGAATCGTTAACATATGAATAGTGTCTGGACGCACCGATGTGGAAATGCTGGGGACACACCGGTGTGTCGCTGTGTACTCATCATTAGGGTTAGTCGGTTTTTAGGCGAAATTAGCCTACATTCGAAAGCAGATTTTTTCAACCTGGTAGCCCGGTTTCAAATACTAGAATTAATATTCAAATGTTTTGCTATCGTACTATTAAAAACGTTAGTATGTTGACTTGAAAATTTAATGATTATAATTAAAACGAAATTAAATATGCAGTTTAATATGCAATAATTATGCGTTAAAAAAAAACGTAATATTTTGGTTTATTTTTAAAATATTTTTGCTGTGCATTTTGAGTTGTAAACATTTCTTGAGTACGGGGTAGGTATAATTACTCCACCGCCGAGTAGGAACACTGTATTTTTAAAACTGTTGTTAATCATTGTAATTTCTATAACATTGATTGTAAAAACTTATTTTTACACTTAATATGTGTAAGTATAACAAGTGTGTAAATAAATTCTAATTGTGTATTTCTGTTTGAATTGCGACTTTTTGTGTGATGAGACGGGTCCAGATCAATATTCCCTCTAAGGCAGTGTCTGCCAAACTGTGTGCCGCGGTGGAAGAAGCCTTAAAAATTTCAATTTATAATAATGCCTATTCGGTACCAAATCGAGGATTTAAAATTTCTCGGTGAGCTAAAAAAAAAAGAAAGGAGTTCGGAGATAATTTGCGGCATCTTGGTGTGCCGTAAAGGAAAAAAGTTTGGGAGACATTGCTCTAAGGCAAGAGTTTAGCTGCGCGGAAATTTAAAAGGCTGCGCGGACCGATCAAATATTAATTGAACAACTGTTTTGTAGTGCGCGCCAACCCGGAATGAGTACGCGGGGGGTTCCCAACTGCTACGCGGCCGCGCACACGCGCAGCTTAGAGTGAACGTTGGTCCAGATACTTCATGTCTTGATGTGATGGGTACGTTTGTGAGCATTTAAAAATACTGATTCTCTGATATAACGAGTAATGCTTGTAAAGAGCAAATTCAGTCGGTCCAGCTCTTTCTCGTAATAACTAGCATTAATAGGCATCTCTATTCCCGAAGCGTGGTGATTAGGCCGAGCCCTCGAGGGCAAAAGAATCAATCGCCACTTAGCCGTTTGAGACCGCAGGCCGACCGTTAAAGTCATCGCCGATCAACGACAGTGATTGACCGTCAAGCGGGTAGTCACCGGATCGAATCCCCTTAATTGGTCATTTGTTAGCGACTGCCAATCGTCGATTGAATAATGTATCACTTCATATAAAGTGCGTGACTCATAATGCGTTGTTATGTTTTTTATTTTCTTCGCAGCGTTTCGGTTAAAATCAAGAAATCATACTCAGTAGGTACTTTAAAATTTTACTAAATATTCCAGGGCTGTGGAGTCGCGCGAAAAAAAGACGACTCCGACTCCGAGGATTATTTTTAATAATTTCATTTTAACTTATATATAAAACAATAAATAAATATGTATACCATCAGATCATCTTTAGTCAGCCAAGCATGAAATGTCAACACTTTTGACTATTTTGTTAAAATACACATCATTAAATATATTTTTCAAAAAAAAATCGAACCACTCATTTTTCACGACTCCGACGATTCCAACTCCACAGCCCTGAAATATTCACATTTAATATGCATTGCATTAGCTGTAATGCCTTGTAATCTATTCAAAGAAAAACATATGAATTATGTAATAAATGAATACCTAGTCCAGGGTGGGGAACCTTTTCATTTAAAAAAAACCACATTCATTTATCTGATTCAACATTAGGCCGCAGCGAATAAAACGTTGACACCCCCCCCTTCCCTTTTTTTCGACTGTCGAACATATAATGTGTTGATTACGCTATTTTTCTAAGCGCTTGCGTATAATTTTTTTTATCAAAGTGAATATTTTGATCAAGTCAAAAGGCCGCAGGTTCCCCTCCACTGACCTAGTCCATAAATATGTTTGGCGTTACGAACGGAAATGGTTTTTATACAAATATTTGTACGAATACAATTAATAATCTTGCATTTAAATATCGAAAATTATTTTTAATTCACAGTTAAAATTTTAAAATATTTAATTAACGAAAAATTAATTGCTACCATTAAAATTCTTCAGCGGCCTTCCGTCGAGAATTGCGAAAGTGATGACTTTATTATTACTTGTGTTCATAAAACACGAAAATCTCTCGACAGTAATTCAATGAGAAGCGCTCACGTGTTTAAAAATGCTGGCTGAATGGAACGAAATTTGCGCCGTATTGTATTTTCTTGTACGGTCGATCGCTTCACACGCCCCCGGATTAATAAAATCGGAACAATCGTTCACGAGCAAGCAGGCCACAAGCGCGCATACCAAGGATACCGTAAATGTGGGGCAAATTTAATTTCCAAATTATATTAATTTAAACTGTGAATAGACTGTTGGACTCCGCAGATGAAATCAGTGCTGTGGAGACGGGTAAAAAAAAATACGGATCCTATCTCGGCTACATTAAAAACTGACTCTGACTTACTTACATACCTGAGGAGCAAACATTCAAAAAGTGATTTGTCATACAAATAAGTACAGATCTTGGGAAATAATGATTTAATTGTTGGAAAAATCAAGGTTTGCTTGAATGTGTCAACATTGTGGTTTAATTTTTAAATATTTTTATTCCGTACACGTACGCCAGGCCGGGTAACGGCCCGAGGGCCAGGCCCGGGCCCGTGCAGACTTCTAGTGCACTAGATAAAACCAGAAGATGCCGAAAGGCGAAACCCGGGTCGTTATCGACAAAATATATGGAAGTGTACAGAATAAAAATAATTCAAATCGATTTTTTTTTTGAAAAATATATTTAATGATGTGTATTTTAACAAAATAGTCAAAAATGTCAACATTGTGAAATGCATGCTATGCTAACAGCATGAGCTTGGCTGACTAAAGATGATCTGATGGTATACATATTTATTTATTTATTGTTTATATATAAGTTAAATTGAAACTATTTAAAAAAAATCCTCGGAGTCGTTAATTATTTTAAAGCTGGAGTCGGAGTCGTCTTTTTTCACGCGACTCCACAGCCATGATATTTATTTTCAATTTTTTTTTTTAAAGGCGTTAAAAGATAAAAACATGAATCTTTTTCAAAAATATAATATTGTTCGCGGGCCGCAGAAAAATACGCGGCGGGCCTCAGTTTGCCCGTGCCTGCTGTAGCGCAGTGTATGTAAATTGAATAACGACCGCCTCAGAGGCAGAAGACCTCATTAGGCCTAAAGCTTGGATAGGATGCTCATGTGTAGTGATCCCACGCGAAGATTGACTTGAAAGACTGCAGACGGACGACGCGCGGAGTAGATTCTATGTCGTTATTATGCGACACAAAGAACTAGGATTGCCACACGACTCTGGGCTCGGTCGTGTCAGCGGCGTTGACACCGCCTAGCGAGATGTAACGCAGACAATAGAATTGACACTGACGGAATTTAAATTGGATATAGCCTATCGTCGGTTGTCCGCAACCCTCGGCGCGTGCGATCGGTCGCAAAAATAGCTTGACAAGATTAACCACTTGGATCCGAAGCGGACACGGGTGTCCGGAATATGTGCAAGCGAACACGGATGTCCAAGACATTTAAAAAAATCAAATACTTGGTATTCTAATAGAATATAAGCAATATTTTGATGAATATGTGTAGTGCCATCTGTACTGAGTCAATATAGGTTTTTAAAATATCGAATTCGAGTGTATATTAGGCAAAATTATTCTTCTCAAAAACACGCAGTATCTATGAGACATATTAATGATTTATTTGCGCGGTATTCAAACGGTTAAGTTGGTGCGAATTGTCGAGTAATAAAGCAGAGCCTGATTACGAGTAGCCGACGGTGCTTTCTACGGCTGCTGTCTAAACGGGTTTTATAATTGAATATATGTATTTGAAAGAATTCTATTCTAAGAATTCTGGCGCAGTGGTCCACGTCGTTGGTTTTAGTGACGTAACTCACGAAGGCATGAGTATGTTTGATGTCTAAAAGTGACCTTACAATCCTAAAATAATAGGCCGTAGTGAGAACAATTAGCTAACCACAAGTTCTGTCCAAGCCCTATCCTTCTATCCAAACTTTGTTTTAAAAAAGGGAGGAAAGCAACTGAGTTACAAGAAACAAGTCGAATTTTTTAATTCAAGTCCACTCCCAATGTGGAGCATATAGCCTCCTACAACACACAAAACATAACTTTTTCTAGAAAAACTGTTTTTAAGCAGTCGCTCAATCTCTCTTTTTTTTCAAAGAAAGAAGTAGGAGTAAAATAATTAGATAAGGACATGACTAGCGGTTAACTAATCGCTCTCGCTATGCCCAGATACTAAAGAATCGGAAGGGTGGGAGAGAATTTTTAGACATCACAAACACCCATGCTGAACGGATCGAAAAACTGCTGGGACTTGAACTCGTGAGATCCGGCACGGAAGCCAACAATGCTAAGCGCTGCGGCATAGACCCGACATATGATAACACTATTAGTAGGCCATGTTCTCCACATTATAAGCGAGCATGGATTAAAAATAATGAACTTGTAGAAATTGGTCACAAAAAGCTGAAGTACAACAATGAATGGAAGAAGGTGAAGGAGTACTCTGTTATTGGCTTATGACATGCCGTGTCATCAAGAAACATGTTGCAATCTGATTCCAAGACTTCGACAGAAGAAAAAAAACGAGAAAAGAGTAATTAAATCATTTAGAGAAGCCATTTTTCAAATCATAATTGATTGCTATTGCAAGCAATACATTCGTCTGCTACACATTGTATTATCCCTGCTTATTAATTCTGTACAACAAAATATTTACAAGACATAAAAATGTTGTAGACAACTGTCTCGCACTCAAGTAACGGAGTAATCTTTTGAATAATTCAAACTAATAATATTATCGTCCATATATAATTTTTGAATAGCAAAGAAGGGCCATTGTCAATATTAAACAAACAGAGTGACAAAAGTCGTACATTTTTTACAAGATTAAGAACTAAAAATGATCTTAGATGGGTCTTCAGTCTTGATGCGTATTACATAAAATTGTTCACAGTTTTCAACTATGATTGCAATAATCTGTGTACCGCAAAATGGCTCGTATTTAACCGGTCTGAATTTTAATACAGTTTCGGTCATAATTTTTATCACATTGGTCTTAATTTATATTACATTGACCGGAATTTATATTAAATGGTCATAATATATCGGTCAGTGTACAGAGGGCGGAATGAATGATTAATGGTCAGAATTCATATGAAATAGTCATAATTTAAATGAAATTAAAAAAAACCTAACCTAAACAAAATGGTTATAAATCTGACCGTATAATATTTTTATTCTGACTAAAAATTGAATTTTATTCAGACCGAAAGTTTATTTGAATTCTTAAATTATTTATTTAAGATTTGAAGATAAGTTTATTTGAATTCTAGAATTATTAAAAAACGCGTTTTTTTTAATACAATGTTTATTACTTTTTATTTTTTTATGTAATGGATATATGCGATGCTTAATGTTGATTTTTACTAAGAAGGGATGATAACGGTATATGTATTGAAAACATATCAATGAATTCTGCCGCCGTCTCGATTCCCGGGAAATTTTACAACAAAGTCCCGGGACTCGAGACAGAAAAAACCGACAAGTCCCGGTATGTCTCGACACAGAATCCTTAGTAACCATGATATAACAATGCTCCGAACCGTATAATACTGCAATACATTTCATCTGTAGATTCTTCTCATATAAGTAAACCATGCATAAAACATATGGTTTCACGAATATGAGTGGAATAAATATGTTATTAATTTTTATTTTAAATAGCGTAATATTCTTGTGAAGGATGCGAACCGGGAGCTTTGAACTCTTCGCAGCGAGCTTTTAGTGCAGTGCTCGATCGCGAACCGGATGTTGATCGCATTTTTTCTCAGATGCTGAATTCCCCTTTCAAGAAATGGCTCTGTTTGTTCAGGGGGCGATTTATTTCGAAGCATAATGACACATTATTGCGAATGGATTACTTTTAGACATTATGCTGATCCATACTTCACTCTACTCGTCACGTCGACTGATATAATTGAGGCGTCCAGTATCAAACACGGCCAAGTCAGACACACTATTTTTTTCAGGACAGCCGACAGTTTGTATGACTTCTTTTAACGTTTTTTTTTTTATGCGAATTGATTGTTCATAACCACGTAAGAACATCAACTTATCAAACGTTTACGTATTTCGAATAAGCAAACACTTTTTCCAACGACAGCCAATCTGAGAGCTGATTTGTGAACAGTTATTCGGAAACCCGTGCGATGTTCAAAGTGAAGTAACAAATTTATTTATTGATTTGGCATTTACTTGGTAGAACTCCATTTTAATAGGGTAAAAATATCAAAGTATTTCAGTTCTACAGTTTTTTATATGTTATACGTTGATAGCTATTTCGGCTTTAGCCATCGTCAGAACTATGCTTTAAACGTAAACTAAAACTATGCTTCAAACATAGTTCATAGTCAGAACTATTCTTTAAACATAGTTCTGACGATGGCGAAAGCCGAAATAGCTATCAACGTATAACATATAAAAAACTGTAGAACTGAAATACTTTGATATTTTTACCCTATTATTTTGGAGTAACAAAGTTATCTAATTTAATTTTCAATGGAAACAAAATACATGCTAATACATTTAAATCAATTTTTGGTCAAAATAAAAATATTATACGGTCAGAATAGTTTATAACCATTTTAGTTAGGTTAGGTTAGGTTTTTTTTAATTTCATTTAAATTATGACTATTTTTTCTGCCCGATGCTGGAATTTGAGCATGCGAATAATGTATCCGTAACCAGCGACGTTAGCTACAAGACCACGGACGTTTAATCAATAATAATGACCCCCTACAACGTTGTTTTCGATTGCAACGAAGGAGGTGAAAAGGCAACAGACCGGCACGTGAATATTTCGGATTACGACAGTGGGAACCGTAACTCGGCAGCTGTTTGGAGGCCGCGCTGGCTCGCTGGTCCACTTTCTCTGGCCGAGATGTGACCGTCGCATCGGTGAGATGCTAAGCGGGTAAGGCGACGACCAGGCCGAAAGTAGATCGACGACCCAGTCGAACGGGGACTTGTAAAACCGACGGCTTACTTTGAGAAGAACGGAAGAATATGTCGAGACCGAGAGAACGGTTACGATTGCAATCGGTACACTGCCAAAAGGCGTTAAGTCGAAAATGAGCGGGTCTATTCTACAGCTGTTTAATACATACATACAATATGTAATAACGATAGTACACACACCCTATCAGACCATTTTAATAAGGTAAAATGGCAAGCAATCAAAATCATGCGTTTCAAACAAAAATCACATCCAATTAAAATAGAATGAATCTTTCAATCAAATCATCCCAGAATGCCAATTTGTTGACTTTCCTTAATTTTAAACTGTTCGGTGTAATATAAGTCATTTTTTTATCCATGTCCGCTCTCAATGTGGAGCATATGGCCTCCTAATGGAGGTATCTTAACATAAGTTTTTCTAGGAGAACTGTTAGTCGCCCAACCTCTCTTTTCCACAGAGAGTAGTAGGGATAGAAGGACAATGCGACGACTAGTGATTAACTAATCGCCATCGCTACGACCAGTTATTGAAGGATCGGAAGAGTGGGAGGGAATTTTTAGACATCACAAACACCCATGCCTACGAACAGAAATCGATCGAAAAAATGCTGTTCGTACTGGGACACGAAGCCGTCAGGTCCGGCACGGAAGCCAACAACGCTAACCGCTGCGCCATTGGACATGAAAAAAAAGTGTGCTACTCGACCGGTTGTGTAACTAGGTGTGACACGAGCTTCGCCTCTTTTCGGAGCATACTAAGACTATATCCATCATAAAGTTGATTATATCGTAGAAATTTATTTTAATTGTTTATTATTTTTTTTGCCGGCTGCGTGGTCGAGTGTCAACGTCGTTGGTTTACAACACGGAGGTCACGGTTTCGAATCTCAATACGGACAATTTTAATAGATTTCTCTACGAAGGCATGGATGTATGTGATGTCTTGAACTCCCACTCCCACCCATCCTATCCTAAAAAACGGAGCGTAACTAGAGCGATTATATTAGCCACTAGTCTTGCCCTAGCCCTATCCTTCTATCCCTACTCTCTAAGAGAGGTTGAGCAACCGAGTAACGAGCAGTTCTCGTAGAAACTCTTCTGTTGAGATAAACTTCATGATACCATATTCCCCACATTTTTAGCGAAAATAAAATTATAAATATGACAAACCAAAAGTTGGATTTTTCTTAGCAAGAGGGTGTCATCAATTGATAATTTGGTGATTGATTAGATGTAGAATACATACTTGGCGGGAATAATAGAGAGAAAAGAATATATGCACACATTTGCAATAAATTAACTAGGAGACTCAGAGCCACGTATTATCACCGGGAAAATGTGGTTCGTTAAAAAATATAATCTCAAACAGTTCGGCCGGCAGATCATCCATTTTTTCTCAGTATTTATGAGTAATTACCGGTTCGTGGATAAATAATTAATGCATGTCACAACTTGTTTTATTTATACTATAGATGTACCAGCGTAACTTGACTGCCCGCGAGGGCGCCACCATCGCATCATTAACGTTGTCATATTTAATTTAAGATTTCGACTGAAGGTGCTTGGTGGAATTTCAATATTAAATTTGAATCATTCAAATTATGTACACTCCCACAGATTTTGTCACTAACGACCCGGGTTTCGCCTTTCGGCATCTTCAGGCGTTCAAGCGCACGGATGAACTTGAACTGACGCTTAGTAAATGGATGTTTCGTGTTTATATATTAAATAAATGTATCACTGAGTCTAAAGCCATCGTTGGCGAAAAAGGGTAAGCTCATGGGAATTCCCAAAGATTTGAGTAGTGAGTGGTTTTTAGAATTATATTTATTTGTTTGTCGGCAAAGGTTTTATGATATTATTTATGATATTATTTATATAGGGTATAGAAGTGGAGACCCAGGAAGGTTTAATATCTCGTTCAAAATCGGAAGACTATGTAACTGTGCCCTATTAATTTCTAAAATTTCCTGGAAAAAGAGCTTATGACTGTCCGTATTTGGGTGTAACATTTTTATCCCCTGTTCCTGATTGAACACGTGTCCTTCCGAAATTAAGTGATTAGCAAAAGTAGACGTGTCCTTTATCAGTCTAAAGGCTGCCATATGCTCTAATACCCTGATTTTTAAAGTCCTCTCTGTTTTGCCGATATAAAATTTATTACAACAAGAGCATTGTAATCTATAAATTCCAGATTTATTTAGGTAATGTATTTTATCTTTATTGTTAACTAATAATTTGCCTAAAGAGCTTTTACAGTAAAAGGCTGGTCTAACACTATCAGCTAGTTGTTTTTTAATTTTAAGACTAGTATTTCCTAAATAAATGATTCTACGCCAATACCTAGTATGATCTATGTCCTTTGACAATGTACCTTGAAATAACATTTTTTCTGCAAGTTTAGTTTGTTTTTTTGATAAAAGATTGTCTATAAGAGACATATCGTATCCATTGTTGATGGCGATTTGTTTGATGATTTTTAATTCGATATTAAAGTTCTTTTCATTCAAAGGAACACTCACAAGTCTATGAATTTCTGAATGAAAAGCGGCTAGTTTATAAGAAAATGGGTGCATTGAATCCTTATGTATCACAGTATCCGAAAACGTAGGCTTCCGAAATATTTTAAATTCGTGAGAACCGTTTTCAATATTAATATTTAGGTCAAGAAAGTTAATATTCTTGCCTCCGACTTCTAACGTGAATTTAACTCCTGGGTCTCCACTTCTATACCCTATATAAATAATATCATAAATAATATCATAAAACCTTTGCCGACAAACAAATAAATATAATTCTAAAAACCACTCACTACTCAAATCTTTGGGAATTCCCATGAGCTTACCCTTTTTCGCCAACGATGGCTTTAGACTCAGTGATACATTTATTTAATATATAAACACGAAACATCCATTTACTAAGCGTCAGTTCAAGTTCATCCGTGCGCTTGAACGCCTGAAGATGCCGAAAGGCGAAACCCGGGTCGTTAGTGACAAAATCTGTGGGAGTGTACATAATTTGAATGATTCAAATTTAACGTTGTCATAGTCAACACGTTCTAGGGCGACAATTTTAGTTCTGAGTTCTGCCACAGTCAAGTTAAAATGGTACATCTCTAACAATTTTGTATTAATTTTCGATAAGTAAGTATAACATAAAATGTAATTATTTCGGCAGTTGTCCGTTGGCAAACAAGAAAGAGTGAATGAAATATGTAACCAATTGTTCACATCAAATATTGCGAATCATCGACTGAGCAAACAACGTAGTGGGCAAAAACTAGACAACAAATATATATCAATTACGTATCCGTTGGAATTGAATTTAAGTGATTGCGACTAGGGCTTCCAGTCCCGGGATACCGATCAATTTGGCTGTCCCGTTATCCCGGAAGTTCGGTATTCACTTCATACCCCGTGAAAATCCGTTTAATACACTATCATCGCAATCAACTCATTATATGCTCGACAGTCGAAAAAAAGGGGGGTTGCCAACGTTTTCTTTACTGCGGCCTTATTTTGCATCAGATAAATGAATGTGGCCTTTAGAAATGAAAAGGTTCTCAACCCATGCTCTAGTACCTTACTAGTCCTACTCTTTTGTTCTTATTACTACCTCTTAAGAAAAAAAAATTGACGGATCGTTTTCTAATTCCACTTTTTTTTATTAAGATCAAGTTTCGCTCATTGCGAGCAGTATCAATTGATGAAATATATATATCGACTGTGGAAAGGAAAAAGGACGTAACCCACACATATAAAATTTTACAGGAGGCGCTAAAAACGTGTTTTGATGATTTTGGGCCATATTCAAATTATGAATTATACACAACCTTGAAGTGCACGGAGACTTCTAAACTGGTGTTTAATTGACATAACCTAATATTAATTAAAGAAATTGTCTCGGAAAAACCTTTATTTCAGTGTTTTTTCTTGGTTTTAATTTTTTACAGGTCATCTTTATCAAACTTAAAAGCTAAATTTAGATACTTATTCGGCATTTTCAGCTTCCATCCTTTTGATAGAATGTGTGTCAAGTTGTATACATTGTGATTGTTGAAAAAAAACTGTTTTGGAAAATTGAGGGTTACGTCCTTTTTCCTTTCCACAGTCGCCATAATGGATACAGAGTTGTTTAGACAAAATACAGTTATAACAAGGTATTACGAAACGATTATTATAAGAATTTTCTTTTATCACTACGAATTCTATGTCGAAACAGCCCGGGAATAAATTTGCGAGAAATCGACGCTGTTTGCCAGTCTCGGTTCCTGTGGCATTTAAATGCAATAAACCTTTACTACGATTTTTTTAAATATAAAGTAGACTAAAATTTGTAGAAATGAAAATGTTCGCCACCCCTGGTTCAGTGTATTTCGACTTTCGTGCGTTAATTCGTTATTTCGTACATAATAATCTTACAGTTTAGATTTTCGTCAGGTTAGACGCGATTAAAAGAAAAATCTATTATCTAATAACATTAAATTTAATGCTCAGGCAATTAAAAGCATGTTCAACGTGTTTAAAACTTATAAAAAAATATTAAAATACAAGTTATGGTGATGTTTTATACATTTTTCTGTTTTCCTGTATGCAACATACGTTGGCATCTTCGGGAGGCAACTGCGTACGAAATTCGAAGGCCGTCTACAATGAATCAAAATTCCATCTTTGCGGAAAATTATAAATAATATCGACCGTTTAAAAAATTATCTAAAAAATATTGATATTTTTTTCTTGAAATATTTGAGATTGCAATATGTACCGGTATTATTACCGAAACAGGGATCCCGTATTCATGGTGTTTTTTTTTTTAATAAAAACAAATGCAAATATTACGGTTTTTTTTAAATACCATCATCACGATTTGCCGCCTGTATGGTCGAGTGGTCAACGTCGTTGAGGTCACGGGTTCAAATCCCAGTACGGACAGTTTTATAAATTGATTTTTCAATCGATTTATGAATTCTGTTCAAAGGCATGGATGTCTTGAATTCCCCCCTCCCACCGATCCTAACATATGAACAGGGCGTATCGAAAGTGATTAGCTAACCACTAGTCCTGTCCAACCCCTTTTATTCCTACTCTCTTTGGAAAAAGAGAGGTTGAGCAACTGAGTAACAAACAGTTCTCGTGGTAACACTTATTTTGAGATAAATTCCAAATGCTCCACATTGGAAGCGGACATAGTAAAAAAAAGAATAGTGCCTGTATTGATATATTCGTTCGGTATTTTTTTTTAATACCTACTCTCTTTGGGAAAAGAGAGGTTGAGCAACTGAGTAACAAGGAGTTCTCGTAGAAACACTTCTTTTGAGATAAACTCCATTAGGAGTCCATATGCTCCACATTGGGAGCGGACATGGTAAAAAAAATGTTTAAATATAACGTTTAATATATCCGTAAAGATTTCTTAGTTTTTTTTTAATGCAAACATAAATTTAAGGATAGGACATTTTAAAAGACTGATCAGAAATTCCATAAAATAATTTCTCGTGGCTTTTGCACGATCGTTTAAAAAAAAATTAACCTGTTCAACCGTAGAAGCTATTATGAAATCTCTCGCTCAAGTTCTATGAACTCTAAAACCTAGCTAACTAGCTAAACTTATAAAAAAGAGAACACTTAATTTTGTTTTAAAACGAGTCCATAAAAAAGTGGTCTTCATACAAAACGATTGCAGCTGTTTTTACAATGTGACTTCACGTGTTCGAAGAAGGACCTTGGAAACGTTATTTTTTTACTATAGCAACATTTGCATAAATGATACAAGTTTATTTTTTATATTATGTAGACATGTTCTTCTGGACACTTGTTGGACAATTTCGCTATGTTCACCTTACTTGGTTTTTTGACGTTTAGTACCTACTGCAATCGAGCCTTTCGCAACGTATCAAAATGACTTGCTGTTAACTTCAAACTAGTCCACACTAAATCACTACACCGCTGTCAAAGTGACGTATAATGATAGAAATATTAACATTTTCGATGAATTCGGCGGTAACTTTGTAATTATATTTGTTTTGTTTCAAAATTTAACACGTGCTTCGATTTTTTCAAAAGCATCATCAGAGGTGAAGTATGTGTCACGTTTTGTAGCACAAGTGGAATAACAAAATTATCTAATTTAAGAAATATTAATATTTTTTAGGACGGGAAAATATTACTACGGTCAAAAATAGTAAAGTACAGTCAGACTGCGATATAACGAACTTCGGATATAGTGGCCGAAATTTCCCTATTATAACTGTAGCCGTTTTAACCCGTGTCGGCTAATGTTTTGACGCATAGCATACAATCCAAATGTCATACCGTTAAATGAAGTTACTTTGCCTAATTATCAATGTTTTTTTGGTTAATTTCTAAAATTACTAATAGCATTATTTATGGTTTATAAATGTAGAATCATGATAAAAAGGTTTTGTTTCAAAATAAAAATCAGTTCAAGCAATGTCATACTTGGGGCTTTTTTTCCTACCCTAACTCCAAAAGTTTTACTCATATAGCTCTCGATACCTAGATCCCTCAACATTTACGAGACTCGTCGTGGAAGCCAACGACGATAACCACTACGCCATTTTAGAAAGAAAAAAAATACGCAGTTTTACAATTTTTTATTTTAAATAAAAAAAAAACACACATTTTTTCATTTGAGTCGGGGTCGAACCACTTGCAAATGCCGGTGTCGGAAACGTGATTTTTCACGACGTAAATTCGAATAATTTCCGCGTAATAATTATTCCCTGGCTCCGAGACCTAGTGCCGTTTTCGTTAAACCGCAAAATATTTCACTAAAACTGGTTGTAAAATTAAAAATAGGATATTAGAACTCGCACGAAGAAACAAGATTTCGCTTCTGATTCGGCTAATAATATTTTAGCGATAATTTGAATGTCGAACATTGAATGTTTCGGGAATTTTCCACTATCGCGAAGTCTATCGCAAACGTTGTGAACTACCTAGGCATTTATCTAAATAGTGTTATCTATACACTAATCAAATTTGCCACAATAGATAAGAGTCACACAATCAAACGCCATGCTAAATTTATTATTTGCTTGTTACTTCCAAACATATCAAAAACAAATATTAAGATGTTGGGTGACGACTTAAAATGACAGTAGGTCTTGTCTAGAAAAGAGTTTATTGTGTATGTTCACACTAGTCGTTGTTCTACAAATATTAGAAGAGGGATTTAGGCAATCCAATTAATAAATCACCATAATTGTGTGCACTGTCAAAAATTGGTGGAAAGACATTATAGGTATAAAAAAAACACTATTTTTTACTACATTTAAATCGCTCCCTCTATGTCGTATTATTTTAGAATTCGAAGCGTGGGAAGTTAACTTATAGATATCACAAACACCCATGCCGCCGAACAGAAATCGATTGAAAAAAAAGCTGCTCGTACTGGGACTCGAACCCGTGAGATCCGCCAAGGAAGCCATCGACATTGACCGCTGCGCCACGGATTCGAATTTTTTATTAATACGAATTATTAATTAGAATTCAAATTTCTAACAGGATTCTAACAAGAATATTTTTTGTCCGATACGTTTGGTGACCCCAGCCATAGACAATAATTTGATGATGAAAGGAATGATAATGATTTTTTATAAACAAATTCTTAAAGTGCTTGTTCGCCCATTTTGTCTAGTACACTTCGACTTATTGTATCATGACAAAAAAGAGACAGCCTTATAAGTGTGGAATTAGTCCAAGGGTGTGTTGTTTTTTAAAAATATAATGCTTTCATACTAAGTAAGTATTGGCAGTGTACAACCTAATAGCTGATAATTAACTGAATGCCGCTAATAACAATCCAACTATGTAGGTAGCTTGATTACAAATAGGAAAATGCAAAATTATCATGATAAAGTCGAAATAACATGTCAAATGGAACTTCTTAGAAAAACCAACCACATAGCAAAGATAAAATATGACGACGAAATTTCGTAATTTTTACGATTCCATTGCGTTCCTAGATTATAGTTTTTTTGTGGGATTTGGTAAAGGGAACAAATTAAATGGTCAGAATTTAAATCAATTTTTGGTTAGAATAAAAATATACGATCAGAATATTTTATACCACTTTGGTTAGGTTTTTTTTTAAATTTCATTTAAATTATGACTATTCTGACCATTCAATATAAATTCTGAACGGAAAAATACGAGCCTCTAGTAAATTATAGGGGAGAAAAAGAGTAGAATGTTGTAAAGCATATTTACCACATTTTCTACTTGTAATGGTTTCTCAGATAACAATATTTACTTAGTTCGATATTATTAATTTTATTCGTGAAACATTGCGGTGCTAGAATTTAATATGCCACTCAATTAATATAGTTTGTAAATTTGTACAACGCTACGTTTGTTACAATTATTAAATATAATAATAAATGCTGAATTAAATTAAAAATTCATTCGGCCATTTCGACTAAAACCAACGATTTAATCTTTCAGTTACAAAAATTCGCCGACCGCCGTTCAACCGCAAAATTAAATATTCATTAAAAAAATCAGTTAGGTAATGTAAATAAATATACCATCCGACCGACATAAAAATATCGTTAATTATGGAAACATAATTCATACAAAACCGAACAGATGTTGACGGTATAAATAAAAAATATCAGATGATTTTGTTTACCAGGGACACACGTAATGTAATGTATACACAGAAATTTTACACATTATTACGAATAATCATAGATATTCGACGAATCACAGCACATAGATATTTTTATATTAGTAATTTTATGAACACTCATCGAAACGATACACAAATCTCACTATTCACTGTTTCTTATTATTGTTGTTATGTGCAATCGTGGACTCTTTCATACATTCTAAATCACAACACCTGTAGTGTTAAATATGAATGAGTAGATTACTTTTTATTATATCGCATTCCTAGACATCAAATCACTGGTGTTATGACGAATTTAAAGGTACGACACAAGACACAAAGAATGCAGTTTATGTTGCTATTGGAATATGCACGAAATATTTCGCAGGAATGATCGATATTACACAATTGAACACCGTCATCGAACTGTGAGAAATAAATCTAGCCGAAGGTACGCGCACTGCCAGACACAACACGGCGAAGTCTGAAGAAAAATGATAAGTGAATCGTACTGCAGACGTCGTTATCTGATATTTACACTATGCAACAATGGCGCGCGGCGTCGATTTCACTGTATATTCACTTAGATATCAAAATTTATCGCGTTATTTTGATTTCTAGGAACTTTTTCGCACATTCGTAGTGCTATGGACATTCGAATTTCGAAAAACTTACGTTGAACAAACTGTCAGTTGCGCGGGGAAGCAACACAACATAAACATCACGTGACAGACAACAGGTCGCTGTTTTACCGATACTTATGGTTACTATTAATGCCCATAGATGGCAACGAAATACTCACGTCCACAAGCTGTGAATACGAGAGGCGAACTGATGCGCCGTTCGCCGAGTTTCCATAATACCGCAGTATTTTTCCCTAAATTTATTATAACTACTATTTCCTAAGCGTCTGAAAATAATAAAAAAGAACTATTGACTTATTTGATAAAAAGTAAGCAATGGACCCACAGTCAATTAAAAATTAAGGGTAATATTACTATTATTGAATGAAAGAGGTAAGCCTGACGATACTTTATAAAGAGGCGAAATACGTGCCACAGTTTATACCACAAGTAGAGTAACAAAGTTATTATATAAATATAAAATTTAATTTTATATTCAAAATTAACATCCACAAAGTTTCTACTGAATCAATCTAAAATGATATATTATATAGCGAATAACTGGAGATTATTCTTTTGCAAGTATAGTTTGTTTATTGATTTCCATTTAAACGAAGTCCGTTAATAACAGTTTGCTTTTTTTACATTAAAAGAGAATATTCACAAAGAAAAACTGGTTATAATGTGAAATTTATATTTAAAATATGAAGTCTTTACTTGTTTTTAAAATATAATGGTAACGATGATACGTTGATGATATTAAATTTTCATTTGAAATTCAATATGGCTGTTAATCTTAGTGATTTTTTATGAGCAGAAAATGTTACGCTTACATATGCCGTCTGTCGTTTTTCCTTTGACACCATAACTAGTTTCGAATGAGTTTTACATATTGGTCAGGACCAATTTTGCACATTGCATTAATTTTAAAATGTTAAAAATCTTAAACATGACGACATCGATTAACTAGTAGATTTACTCACTTGCTACAGTGCCAATCTTTATGAGAACAGGGGAACTATATTTAAAAAAAAAAAAAATTTGAAGGGGTAATATTGATAATAACAATATTTAAGGGTGAAATCAATGCAAAAGTCTGTTCGAAGGAGTCTCTCTTTATTGTAATTATATAACTATTCATCTCATTGAACTTCTAATATAAAGAAGATGTAAGTAAGCCTAAATTGCAAAGGATCTTTATATCCAAAAAATTGTATCGATTATCGGAAAGAAAAAAATATTTATTTATATAATTGTGCATTTATATAATCATGACTATCATATTCTATGAATACTGGATCTTAGAAAAGAAAATGATTTTTAATTCTTTCAGTATTTCCCCATCTCAGGGAAAATTTAAAATGTGGCAACATATACGCTGAGTTCGCCAGTTAGTTGCATCGCTTCATGGGCAAACGATTTATTCGTTTTTTAAATGCACAGCTTATTTTTTACTTTCTAACAAGTTTGTATGCGACGATGCCTTTAAATCGGAAAAAAGAAAATGTTGTTTATATTTATCAATAAACCAGAACACACAATTGTATTATTTTATTTCCAATTCATCTTTGGTAGTTTTTGATAATTACTGTTTTGTTCATCATTATCATTCTCCTATGAGAAACAATCGAAGCATATTTTACCCTAATTCACAGTGGCGGTTCTAGGTACTGGGCTAGGTGGGCTAAGCCCGACCTGCATTTTTCACCCAAAACATTAGATGGCTGAATAAAAATCAACAGCAATTCGGCCGCTGAATAAAATAAATACATTTATTAGCGTAACTTACCTTTCCCAAATGAATATAATATCTTTGTTTTAATTTTCCTCTGTCAATATAAGACAATGTTACGTCTACCTACAATCATATTCTCGATTGTGTTTTGTATTACAATTTTAAAGTGAGCCGGCATAAAAAAAACAATAACCCTATAAATACTTCACAGGGAACAGGAACTGGAACACGTCACTGGCAACACCACTCAGGGGCTAGCGCCCATTAAGTCCGCAACCACAGACAATATCATGACATATTTCTTTACACTGGGGCGCAATCAAGCACGATTAGATTTTTTTTGTATTTGTATGTACGGAAACGTCATCAATCACAAAGGATAGTGTTTCAATCTGTCAAGTTTCTGTTGATCGTTGGGGGCTGATCTGATTCAGCCCATTACGCATACTTATGCATTGAAACACAATACCAATATCGTTGTATTGTATGAAAGTGACAGGTATTGACTTTCAGTGACAGCAAGTGACAGTTCTATACTGCTTTTAGTAGGTACTTGTTATTTCACTTTGAAAGAGACGAATTTAAGGATTCCGTGTTATTATTCTATTATTTCTTAGTTACATTAGCATTGATTTTATTATATAAAAATTTATGCATTGCAGTAGTATCGTAATATTTGTTAATTTGCTTGTAGATTAATGTATAAAGTGAAGTGGAAATATGCTTTTCTCTAGCCCACCCAAGATTTCAGGTCAGGAACCGCCACTGCTAATTCATTTCTTTAAATTAGATAGTATGAAGTGCGGAGAAAATTTTAGAAATGACCGCTTTTTTAATCTTTTACACATGATGCAAAATTAAATGGGTAATTATTAAAACAGTCTTTCTTAAATTAAATCGCGGAATTTATTTTGCAATACGGCAAACTTATTAACGAGGGGGGATCCCTTGCACATTTAGAGCGAAAAAATGATATTTCATATACACTCTACTCTTTTTATACTATTTTAAAATAACACGGCCCAATAAAAAGTAAAAATACTATATTTTTACACAAATTATTTTTTCTAAGACGATTCCCAGAATATAAGAAACACATAAACGGATAACAGTTTCCTAATAACAATAAATTCAACAACACACGACAGTAATAACCAACAAAAAGCTTCATTGGATCTTAACAGATTGACGTGCCGGATATTTCCATTGTCCAGTCCCTCATAAAA
The DNA here is from genome assembly GCA_031772345.1 of Himalopsyche anomala. Classification (NCBI taxonomy): domain Eukaryota; kingdom Metazoa; phylum Arthropoda; class Insecta; order Trichoptera; family Rhyacophilidae; genus Himalopsyche; species Himalopsyche anomala. Next base: position 2,995,647 of record CM062841.1, on the reverse strand, counting down.
GTTTCCGTATATAATCAAGTAGTGATAAATAGTATTATTCCGTCTTAATTAAAATATATATTATGAATAATATTTTGGGTAGTTCACTTAAGTATTTATTATAACCTTTTTTACAGGGTTTTCTATACCACAATGTTGTTATTTTTTTCAAATAACACGGTTTTTAACTTCACGGAAGCAATATTCAATTTTTATATGAATTCTATCACTTTTTTACACCGTTTTTTGTGGAGCCTGTATACCGTGTAAATAAAGCACTAATCACACATTAAAAATAAAGCTCTAATTCCAAATTTTTTTATAAGACTCTGGACCGGTTTCGTGAGAATTCTCACTGATTTATATATATATATATATATATATATATGTGTGGCATCAGAACATAAGAGTGTTTTATGTTTAATATCTCTCAGCCAAGTATTGACCTTAAAATTGAATATTTAATATGATAGAAAGATTTTTTTCTTGCTACCTATTGAGAATCTCTGGGTTATACGGTTGGTTGTCGGCCAATAACTGTACGTCCCGCGACATGAAGGGTTGTAGCTGGTGCGATAAGATTGATAAAAAAAAACATTCCTAATTTCTCTCAAGAGAATTGAAAATGTAATGTCAGATCAACAGTATGATAATAAAAATAATAGATAACAGTCATAGACAATTACTGGAATGGAAAGCCATTCACAGATAATAAGGGTGTTTTGTCATAGATAAACAAACATAGGTCAACCAAAGGGGATATAGGGTTATAAAAAAATGTCGATGACGCATCTTTTTGGCCGGGAAAGGTAGGTGCGGATAATGGGGCAATACGCCACACCTATGCATTTTAAATGAATTATTTTCTCCTGACTGATGTAAAACATAATTACACTTGAAGTTTCAAACAAATGTAGTTTGTGTCCATCACTCTTTCTCCCTCGTTTACGTTTGCTATCTCAGATAGTTATTAATTACAATTATCTGATCATGTTTTTATGATATAAAAATGAAAGATGATGATCATATTTATTTGTTTTGTAAAGGTTTAACAACAATATAATATACTATCTTAAAGTTTTTACCTCATCTGTCTATAATATTATCAATGATTATCAAGGAGAGTTCATAATAAAGCGAACAAAAATTGCAGTTTTGGCATTTTATATTTATTCCCCTATTAAATAAATAACTATAGTTTCGAAACCATTATATTTACTACCCATAGGCCGACTGCGTGGTCGAACGGTCAACGTCGTTAACTTATGTTACGGATATCACGGATTCCATTCCCAGTACGGAAAGTTTTTTTAACAGAGCGATTTAGAAGCATAACGACGATATCGACTGTGGAAATGAAAAAGGACGTAAGCCACACATATAAAATTTTACAGGAGGCGCAAAAATCGTGTTTTGATGATTTTGGGACATATTCAAATTATGAATTATACACAACCTTGAAGTGCATGGAGACTTCTAAACTGTTGTTTAATTGACATAATATAATATTGATTAAAGAAATTGTCTAGGAAAAACCTTTATTTCAGACATTTTTCTTGGTTTTAATTTTTTACAAGGACATCTTTTTCAAACTTAAAAGCTAAATTTAGATACTTATTCGACATTTGCAGCTTGCATCCTTTTGATAGAACGTGTATCAAGTTGTATACATTGTGATTATCGAAAAAAACCTGTTTTGAAAAAACTGTGGGTTACGTGCTTTTTCCTTTCCACAGTCGATGTGTAAAATATACATATTTTTATTTTAATCGGAGTTCGAGTCGAAGGAGTTGTACCATTTGTAAATGCCGAAACCGAAGACAGATGACGCCCTGCAATTTTTAGATATCATCGCATTTCCGAACAGGGAAGTGTGTACGTCATGGCAAATGAAAGAAGGTCGAGGGTGAACAGACTTGTGACAGATGTAACACAATGCACGATTGTTTTCCTTTAACGAAAAGCTATTTTTAATCGCTAATAAGTCGAGTCAAAAAAACATAACCAATTTAAGTACGAGGACTTGATAAGGGAGATATCCAAACACGACACAACAAAGACAGTATTCTAAGCAGTCTGTTCAACCCTGTTAGCCATTGAAGTACAGTGTCGATGGATAATGACGACTCTCATGCTGTCCATATTGAATCGGCGTCTGTCTTCGAGCTGCTTAATAAACATTTAATGGCCGGGATTCGAGGCTGGCATCAGTGAGATATCAGTCTTGTACTTTACGCCAGACATTACTCGCACAACTGTTCCAGCGCTTCCCAAAGCATTGCGACAACTTTGAAACATTAATTAGCAAAGAGTTTTTTTTTCCACTTCTAATGTGAAACGTACGGACTTTAGTGTGAGCAAATAGACCTGCAATCGGCAAAACAACGTAAGCAAAAAATTATAAATTTTACAGTAATTGTCATTTTTAAATCATAACAAAATATTTTATTAACTTTCTCTCGTAATAAATTCGCAAAAAAAATCCTCAACACTCCAGTACCGAAACGTCGACAATAAGATCAAGGAGCGGCGAGGATATAGTGACCCCAGACAATTTGCGTAATATTTGCATTGTATTGATTCATATATCATTGTAGATTACAATAAATATCAACTAGATATTATTGGTATTTAGCGAAGTGTTGAAACACCCTACTCCGTAGGAACTAGGGCCTCTAATCCCGGTTCCCGAAATCCCGGGATTAGTACTATCACAATATCGGGATTTTGAAAATTTGTGCAAAGGCTAAAAATGGTCACTTTTTTTTTTCATTTTGATAACTCCACAAATTCTTTAGTTTTTGAAATTGGAAATTTTGCAAGAGCTTAAAAAATGTCTCGTGCTGTTTTGTTTTAGGAATTCCGTTAATTCCTGGATTTTTAAATCAACCAAAGTTTTTTTGAAAAATTCAAGGAATTTACGGAATTTATCAATTTTAATCCTGAATTTATACACGATTTTATTGTGAATTTTAAATCCTGGGATTGCAAAAAGAGTCCGGGATTGGATGCCCTAATAGGAATTCGAATGTTAAATGCGGTTAGTAATATTAATTAGGTCAATTAAAGTTTCTTTTTACGAGATTAAGTTTTTCCGTCGATTACGTCATCGAACTCGTCATTCAGTCGCTCAACCTTTTCTTATCGGAGAGAGTAAGGATAGAAGGATGAGGAAAAAAGATAGAACTAGAACTGAGGGTCCTCAGACGTTGTCCAAAAATCGAGTTTTGGAAAAATTGCAAAAAAACAGCAAGAGTCCAATTATTCGTAACTCTAAAGAAATATTATAAATTATCTTGAATATTTATCGCGAAATATGTATGCTAGTACATCAGGAAGAATGCTGGTCGCAGATTGGTTATTTATAACCATATCATATTATTCATTTGACAATCATCTAAATTTGAATCGTTCAAATTGTGTACATTCTCACAGACTTTGTCACTAACGACCCGGGTTTCGCCTTTCGGCATCTTCAGGCGTTCAAGTGCACGGATGAATTTAAACTGACGCTTGAACGCCTGAAGATGCCGAAAGGTGAAACCCAGGTCATTAGTGACAAAGTCTGTGAGAATGTACATAATTTGAATCGTTCAAATTTAATATTGAAATTCCACCGAGCACCTTCAGTCGAAATCTTAAAAGAAAATCAACTATATTTCATGAAATAATTATTCAAACATAACATTTATACCATTCACTCATTTTAAATTCTTCGTGTATTTATTGTATTATTTTTTTTCTTTTATGAATTTCTAAAATATTTATTATAGAAATATTATAGAAGTATATAAAATACATGAAGAATTTAAAATGCGTGAATGGTATACACGTTATGTTTGAATATTATTTCATGAAATATAACCGCCCCTGCATATACAAGGGGTGCGTTGATCCAATGCCACATTGACCGGCCGCCACTGGGAATCAGTACTAAAAATTGTGTTTTATTTTGATAAAAATAAAAACGGCTGTAAGAAACAGAAAAGTAGTCGTATATATTCAATTTAAGATTTAGTGACTGAAGGTGATTGGTGGAATTTCAATATTTAATTTGAACCGTTCGAATTATGCACATTCACACAAGTTTTGTTCACCCGTCACTAACGGTCGTTTCAAGTTCATCCGCGCACTTGAACGCCTGAAAATGCCGAAATGTGAAACCCGGATGAATGTACATAATTTGAAAGTTTCAAATTTCATATATATATATTTATATGTTATTTTTAATTCATATCCGCTTTCTATTCGGATCATATTTTGGCCACGACACTGTTCTTCAAATATTCTTTTTACTCTGACATTCTATTTGCTTCCTCCCAGGTCATCCCAACGTCCCGTAGCTTTACCGAGTGCACTGTATGGATGCACATCAGTCCTTCCACGACGTCGGGATCCATCTGGTTGGTAAAAGAGACATGCAGGGTTCAGACTCTCTTGAGGCATCCACAAAACATTCTAACCCAACGATCTCTAACCTCCACAACTATGACGAGACACTGCCTCAGAATCGTTTTAGACCCAGAGCAGTTCTGCTCGACGACCCTCCATAGATCTTATGTCGTCTAAAATTGTCAATTTAAGAACGAATTTAGCATCACGAAAATGACTCTCTTTGTTTGAATTTTTTGTGTACTGTATGTGTGTGTACATGTACGGATATAGTATGGAGGAAGCATATGGAATGTGATTTGCAAAATAATGCATGTTGAGTTTCCGTGAACTTCTTATATCTGCAGTGATCACGCCCTTCCGTCTGCAAACGATGGTATGGGGATGCAATTTACAATTTCAAAAACTTTATCGATGACGGAGACTGGAAGAGCCTTGACGCTGGCGCGTCCTGGTACTTGAAGCTCCATAAATTTGATATCCAAAAAAATAAGCACATGTCCAAACCAGATTGATCGTCGTTTTTATTTTATTTTAAGACGTAATAAGGGACTGGCTAGTCCGGTCTATCTCCTTGATCATGACAAAGTCAGGCCACCGTACCCCTAGTACCACCATATTGACTGTGGGAAAGGAAAAAGCTTTTTCTCGATAATCACAACTTATACAATTTGATACACCTTATATCACAAGGATGTAAGCTGAAAATGCCGAATTACTATCCTTATTTAGCTTTTAAGTTTGAAAAGATAATGGCCTGCGAAAATTGCGGCCAGGAAAAAGGACTTAAAAAAAGGTTTTTCATGAACAATTTATTAAATTAATATTAGACTAAGTCAGCGATTTTCAACCTGGAGGCGTGGACTATTGCAGAGAGGCGCGAAGGGTCCAAAATATTCATTTACTCTTTGAAACGTGCCTTTATTACTATATGAAATAAAGAATGGGGAGGCGCGAAGATACTTTTTTCTTCAAAGGGAGGCGCAGTAACACAAAGGTTGGAAACCACTGGACTAAGTCAATAAAAACCCCGTTTATCAGTCACCGTGCACTTCAAGGTTGTGTATATTTCATAATTTACCTTAGGCCCAAAATCATCAAAAAACGTTTTTTGTGTCTCCTGTAAAATTTGTTATGTGTGGGCTACGTCCCTTTTCCTTTCCACAGTCGATATATTTAAAATGTAATATTTTGTTGAAAAAAGCGACAGCACACATGTTGAGAAGCCTATAGAAATCACGATTGGCGCCGATTAAGGACCTTCGAGAGCAGACTAGATGGGCGAGTGGATGCACCAACAAAGCATGCCTTGTGCATTCAAGTATCTGCGGTGAAATGGTGCGAACAGTGCCGCCGCGAGGAATACGGCCGCCCATAAAATGCCGCCCTTAAGCTAGAAATAGCGCGTATTCGAATAGTAAAAGTACTATCGACACATTTGTTTTTGTCACGTAAAATGCATGTATACTTTGAGTACTTAATTGAAAGGTAAGCTTGTGTAAATTAGTGTCGGCGAAGGCATAATGATACCGCAAGGACCCGGGCCTTAACGACAAGACTATAGTGCAAAGTTCAAACGATTTAAAAAAATATAATTTTACTATATTTTCAAAAAAATAAAATGTTATATCTCGTACTAGCGTCGTGCGGCGAGTGACCATTTTTAACTGTCATTTATATGTGTTTTTGTTTAATAATGATTAACTAGCTGTAAGCCCGTTGTCCTCAACGGGGGGATTTTTGTTGCATTTTTAAGTAGTCAGAAATTTTACTGGCGTGAAAAATAAATTACAAACGTATTTATTCAATAAGCCAGAAATTCTAAAAGTAAAAGAAATATATCTCGGGGCATATATCGACAGCCTTGCCCTGCAGTATTTAAATTGTATATAATATCATTTTTAGAATAATTGAAATGTTTAAGTTTGCTAACAAATATATTTCGTAGAAGAAGAAATATACCTCGTGACATATATCGACAGCCCTGCAGTATTTAAATTGTAAATTATTTAATTTTTGGAATAATGTTAAGGGAAATCGTAGACAATCATACAATCATACGGACATTATCGACTATTAATATATAGATGAATTAAATATACCTGTCGGGTCCGCAGCGCGTTGGTCATCGTCGTTGGCTTCCGTGACGGACCTCACAGGTTCAAATACTAGCACAGCATATTTTTCAATGTATTTATCGATTTCTATTCGAAGGCATGGATTTTTGTGATGTCTAAAAATTCCTTCCCACCCTTACAATCCTAAAATAACAAATTGTAGAGAAAACCATTAGCCAACCACTAGTCCTGTTCAAACACTATTCTTTATATTCCTACTCTCTTAAAAGAGAGGTTAGGCAACTGAGTAACAGACAGTTTTATTAGAAAAATTTATGTTGAGATATCCCACGAGTCTATATGCTCCACATCAGGAGCAGACATGAGTTTAAAAATTGTGTTTTACTACAGAATAAATATTAACTTGCGTGAGCTCCTGCGAGCCTCCTCAGGCCTAGGACATCCAATCCCAGACCCTGTTTGTGATCCCGGAATTTCGGGATCCAAAATCATTCAATCCCGGGATTGAGCATTCACCAGAATATCATGTCACAATTGCTTGAGATCATTTACGAAAAAGGTGAGTAGATTAAGATTCCAGGTTTTATTCCAAGCTCAAAGTGACGAATTGTACAGTCCCGCAATTATTGTGAAAACCTTTTTTAAGCTCCACCCTTTCAAACTTCTGCAAGTGAGTTTTTTTAGCTCTACTTACGGACCTTTACGTCTTATAGTAAATCCTGGGATTATTACTAAGACAATCACGGAAAAACGGGATCGTAAAATTGGTCGGGATCCCGGGATTGGAAACCTTACTCTAGCCCACATCTGCTCGGATCGATCGGTAAACTTTTCCAACCCTCGTTTGGCTTTCATACAACTGTACAAAAGGCCGAGTTTGCAGATTCCATGTACATATTTCCTTACTACGTGGTCAAACTTGAGATTCTCCCAATAAGATAAACCGCCACGCGATTAGAATTCGAGACATTTTCGGCGAAGTGCAAGTGCATTCCGCGTCGGCTGCACTTTTTTTCTGCGCCGCCATTTTTCCTTCCGAGCCGTCGCCCACTGGCCCGGAATCGAGAGAATTCCGATAGATTATTTATTTCGAGGGCCGCACTCGTTAAAACCGGTTCCGCCCGTAAACAGAGACAACGATTCGTAATTGAATCGCCATTAATTTCGCTGGGAATTTGATAATTACTGAGAATCAAACAAATTAAGGAATTTACAAACTTCATATAGACCTTCAAGTACGGATGTAGTGCACAGCACGTTAAAAAACGCTCTGTTCTGATGTTTATTTACAATAGCAGAAATAAATACGAGCTTGTGAAAATTGAAACCAATAAAAAAGACAAAAATAAAGATAAAGGTTTTCCCTAGACAATTTCTTAAATTAATATTGGATTATGTCAATTCAACACCGTTTCAGAAGTCTCCGTGCACTCCAAGGTTGTGTATATTTCATAATTTTCATATGCCCCAAAATCATCAAAACACGTTTTTTGCGCCTCCTGTTAAATTTGATATGTTTGGGTTACGTCCTTTTTCCTTTCCACAGTCGATATTATTGTCTTCATCTACGAGCGATAAATTATTTATTTATCTAACCGAACCGCGTTTATAAAATAGCTCCGGCGACATCGCAATTTATATCGGAATGTCCAAATTCCTTATCCAGACTGCTCAGACTGTCCAATGTCATTTAAAGTAAATAAATTGATTTTCATTGAGAGCTTTGTAGGAGGTATGGAGCTTAAAAAAGTCACTTCTAAATATGCACATGTGTTTAAGTTTTGGAATAAGAAGTGTAGACAGTCATTCGAAAGGCGAGCGAATTAATTCAGCGCCGTGTTCCAGAAACGGATAAGAATTGGGAGCTCTGACTAGAAACTTATGACGGCACCAACTGAAGTAAAAGTATAGTAAAACCCCCATTTACACTAAAGTCGGGACAGTGTAATTTGGGGTAGTGTAATTGGAGGTGTGAATCTCATACAAAATTAAAGATTTGGTTTTTCCCACGAAATCCTTAGTTTTGCAAAAAAAAAAATATTGACGGAATATTTAATTACCATGTGATAAAATGCAAAGGGCGCCAAAATCCCAAACATAGACAGCCGTCCGCTATACGTGTATAGCCTGGCACGTGTTGAATGCACAGACGCTAGCCAACATTTGACTGTATGTGTGGCACAGACGACCGTCTCGTACTAACGACAATGGAATGCGACCGTGCAAATGGGGGATTTGCGGCGAATATTTTAAGCCACCGCGTAGCTCGGGGAAGTTTAATTGGGGGTTCCACTGTATGTATCTTTTAAACAGTGAACGCATTCTTCCGTACACGAATTCTCCGAAAAAGTATTAATCCTGTTTATATCCAAAATATAGCTACGCTATTTTCACATTGTTGTTAATGTGAAAATCTTAGTTTGGAGACTTGTCTCAGAGACATTGTGTTTTGTAAAATCAAATACATTTTGTATTACAAACAGTTTGAGCAGAGTACTGTTAATGACTGACGGGTCTTTACTAAGACGTCCAATCCCGGGATCCCGTCCAATTTTGTGATCCTGAATTCCCGGAATTTGGGCAGTCAAACTTTTTTAGAAATTCCCAGAAGAGCTAAAAGAAGGTCCCACATTTTAAAATTTTAGGAATTCGGTTAATTCTTGGGTGACAATTTTTTTTGAAACGTAAATTCCCATTTGACAATCGACGACCAAAAAATTAGGAAATGCCTAATTTGTCATTATAGTGTTTTGTCTTTCACTTGCATTAAAATTATACCTAAATATATATCCATGTGGGTTGTATTTTAAAATTAAATTGTATCCTACCATTCTATTTGATTCATCGTTATATTTCATTGCCTATAATGGCATTCATAGCTCGAAGCATGTTTTTTATCGAATGTCCTTTTAATAAATATGATTATAAAAAATAAAATCAATCACTTCTTCAGGACCGATTTCTCTAATTGCTAGCATCCGAGGTCCTTCATTACACTTTGATGATTTTTAACTACGTGTTTAACGAAACATTTTAGTTTGTGTTATTTTAAAGCCACTTTTTGATAATTTCTAATGTAATTTGTAAATTATTTTCTATGTCAATTGTTTGGTACACCTTTTCATATATATATTTTTTTTTTGTAGATAAAAGCACTGTTAAATTGTATTTCTTCTTATCAGTTGACAATACTCGCCATGAGCGAAACCGGTCCTGATCTGCATAGATAAAAAGTGGAAAGTAAGTACAAAGGAATATTGTGTTTTTCTTCATACAATGCCTTTCCACCAAGTATTGACAGTGAACACCTTAAACGTGATTAGTTATATTTGGTTTTTCAGAAGAGCCGAAAGTATGTTTGATTACTTTTTATCGAAATTTAAATGCCGTGTTTTTCTTAATTTAAGCAAATACGCTGAAAATTTTAACATTTAAGTAATCTACATATTTAAAAAAATGTTAAGCACACATAAATAATCATCAATTGTTGCTTTGTGTTGAGCACTCAGAGAAACTGTGAATCAAGTGCCAAAAATTGTGTCTGAATTATTAGAATTCAACATTTTTACACAAAAAATGACAGTCAACAACATTCGAGTGATCGAACTCCATCTATTTTTAATTCCGTTTGCACTTTACGAAAAAAGCTGCTTCTTTCATACGCCGTCAATAAAATGGCTACAAATTTACAGCTGTGACGCACGCGCACTGGCGGTGCGATCGTCTCCTCGGTGCGTTTTTGTTTTATTACTGTCCAGCCGATGGTCTGCGCACTTTCGCCCCCTGGATGTAAGAATGAAACAAAATCAAAACGAGATTCGAGCCCAATGTCGTGGGAAGGCCGGTCACCGCGTCACCGGCCGCATTCTGGCGATCCAGCGAATCTGTGGACGATCGGCGAAGCGGCCGTGTTTACGCGCTGCGGTTCCGGATGCGAATCTCGGAATATGTACAATATTATTAATACATCGTAATGTTTTTATTTCTTGAGAATCGCTGTTTATTTCATACTTTGCTACAATTGGTATCCGCTACACATAATTTTCTAGGGCTGGCAGGTGTTCCGGATTGATCCAGGCGTCCTGAAGGAGAACTTTTCGGCAAGTTGGTAATTCTCACCACCACCCGTTGTGTATATACAGCCAATGTTTAAATGACCGCCTTCGCAACGTTATCAACATAATAAAAGGATTCTACGCCTCACATTAATGGATCGAGGTGGGCTGCACGGGACTGATTTTGAACCATGCTTGAAAAAATAAGAAATATTTATTCAAAAAGGTGTGACTAGCTCAGCCACTTAAATCAAGTTGATAATAAGTATCCTGAGAACACGTAGTTTTAAAATAGTTTATTGACTCTAGTGAGGAATCAAGGACATGACGGTCTCGAATAAATTGGCAAACTTTCAAAATGCCGTGAAGTTAGCCTTGGTTGCAATCAATATGGCCTGTGTGAGGACGGACCGCAGCAAAAAGATATGTTATTGTTCGGATTCTATATTCTCGATATTTGAGTGAAGATTATGCAGTCCTGTTTCATTAGTACATAATAACCCTTAACACTATATATACTTCATACTATACTTAACTTTATACTTCGCGATTTGCGTCTGAAGTATTGAAAATACTTTTAAAATTATTTAAATGTAGATTGGAGGTCTTTAAATCAAATCATTTAATCAAAATAGTTTTATATGAACAACATAAAAAGATTAACCCAACAAATTTGCGTATTTTTTTAACCATAAAATAATATAATATGCCCCTTAATCCACGCTTTTTATTTTTGTACTTTTTTCTTTGGTCCCTTCAAAAACATGAAATGGCAGTTGCACTGTACCAAAGCCCCCTAAGACTGCTATGACTGTACATATTAAATTTAGTTATACGAGAAATCTAAAACTAATATTCACCGATACTAGAAAATAAAAGAGGAACAAATAATCATTTTTTAGAAGTACTGAAATAAATATTCGTAAAAGTCTTTCTGTATCCTGTTTTGATGTTTTCACAAAGAAAAGTAAACAAGCAATAAGCATTGGAGAAAATAATACGGCCAAACGAATTTCTCGCGAGCATAAAAGCACACAGCTCACCCAGTAAAAATTAAACTCAGGAATATAGAAATAAAAAATAGACCAAGTACCAAAAAATAAATTAAATGAGCATGCAGAAATGTTCTATGTGTCACATAAAACATTTCTGCATATTTACTTTTTTTTTTTTTTGTACTTAGTACTTTTGTATGTCTTTTATTCAATTTTGTAAGTACTTAATTCACAAATGATATTCAGTGATTTTTCGAAAACTATCGTACTTTCATAGAAAAAAATATTCATTTTTTTATAACAATAAGTTATACACAATATAAAAATATTATTCGTTACCATATCGACTGTGGAAAGGAAAAAGGACGTAACCCACACATATCAAATTTTACAGGAGGTGCAAAAAACGTGTTTTGATGATTATGGGCCATATGCAAATTATGAATTATACACAACCTTGAAGCGCACGTAGACTTCTAAACTGGTGTTTAATTGACATAATATAATATTAATTAAAGAAATTGTCTAGGAAAAACTTTTTTTTCAGTATTTTTTCTTCGTTTCAATTTTCGCGGGCTTATGTTTTTTTTAACTATAAAAGCTAAATTTAGATACTAATTCGGCATTGACAGCTTACATCCTTTTGATAGAACGGGTATCAAGTTTGATACATTGTGATTATCCAAAAAAAGCTGTGGGTTACGTCCTTCTTCCTTTCCACAGTTGATATAGATTTTTTGTTATGTTTTTAAAATACGTTTTCAGCTTGATTCAACATCAATAATAAAATATAACATTTGTAAATAAAAAAAGTAATATGTCTTACAACATGCTACTCTTTGTTTTCCCGAAAGTTGAGTAAATCCCGCAAAAAACAATGCAATTATCTAGAACACTTAATTTTGGATACAAATTCATCAATATCAAACAAACCCATGGTTGGAATCAAGGATGCCGAAAATTCTTGCAAATATCGACATACTTTTACGAACATTCATCGAACATCATATTTCAAATTATTGTAGTTCTATTGTTTGTTTGAAGTTCCATTTGACATGTTATATTGACATTTTCAAACTGATATTATATTCGTATTTCGCGTAAATTATCGGTTACCCTGATTTAGATATTTGATAATTTATCATTTTTCTATTTGTTATTAAATTTCCTACTTATTTGCATTGTTAAAAGTGGCATTTATTTAATTCCCACGTAGAAAAGAGTAGCATGTTTGTAGCAAATTTACAGTGATTTTGTACAAAGTAACCGCCAGATGTATCGAAAATTTCAAAAAGATACTCGAATATATTTACATTGCATCATCAATTCAATTGAAGTATGATATTTTTTTCAGTTTCGAGATTGAAATTCCTTCCTTTTCACACGCGGAAATATTAATGGTGGAAAAATTAATTCGTAACGTATTATTCACGAGACAACAATGTTGTTAGTTACGGCGGCGTGAGGCCATGGCCTTGGAGACGGAGCCTGAGAACAAAATAAAAAATAAAACTACAAATGCAACATTGCACTTGCGTTAGCCAATATTTTTTTTTTGCTCAAATCAAAAATAAAACGTTCGACCGCGGGTGCATTGACTTAAGATTTTTTTAGTCTCGTTTCGATATACCGACAAGACTAGTAGAACAAGATGTCCAAGAAATCGTATTTTATTTAATTTAAAAAAATACTACAATGAGATCAATATATTTTTTAATTTTACTTATGACACAGAGTCGTATATTTTCAAAGTAAGAACATGTATGGTAGAATGTAGATCAGTGGAAGGGAACCTGCGGCCTCATGGCTACTCTGATGCGGTATTTTGACTAGATCAAAAAATTATACGCAAGCGTTTGGAAATAGAGCGTAATCAACCCATTATATGTTCTACAGTCGAAACAAATGGGGGGGTTCTTTACTGCGGCCTTATGTTGAATCAGATAAATGAATGTGGCCTTTAGAAATGAAAAGGTTCCCCACCCTGATGTAGATAAACCAAAAGCCATCGTCATAACTTTTTTTTTTTTTTTTATTCGATAAACTTTTTTCCTGTCTGCATCACTCCGAAGACGATGTCTCCTCAATGATACAGTTAAGATACATGTTAAGATAAAGGCAATTTTATAGGTAACAATAATAATTAGAAATATAAAGAGATACTAATAAAGGCATAACTATGATGGCGTGTGAATATATTTTAAGTCCAGTCCGCTTCTTGAGTGGAGCATTTGGAATTCTATTGTACAATAGTTTATCTCAACGCTAATATTTTCTTCGAGAACTGATTGTTATTCGGTTGTTCAATCTCTCTTTTTGAAAAAGGGTAGGGATAGAAGGATATGCCTAGAACAAAAGTGAAGATAAAATGTTCGCTGATGTCTCGGCTTTCGAAAATTCATCGATTGAAAAAAAATAACTAGAATTTTTTGTTTTCGAATCGGTTTCGAGACGATTTGCTATTCAAATCTTATTTTTACTATTAACTGTTGCAAGTTGTGTGTTTTTTTTTTTAAGTCATGTTGAAATATCTATTCTAAGTAGAGCCGGGCTCTATGATATCTGCGACTGTGTGAAGTAAGCAGTAAAAAATAGGAGAATAGAAAAACTTAAAAATGGTTTTTTTTAAAACGATTTTCGTTTATCTTGGGAAACATTTGAAAATTAATAATTCACGGATGATTTAATCAACATTTTAAATTTTTTAACATATTTTTTTTTTTAATTTCGCGTGCCATCGAAATTCTCAAACGTGCCACCTCAGGCACGCGTGCCGTAGGTTCGCCATTCCTGCTAATATACAATGCATCGCATATTCCACAAGATTGTTTTTAAATGGCTCTTCTATCGAGTTTGTTTATTGTTCTGAATTAATTGAATATATTGCTACCATCTCTGAGCGCATTTTTTTAATTATACGGTTTTGAGTGATTAAAAAACGGGTGCACGGTTCCAGGATTTACAGGACGCGGTGCACTTGCCGTGTTATTGAAAAAAAACGCAATTTGCTCTCATGCACGATTTGAGATCACCAAAACGGATAAGCGAGCCATTGATGGGAAAAATCATACTGGTAAATATGACGGAACGAAACGTTCGAATTTCAAAATATGGATACAATGCAAACAGTATTAAAAAGAATCGGTTTATTTGACTAGTACCTAAAAAATAGATATCGTTACTGATCTGGGAGAAGATGGTAAGTTACAGATTGATAGTTCTGCGTAAACAGCAAATGAAAAAATTCTGCTTGTAGAATGAAGCCCCTAGTATCGATATTTTATGTTACATGGATCAGTCCTTCCCAACCTGGGGTCCGCGAAAATTTTCATTCTTTCTACATTCTTTGTGATAACATATGAAAAGTTAAACAGTTTTTTTCCGGGGGTCCAGACTATTGTTTTCAGATTTAGGGGTCCGTGGCATAAAAAACGATGGGAAGCACTGACATAGATAAATATAATATAAAAATATAGATGCATTAATGCCGATCTGACACAGATAGAGTTTAAAATTAATAGATTGGAAGATTTTCCTGCCTTTAAACTAGCATTAATAATATAATTTAATATTGAGACTGAAGGTGCTTGGTGGAGTTTCAAAATTAAATTTCTATTATCTCACTGTTGTTTTGTATGTTATATTGTATAGAAAATTATATAGGAACTTCTAGTTTGTACTGTTGTAATATTTACATTCTGGTCTGACAATAATTTGATTTGGCATGGTATACATATGTCTGAAGCAGTTTTAATCATGTCAGATTGTCCAAATAATAATAACGAAATAGAGTGAATAACAATGAAACTCACTTGACTGGAGTCGATGTAGTCTTGGCGATCAAGACGTTCCTCTTCACAACCTGCCAGTTCTTCTTCTGCTTAATCCCAACATCGTTTTCAGACAGAACATCGTTGTTGTTTATATTCTTGACAACTATTAGGTTCGGCGTGGACTTGAAAAAATTTCCACTCGTCTTAACATCAGGACTTGGACTACCTCCTCTGAAACTTCTCAAAAAGCCGCCTGATTTAGTTTTCTGTTCCCTATCTTCCACGGGACCTTTCCTGACGAAAGGAAGTAAAGATATTCGTGAAGTTTTACGAACAGGTATAACAGTTTCAGGTGGTTTCGTTGTTTTTGAAACAGTGGAATCAATTAATTTTAAATTTGGAGTAGATTTGACTTCTGTAATAGATTGTATTTGCTCATTTTCATTTATCAAATTGACAGATGTTTGTTTTGATATTTTTCTTGTTGGCTTAGTAAACCCGAAACTTGATGTTTTAGATTCTCTGTCTGCCAAATTCGTTTCTATGGCAACGAAATCATCTGTTGGTGATTTTGTATCTATGGAAAATGATGTCTTTTTTGGTGGTGTATTCAAAGCTTGCGGTTTTTTGACGCGAGAATAATTGGAGTTGGGGACTGGTATTGCTTTGGATTTTGAGCTGATGGTGTCGTTGTAGGCGGTCGAAGAAGGTATTCCAGAAACTAGTCGTGCGGATGCGTTTGGTGTTGTCCCTTTGTGGAGAGATGGAAGGGACCTGGCGCCGGCTCTGAAATAAAAATATCCGATTATATATATATTTTATATATCATTCCCGCAACCAATGCCAGCGTGTTTAAAATGCTGACACACGATTAGATGCTGAAAAAGACAAGTTTTTTTGTTAGTATAATATATATTTCTTTGTTTTTAATTTATGTTATCAATCACAAAGTTTTATTTTGCCAAATCTTTCCCGCGCAGCTATAACATACATTGAGTAATGTTACTCAAGGACATCATTTGTAGCAGTAAGCGGGACTCATTTCATCCCCTCAAAATTTGAAGAAACATACAAAAAATATCTCTTGCTATTTTGACGTACGCATATCGATCGTCCAGTTAATTAGTCAAACAACTCCGAAAAATCGGAATTCTGCAATTTTGTGGAGATAAAATTTTCCCGGCTTCATGGTCGAGTGGTCGACGTAGTAGGCTTCGGTTACTACAAATTGATTTGAAATACTCAACTAAAGTGATATATGTATAATATAATAAATAGATAAACATATATTCAAACAAATTAAAATAGGTTTTAGTGGATTTTTTATTTAGAATTGCGGACTGGTGTCTTTCAGTCAGAGAGCTTTTTCAAAAGATGCAAAATTAATTATCTCTTTTAAATAATTAAAAATTATGTATTGACAATTTTGTATGTGCAGTGACATCTATCTAAATAAATTGCAAGCAACACTGACTTCTAACTTTGGTAAACTGTTGACAGGTGTCGGTAAAATCAATGAAAATTGAATAAATTTAATACAATAAGACAGAAAAACTGCAAACAAAAATATACAATGAACATATTTTATACTGAAATAACTTATAAGTCTGAATTAGACATTGAAATTTCACATTGGTGACATTTTTGGTTTTTGTCATGTAATTCATCGAACATATTTTTTAACTGTCAAAATGGTAATGTCTGATGACAACACTGACATTATAATTATATAAGAAACTATATGTATGACATATTAGTATGTTTTACTATGTTGAGAAATATTTTTAGAATTCAGCTTTTATTGCCATATTATTGTATTGTTTTGCATTTACATGCAAAGCTAATTAAGTTTTTAAATATAGTAACTGTCAAATGGAGCATTGTTAAATACAATGTTGGCGTTATAATAAAATAATGTATTTGATTTTGTTAACGTTTAATAACATTTTCAAATATGTGTGTTTTGGTTGCGATTTTTTTATTAAAAAAAAATACGAAGTCACTGCTTAAACACGCCACTGTCTCCCTGTTGATTTTTTTTACAGATAAATGTGATTACAATATAAAAATAAGAAATGCTTAAGTCAACCGGGATTATTTGAAAATTCTATTACTCGAACAATTAAACGTATGTTTGTAAATAAGCCATTTAATAATATGGTTTTAACATAGGTGCCGTTGTAGACCGCTACTTAATTACTAGCTCAGCGGCGGGGAACCTTTTCTTCTTTAAAGGCCGCATTTATTTTTCTGATTCGACATAAGGCCGCAGTAAACATTGACTACGGAATCTATGGTCGGAAACAGGAATTTACCGTCAGAATATGCCAGGAATTTACAAAAATTTACAGAATTACAGAGTTGGCTGCACTAGAGTAGCCAAAAGGCCGCAGGTTCCCCACGCCTGTACTAGCCGAACTAGAACATCAATATTGTAGTTAATGGGTGTGGATTTTTTTCAAACTTCCAGATAACCTCACATTTCTTCATTTAATATTTATTCCGGCAAGGACAATTTACTGATTATATTTAGTAAAACATATCTGTACAATGAATTGTGAATGAACAATAAATAAGAACAGAAGGTTGGAGTCGCACTTTATTTAATTTAAGGGTGAGTGTAGCGGTCTACAGCGACACCTATAATTAGGACGAATTATAAAATTACTTTTTTACAAACATTCTTGTAATTGATAAAATCTAGCTTAATAAGATGTTCAAAAAATTCTAGTGGAATTTAAAATTCGCTATTATTCAATTCTAACATACCTAAATAATCTGTAAAAAATTAACAGGGATCCAGTGGCGTGCTTAAGCAGTGACCTTCTATTTTTCTTCAATAAAAAACCGAATTTCAACAAAACATGCAATTTATTTAAAAAATATATATTAAACGTTAACAAAATCGAACTTTTTTCAGTTTGCATGCAATGTATTATTTTATTTATTGACCAGATCGCTCATTAAGTACCACAAATGCTCGAAAAGCGTAGGGTTTTTAACAATTGATGAGTCAAAAGGGGTGGAGGATGTGTGTCAATAAAGTGAAGCGATAAGGGGAAAGAAATCACAGGAAAGGGACTGATATCTGCAATCACTGAATGACAATCGTCATATTCCACGTGGACGTGGGTGAGATCCAACGAATGCTATTTTTTATGTATTCAAGTAGAGTTAGTCGGAGCTTACTCAGTTGACTTCCTTGCCATTTTTTTTTACTGCCTTTGATATTAAATAGTACTTTTTATTCTTCATTTCAAAAGTCTTTAATTTATAATATGTCAATCTTATGCAGTGTTAATTAAATAAATAAATCCGGCGATCTGATTAGATCTCAATGTCTTGGCCAGTATGATAACAAGATGCCTATGACATGACCACTTTTGATAACGAAATCATTATTAAAAGTTGATTTTCATACACATGTAGTACGATTTTGAAACGGAAACATATATTAAATTGTGGGTGTTAAAATTCAATAAAAAAAAAGTGTAAATTACTTGGCCGTGTTTGATACTGTATTGCTCAATTATAAAATTGCATCAAAATGTATGTTACCAGGGGACACCCGGGTTTGAACCGGGGACCTCTCGATCTGCAGTCGAATGCTCTACCACTGAGCTATATCCCCTTATGACAATGACAGGGTAATTATTTTTTAAACAACAACGAAGCCGATAAAAATGCGCTGATTAGGTAAATTAAAATTTAATGCTTCTCAGCCAATCGCCGATCGCCACATAATGCAATCAAGCATCATAGACAATATTTGTACTCAATATTGCAATTATTATATTATGTTAAATCAGGGTTTCCAAAACTCTTTCTGCTATGGAACACTGCGCAAATCCGGAAATGTTAACGGAACACTCGACTTATTTTCTAGACCGAGTAATTCATGATGAACACTAGTAAGACCAATGTGGTGTGTAACCAAACCTGTCATGACTCTGATAGGACCCTTACTAGCGCGGGACAGATCATCGAGAGGGTTGACAGCTTCAGATACCTCGGCGTACTTATCCCCGAAGACGGTAGTACAAAAAAGGTGCTCGCCATTCGTTTATAAATGGCTGGAGCCACATTCAACTCAATGCGGACTGTCTGGGACACACAGCTGTACTCGATCAAAACCAAATGCCACTTATTCAACGCTTGCATTCTGAAGGTACTGCTTTACGGTTACGAATCATGGCACATGACGAAGACTCAGAAAAATCGTATACTGAGCTTCGAGAACAGATGCTTGCGTCGGATGATGGGGGTGAAGTGGTTTGATTTTGTGAGGAATTCAGAGATAAGGGAGCGTACAAGACAGCGTCCCGTCACGTCAGTGGATATGGAGAGACGTTGGAACTGGCTGGGTCACGTGCTGCGGATGCCTCCGGAAAGCCTCAATCCTGCCTGCCTTTTCTTTCGACTGGTGGGATTCCGGCGTCCCGGACGTCCGTCGGGTACTATCCATAGGATGTACTCGGCGGAACTGAGGGATGCTGGCATGTCATGGGAGGAAGCAAAGCAATTGGCGGGAGACAGGGAAACATGGAGGTGCCGCGTGGCGGCCATATGCTCCACATAGGGAGCGAACATGGCCAAAGAAGAAAGAAGAAGAAGAATTCATGATAATATAAATACAAAAAAAATGTTAATAAAATACTTCGTTGCAGCATAAAAAGGAAATCCTGCTTCGTACAAATAGGATGTATATAACGGGGGTAAATAATAATCGCTCGTTATGACACATTGGAGGATTCCTCTGACAAACTCTCCAAGAATGAATTTAACACCTCCATGCCCGTGATGCAATCGTAAATAGTTGAGCCATTAAATCATTCAATATTTCTCTTAATATTGTCAATAAGTATTTATCATTTTAGGTATTCTAGCATATATACATTTAAAAAAATATTTTTTAGCTTCTAACATAGGTTTAAATACTGTCAATAAACAGTGAAACTGAGATGCCATCATGGCAGGAAACGTGATTTTTTAGGATGGCATGTTACGGGTTAATGTCATTAATATCAGGATCACTGATAAAACCAGTCAGATATTCATAATCACTTGCGCTGAATTAAGCATGCTGGTTTTGCTGTTACGAAAACTGGATTCCAAGCCAAGGAATCATAATTGCTAGTTTTTGGAAAACATTGAAAATTAGTGGTTTTTAAGATATGCGTGTGTTCACGGAACGTCTATTCAGGTTCTGTAGAACACCAGTGTTCCGCGGAACACAGTTTGGGAAACCCTGTTTTAAATGCTGGTTTTGCTGTAACGGAAAATGGATTCCAAGCCAAGGAATCATTATTGCTAGTTTTTAGAAAACATTGAAAATTAGTGGTTTTTAAGATATGTGTGTTCGCGGAACGCCTATTCAGATTCTGTGGAACACCAGTGTTCTGCGGAACACAGTTTGGGAAACCCTGTTTTAAATGATGGATTGTATTAGCGGCAGCATAGAACAATGTATGCCAACAAACAGTACACAGACATTTCCTATTAGTCAGTGGCTGTGACAAATATAATAAGAAAATTATCTTAAAAAAATATAACACTTTTTTGTACTAATTCCACATTGTTTTAATGAAGATAGTTTATAGTTACGCCACTGCTTCTACTGTTGGGTATTGAAAAGGCAGGTTAGATTAGGTTAGGTGTAAATATGTGCCTGTCAAATATGTATTTGAAACATTAAGAAGTGTTTTAGAAAACATAAGCTTAGTAAATGCTCACTGTAGTAGTGTTTACTTCCTAAAATAAAAATATGCGATCCATAATAACACTATGTAAAAACGTGATTGTACTTGAAAGTCCAATAGAAAAGATTGACCATTTTGTTACTTAGCTCATTTCACGTCGAAGGGCTCATATTATAGTTTCGCCGATGCTGAGCAGTGAATTTGTATTTCCATTGTATGATACAGTTTCACTGCCTCAGTTATCGAAAATACATTTTGACTTGTGCAAATTTAGTTACATTTTGAATACATATTCAATGTAACATATTACACAATCATGGAAACCATTATCAAAAAAACTAAATCATGAACAATTACCATGTATGTTTAAAAACGATTAGCAGTTGTAAATTAATAATAATTATTGATAATAAATCATTACAGCCTTGCAAAACACGCCCACTGTAATTTTATTATAGTAATGTTCGATAATAAAATTATTAAAATGAATCAAAAAGTATTTAATTAGGGGACACCCGGGTTTGAACCGGGGACCTCTCGATCTGCAGTCGAATGCTCTACCACTGAGCTATATCCCCTTATGACAATGACAAGATAGTCTTTTTAGTTATTTTTAGTTATTTTTTTACATAAAAATGATGATTAATTGTAAAAAAATAGATTTTATAATAGTTTACTGGCATCTAGGGAATGATTTGGCAACTAGAAGAGATATATTAATGTGGTTTGTGTCTTTACTAATAACAAAACATATTTTTAATACGAATTTTGACTTAGATTGGTTTTTAGGGTAAATTAATATGAAAAATAAATTTAATTATGTTCTTACCCTAGCCTGGATCTAGCGCCAGTTTGGGCGTACCCATCCTGCATTTCGTTCCGACGCTGTAAAAATAAAGAAAAAACAAAATTATATTACTGTGTCGATTGTGTAAAAATGTGACGATTTTTCGCGGCCTCCCATAGGACTATGAGAAAAAAATCGTAATTGAAAAAAAACAAGAATAATCATAAATATCTGAAAATATTCAACAATTAATAGCAGTCCCCCTCTAAAGGTGGGACCCAGTGCAAATGCCCCCTCTGTCTACTTTATATGGAATTGGATATGAAATATGAACTTATAGATGGCAGGATTAATTATGTTGATTGAAATATTAAAAAGAATCGATCAATTGCTAAGCAGGAGGTGATCCATGTAAAAAATTATATAACGTTACGAATGATTCATTCCATTCACAATTGAATCAATCATCACCTGCTTCGTCAATATGATTTAAAGAATCACGTTTAAGGTGAACACTCTCAATAATGCATAGAGAGACATTATTTAAAAAAACAAACCACTCTTTTGAACTAATTTCACATACATATAATATGATCAGAACTGGTTTCGCTCATCACGAGCATTTTCAACTAATAATAAAATAAGTTAATACAGGTTATGTATATTAAACCAATTTCGACTAATAAGGGTGTAGCAGACAATTAGTGAAATATGAAAACAGTCAAAAAAATTGAATCAAAATAAAATGGTTTTGATGAACGAAGCCAGATTATAATAAAAATGTGGAATTAGTCCGAAAACAGATGTAGTTAAATTGACTTACTCTTTTCTATTCAACTTGTAGCCATTTATAACGAATCTTGCAATTTAAAAATTAGGTTTTGCCGCCCCTCACCAATATTCTCATCACAAATAATTTTAGCTTTACTTTTTAATAGTGGTGAATTGAGGTGTTTTTCTTAACCATAAACTATTGTGAACTAATACATGAAATGGTATATTTTTTATATACAGGTACTCAAATATAAGTTCCTGAAAATCTCTATAGTTTTCCAATAAAAAAGCATGTTTTATCAGTGAGTCACAAACCAAAAATAAGACAAAAATTTGAGGGCAAATATCTTGCATTGATTCTTTACATAGCCTCCTCTGCCCCTCTTGCTATACCACTGCGTATCAAGTTAGTACGGTTTTCACACACGGGACAATATAGATACGATAGCTGACCGATGCGTATAATATTGTAATTAAATAAAAATCGATACGATTAAGAGATAACTTGAAATATGTGTACATACCTCCCTATTCTTCGCAGAATAGTGCTGCCAATTGAAAAGAGAGTAAAACGCTTTTTTCATTTGCAAACCGTAATATTAGATATCCGGTGTTACCCACTACCAACTGAGTCGTATAATTGACGAGTCGTAAAATTGATTCAAATCAATGAATCACTTACTCTCGGGATTTATGTTTCATTTATTTAACACCTTTTTAAAGAATCACTCCGTCATCACACTGTATACATAATGTTACTTCTTTTCGGATTATTTTAATAATTTTAAAAAAATAGGTGACTTAATAGATTTATTAAACACATTCTTCATTTAACACTTTTCGTTTGATTCGTTTGAATTCATATTCAAATTCGTTTTCATCTAAAATTATCAAGACACAACAAAATTTTAAAACAATATATTTTATATATTATATTTTTTAGAATAATTCAACTGTTTCAAGTATGCAAACAAACATATTTCGGAGAAGAAGAAGAAGACTCCGGGACAATATCGACAGCCCTGCAGTATTTATATTTCATATTTTTTAGAATAATTCAACTTTAGGGTGTTCAATGTCATACTTGGTGGAAAGGCATTATATTAGTAAAACACAATATTCCTTTGTACTTCATTCCACTGTATTTAATATGTCAGGACCGGTTTCGCTCATTACGAGCATCGTCCAACTGATAAGAATTATAAATATTAACATCTATTTATACAAAAATGAACAGTTGTATAAACAACATTGGCATTGATAAGAAAATACCAGATTACATTAAAAGTGATTCTAAAATAGCACAAAATTAAAATGATTACACATCAACATATTATTAAAAAGTCATCTCAGATTAATAAATTTAATGGAATTGAAAGTAATTTACAAACAAAAATAAAATTTGGAATTCTTTGACAAAGGATACAATGAAAATAATGACAACTTGGAAGCGGGAATTTTCTTTAACTATCATTAAGCCATTCACTATATTATTGTCATTATTAATGTCATTATTTTAACTACTGCAATGCAAAATTATTATATAAGAAAATCAATGCTAATGTAAGTAAGAAGATTAAAAAATATCATAACGGGACCTTAAAATTCGTCTCTTTTAAAGTGGATAAAAACAAGTACTAACAGCAATACAGACTACTGTCAGTGAGAGTCAATAATACCTGTCACTTTCATATACAATCCATAACGATATTGGTATTTGTTTCAATGCATAATATGCGTATTGGGCTAAATCAGTTCAGCCCCCAACGAAGACAGAAACATGGTTAATTTAAAACATAACGTGTGTATAATTAGGTGACGTTTCGTACAACAAATACAATAAAAATCTAATCGTGCTTGATTGTGCCCCAGTGTAAAGATATATTTTACGTGGTTACGGCTAGCCGTTCGAGCCTTGAGTGGTGTGCCAAGTGGACGTGACGTCGCCTCTCCCTGTGAAGTATTTAGAGGTTATTTTTTTTTTTAATGCCGCTCAGTTTAAAATTGTAATACCAAAACACAATCGAGAATATTATTATAGTAGACGTAAAATTGTTTTATAATTGACAGAGGAAAATAAAACAAAGATATTGTATTCACTTGGGAAAGGTTATACGCTTAAAATGTATTTATTTGTTCAGCGGCCGAATTGCTGTTCATTTTTATTCAGCCATCTAATGTTTTGGGTGAAGAATGCAGGTCGGGGCCTTAGCCACCTAGCCCAGTAAACTGAGAACCGCCACGGTCTATAGGTAATCCTAAATATTGAATTTGTTCCTCTCGAGCTTTACAACCCCACAAGCTCGTATCTTGGGCGTACGTAGTCCACAGTAACACCACCGCTTTAATCAAAAAAAGTTATTTAGATAGTCCTTTTTATCAAGCATCTTCAGGAAACTATCTTTCATGTATAGTTTGAACAGTTTAAACTGTACAAACTACTGTATAAACTACTTCAAACTGCGAGTTTTAAAATTGACAACAGTATAGATGTTAATGTTTACATAGAGACATCTGCTCTGGGCTTAGCTCGACGAACTATTTATTATTCTGCTATACGTGTACTTGTGTTTATTTTGTATTATCTAATTATGTACATTAACATAGTTGACAAAAACCATAAAAAATCTCAAATGACTCATTGAACGAATCGTTCAGAATGAAACACGAATCTCCGCCAACGCCCGTCTTCCTGATAATATCATTTTTTTTCTATGTATGTTTACCAATATTAACTATGCGGTGCCTGCGACGCGGGCTGTCAGTTGTCTGACAATCTAGTGCCGATTTTTGACTTAACATCTTCTGCCAGTATACTGTTACAATTTTAATTTTACATTAAATAGGCCCATTAGTGATGAAGTGAGCCAACTAGTAAAATGGTAAGACTTTTTTCTTGGATCTTTAAGTACAATCACGTGTATATTTGGTGCTTTGGTGGATTGCATATTTCTTATTTTACGTATATAATACTATTGCAATGTGTATTAACTGAGGTTACTTCACTTTTACTATACTTCAAGACGTGTAGAATATTTAAACTGGTTTATTATTTTTTTCTTTGGCTCACTTCACCTCTAATGGGATCATTAATATAGTTAGGTGTAAACAAAGCGACAGACGTATAATATTGACAAAATGACGTATTATTTTTTTTAATTCCGCACACATTTAATCAACGTAATATTTACGCGAAAATAACTAGCCGGCTCGCCGTGTCAAAGGTTATCGACAACTGTTAATAAGCCGCGTGTTGTTCGGGTTACATCAGACGGTGGGAATTTATATCTCCAACTAAGAAGACGTCCAAACATATTGCGATTCATCATCACAATGGATCACCAATTACCCAACATTCTATGTACATTGTGTTGAAAGAAGATGGTGAATACAGCAGGTCGACACATTAAGTTACGTAAAAGTATCAAAGAATTTAATTCTACAAGAATTCTGTAAACTGACATTGTAGTGAATTCTGCGTCAAGACAACCCGAGAATATATTCCCGGGAAACTGATGATTTTTGCCAGTCTCGATTCTCAGGACATTTTAATTAAACAACCCCAGACTTGAGACTAGGGTATCTAATCCCGGATTCTTTTTGTGATCCCGGGATTTCGGGATTGGTTAAAATTCATTTTTCGCTCCCGGGATTGGGCACGCAACGTGAAATCGTGTATAATTTAAGAAAAGTTTTGGTGACTCGTTTTTTTTTTAGCTCACCGACGAATTTGAAAATCTCAAAACCCTATAGTTTTTCCACAAAATATGTCCGTGACTCGTTTTTTTTAGCTTTTCCAAATCCAATTATCCTATCAATTTTCGGGACTTGCTAAAAATTTCTCAATCCCGAAATCCTGGGATTTTGGGATCGCAAAATTGGACGGGATCCCAGAATTGGAGACCCTACTTGAGACCTAATAAAAGTTTTATAGGGTTCATTTTATTCATTTAATACAAATATCTTTTGAGAATCTGTATACCTTGAGAACCTTTGCACATTTTGGATGGCAATAAAAATGATAATAAACCTTCAAAATCTTCCATTTATTCAATGACCACTGTAAGTGCTAGGGCTTACAATCATGGAGTTTCAGGATTTAATAAAGAACGTAGAATAAGTGAAATAGAGCTGAAAAAATCTCAACACTTAACAACCTCGTCAATAACAAATTAAATTGATTTAATCAAATTAAATTTTTCTACGGCAGCCAAAAGGCTGAGGATTTTGAATTTGACTACCCCTGCTCTAGTAGAGAGACATGCCACATAATAATATCGATAATATTAACACAGCGAATGACATAAAATGTACCTAAATCTAGATTACAAGTAACATAATTAATGTGGTTTGAATCAATAGATAAGCGACAATTTATCTTATCTTAGTTCGCTCATACTTATCTTGTAGCAGTGAACCAAATCGATGAAATATATCCTCGCCTCATGAAATTTTGTTCTGACTTAGGGCATTTATAATTTTCATCATATTCAAAATTGAAACAATATAGGCTGATCGTTATTTAATGGACACATACTTAACTCTTTTTTTACACTATTTTGAAATAACCCGGTCCGCTACAAAATACAAATACAGTAAACCCCCCAATAATGAAGAGATATGGGGATCATTATTGGGGGGCTCATTATTGGGGGGTTAAAATTAAGATAAGACATGTGAATTTAGATATGTATTTTAAATACTGATTTGTATGAACTATTTTTATGAAAGCCTAATTATTTTTTCATTATTCGGGGGACTTAACTCATTATTGGGGGGTTTACTGTACTATATTTCTACACGAACTATTTGTTCTATACGATTCCGAGAAACAAAAAAAAACATAGAAGCGGATTACGCATTTCCTTATAAAATAACAAGACCACTTCTAGGGTGTTCAATTTCAAAACATTCAAAGACAGAAAGTGTTTGTGTTTTAATTGTGTTTATTAAAGTGCATGTTTTCTTTTTCTGACTCTTTGAAGTTTGCTTCCGATTGTCTATGGTACGAAAAACGCGCCACCTACTGTAAGTTAATTGTACTATAACCTTCGCGCAGGTGCAAGCATACGTTGTCAAAATTAACTGTATGGCAGACATACAAACATTGTTTTTTTTATATATAAGACCTACTGCAAGCTAATTTTACTATGCTTATAACCTTCCCGGAAGTGCGAGCAAAAAGTTTGTCAATCGGATGAGCGATGTGGCAACGCATAAAGTACGAACAAACATTTTTTTTTTTTAATAAAAACACAATATTCCTTTGTACTTACAGAAATATAATTATCTTATCAAATGACAATGCTCGCAATGAGCGAAACCGGTCCTGACCTATTAAATAAAGTCGAATGAAGTACAAAGGAATATTGTGTTTTTATTAATATAATGCCTTTCCACCAAGTATTGACAGTGAACACCCTAAAAGTGATTCCTTTTTATTAATTTGATAACACGGAGTTTTAAAAAAATTCAGCCTTTACCTACAATTATTCCATGAATTCTATCACTTTTTTTACACGGTTTTTTGTAGAACGTATCTACCGTGTAAGAAAAGAGTAAAGTGTATATTATTTGTGAACCCATTTCTACCCAGCGGCAAAACAGATTTATTCGTGACAGTTATACTCATATAAAATTTAAAATAACTTTGATTATTCCACGTATTGTGTAACTAACTGTGACATGTGTTTCGCCTCTTTCAGAGGCATCTTCAGACTTACTATCGCAAAATTTGCTGAAGTAATAAAGCAAGATTGATTCTAAAATTTTAATTACAGTTATACTCTATTAAAAAAATAATAGAAGACTCTTGTGTCCTTTTCCCCAATTATTTATTCATATCAAGGACCGGTTTTGCTCATCATGAGCATTTTGTACTTATAACAAAATATATGTGTATTGGATATATAGCTATTTATAAGATACCAAGTAAAGTTCATAATGGCGTAACTAACAATTAGTAATAAAAATATGACAATTATTTATAGATAACAATTAACAATTTACACCTAATTACATTAAAAACAATAAGATACGAAAGAATACTATCAACATTTTAAAATTGTTTTTTTTTTGTCATGTATAAATAAATAATTAAATAATGATAATTGTCGCCTGCTGTGGCCCAGTTAGTTAGAGCTTGCTCTACCGATCACGCAGGTCTGGGTTCGATTTCCGGTAAGATCACAGTGAATTTGAGAATTATTCAATTCAATGTTGTGATCGAAGACTGGGTGTTTGTAATGTCAATTCACATTATTTCCTCTCTTCCCACCCCTCTTATCATTTAATAACTGCTGTGTAGCAATAGCGATTAGTTAACCACTAGTCCTGTTCTAGAATTGTCGACCGATATATCGATATACCGATTACTCACTTTCATAAAAGTGAGGTTGAGCGACTGGTAACAAACAGTTCTCGTAGAAAAAACTTCTGTTGAGATACCTCCAATAGGAGGCCATGTGCTTCACATTAGTAGCGGACATGGATAATTAAAAAAAAAATTAACTGATTTTCAATCGACTTTCTGTCCGAAGGCATAGATGTATGTGATATCTTTAATTTCTCCTTTCACGCGCTTTCTATCCGAAAAATCGGGGAGTAGCGAGAGCGATTAGACATGCTCTAGCCAAATTCTTATATCGTTGAAAAAAAGAGAGGTTGAGTAACAATCAATTCTCGTATAAACACTACTGTTGAGATGTACTTCATTAGGAGTTCATATGTCCTACTTTGGGAGTGGACATGGAAAAAAAACTCTTTATCAATATTTGTTTTTATCAGTTTAAGATGATCGTAATATGCAAAACCATGATTTTAATAAATAGTTGTAGAATATGGACGAAAGAGTGTTTTACTAGAACAAAATAGTTCATAATCAAAGATAAATAAGCTTCCATAATTTCTAGTGTAATTTGTAAATTCTTTTCAATGCCAATGGTTTATTACACCTTTTTATTTCAATTTGTTTTTATATAAATAAAATTATATTTCTTATCAGTTGACAATGATCACCATAAGCGAAACCGGTCCCGATCTTGATAAATAAAAAGTGGAAATAAGTACGAAGGAATATTTTGTTTTTTTTTTCAATATAAGTCTTTCCACCAAGTATTGACAGTGAACACACTAAAAGTGGTAAAAAGCTTCTAATTCAGTGGCTGCCGGTCAATGTGGCATTCGATCAATGCATCCCTTGTATATGCAGGGGCGGTTATATTTCATGAAATAATATTCAAACATAACATTTATACCATTCAATCATTTTAACTCTTCATGTATTTATTGTCTAAGATAAAATAAAAAAAATGTTTATAAAATATTTATTATAGACAATATGAATTTATAAAATATAAAATGTTATAAATGTTTGAATAATATTTCATGAAATATAACCGCCCCTGCACATACAAAGGGTCCATTGATCCAATGCAATATTGACCGGACGCCACTGCAAATTACTATCATTAAATAACGTAGTATGTTGCAAAGGCCTTCATTGAGCTGTAGAACCGACCGTGGACGATGATGATGATTGCGGCGGTGGTCATGAACTAAAAATAAGTGCATCCATTCCGCCCGCTCGTGGTATTAGACAGAGCACTTTGCGAATTTTAAAAGCCTAGATTTAGCCCCCACGCAACCAGGAAGGCTGTACTTGTTTGCGAAAATACTTAGCGACTCGGAATTATTGTTTATGCTGACAGCAGCAACAGATCACTGACATGGCATTGTGATATTAACGGCATGAATGGAGGTGTATTTGAAACAAAAATATGCATAACAATAAATCATATTGCTGAAAAGCGATTCTGGGTAGGGCCTCCAATCCCAGGATTGTGACAGCACTAATCCCGGGATTTCGGTATTGAGGATAAGGAGTGTGAAATTCTCGAAAAGTCGAACACTGTGGTCTAGATCAGCGTTTCCCAAATGATGAGTCGCGACCCGGTACCGGGTCGCAGAAATCAAAATGCCGGGTCGTCAATTTCCTAAACTAAATTTGTATATTTACTATATAATTTCATAATACCTCTCATTTATAAATTATTGCTACATTTGATTTATGTATAGGTTTATCAGAGTAATCTATTTTGTATTATAACATATAAAGACTATATGGAGATAAATATACTATTTTATTTTACCTATAGGCCGGTAGTATAGACCATAACAAATTTAGTGGGTCACGAAGCAGAAATATTAAAATAACCGGGTCGCGAGGAAAAAAGTTTGGGAAACGCTGGTCTAGATGGTTATCTTGCTCTACCGACCAGGCGGGTCTCAGTTCAATTTCCGGTAAGGTTGATGTCATATTTAGATTTTTCAATTTAAATTTGAGAATATTGGTGTTTTTAATGTCAATTTACTTCAAGTTGATCTCGAGTAACTTATAATAAATTCTCATCGAATTTTTCTCGTATAATCTTTCAATGTTAAAATATTTGGCGCATTGAAATTAGCTGTAAGGCTAAATATTGTTTAATTAAAAAAAAAAAAACAAAATTATTGAAATCCGCAAGCTACAAAAAAAGCTTAAATTTCTGGCTTTAATAATTCAATAGAACTCTCGAAATCTCCACGATTTTGTGGTGAAGTTTTAATTCCAGGATTCCAGGATTAGAGAAATTATGAATCCCGTAATCCTGGGATTACAAAAAGGGTCCGGGATTGGATGCCCTAATTGTGACTCGGCGGCCTGCGAAACCATATAGCGTCGGCTTATCTCTCAAAATACGCATGGACGTAAGTTTTATGAAAATTTAAGACAGGATATTAAATTGATTAGGCTGAACACTGCCTCTTCGCCTGTGTCTTAAGCCTCTTCTAGACTTTTAAAAGTAAATCTCGAGTCGTTTTTTGACAAAAAATATGGATGTAAAATTTGAACGTTTTCGATGGATTTGGCGGTAACTTTGTTGAAGATCATTTTGAATATGAAATTAAATTTTATAACTTCTTTATTCCACTTGTTGTGTTACAAAATGTGTAACGCGTTTCGCTTCTTTCTATGCTTCTCAAACAGCGAAACAAGTGCTAAATTTTGTATACACAACAAGTGGAATAACAAAGTTAACAAATTTAATTATATACATATTTAAAATGTGAATTGTCTGAATGCTGTACTCTTCCAATAATCTTGTCGTTAACGACCCGGGTTTCGCCTTAAGGCAATTTCAGGTTTTTTCAAGTGCACTAATGTATTAATAAAAACACAATATTCATTCGTACTTTATCCCACTTTATTTAATAGGTCAGGACCGGTTTCGCTCAGTTGACAATGCTCACAATGAACAAAACCGGTCCTGACCTATTAAATAAAGTGGAATAAAGTAAAAAAAAATATTGTGTTTTTATTAATATAATGCCTTTCCACCAAGTATTGACAGTGAACACCACAAAAGTGGACGAATGTAATTGAAAAAACATCTCGAAGATGCCGAAATGCGAAATCCGGGTCGTTAACGACAGGAGGAAGAGACAGGAGGAAGAGTACAGCATTCAGACAATTCAAATTTGAAATTGAAATTCCATCAAGCAATATAAATTACATGTATTTAATTTTTTTAACTTAAAATTGCTAATGAAATTTCACAATGCAACGTCAGCCGGTTGCTAATTTTTTGTTTTAAAATTGGATTATTCCACATTGCGTGTTTTATTTAAGAAATATATAATTTCTATTATTCGAAAAAATATCGGTTAACACCATTCAAAAGAATTATGTATCTTTATAAAATATATTAAACAAATAATATTAACACAGAAACACTTGGGGTTTCGCGCGGACACAACTTGTGTCCGCAATCAGCCCCTTGGGCACAGGTTGTCAAACTTTGATTTATTATTATCACATTGGGTAATGTTGTCTTTTCGTTAATTATTACTCGATCGTGTCGTTGACTGCGTGGTGTACCGGGCGCGAATCAGATGCTGCGTGCGGCATGTTGGACGCGGGCGGCCGTCGTAGACCGACTGCCAGGCGACTGCTATCCGACAGTCTGATTAAAAAAAATATGTTTTATCAGTCGGAAAATGAAAACGAAATCTTAAGCGCGATTGATACAGAACACGAACCGGATTAGCGATACACGAAAAGATCGTAGTTTTTTTTTTGTATACGTTGGAAAACAATATTTATACAAAAAATAGAAAAAAAATACAGTGGAACCGCGCTGGCTTGAAATATTCGCCGCTAATCCCCCAATTGTACGGTCGCATTCCATTGTCGTTACTACGAGACGGTCGTCTGTGCCGTGCATACAGTCAAATGTGCGCTAGCGTCCGTGTATTCAACACATGCCAGGCTATACACGTATAGCGGGCGACTGTCTATGAGTGTGATTTTGGCGCCCTTTGCATTTTATCACTCGGTAACTAAATATTTCGTCGATATTTTTTTTTTTGCAAAACTAAGGGAAATCTTAGTTTTGCATTTTTTGCGGGAAAAGCCAAATCCCTAATTTTGTAAGAGATTCACATCCCCAATTACACTGTCCCGACTTTAGTGTAAATGGGGATTTTACTGTATCTATTAAATTTGAATCGTTCAAATTATGTACATTCACACAAGTTTCGTCAGTAACGACCCGGGTTTCGCCTTTCGGCATCTTCAAGTGCACGGATGAACTTGAACTGACCCGGGTCGTTAGTGACAAAACTTGTGTATATAATTTGAACGATTTAAATTAAAAATTGAAATTCCACCAAGCACCTTCAGTCGAAATCTTAAATATCTATAAATAATGGTTCGTATTTTTCCTGTCAGAAATTTATATTAAATGGTCATAATATATCGGTCAGTGTAAATAGTCATAAATTAAATGAAATTTTAAAAAACCTAACCTGACTTTACCTAACCAAAATGGTTATACAATAACCGTATAATATTTTTATTCTGACCGTTCATATTTTTATTCTGACCAAAATTGACTTAAATTCTGACCATTTAATTTGTTCCCTTAATTAATTATACATCGAAATTAAATTAAAGTCGTTCCGATAGCCATAGTACAGTCTTTACATATTACTGCCAATTGAAAGTAAGTACCAATGGCTCACGAGTCACGATGTTCGTCTGCCAATTTTCTACATTTCTTAAAAAATAGATTTCATGACGCAATGAAAAGATTACGTTAGTGACATAAACTTGCGTACATAATTTGAACGATTAAAAAATATTATTATTAAATTATTCCATCAAATAATTTTAAAACAATGAGAAATTATTGCTTTTTAGAGATCGTACGTGTAGTTTAATTTTTACTTTGTAATTTCTTTCTGCGTGTCCTAAAAAGCAGCTGAAAGTATTGAAAGGTCAGTCGATAGATACCGCTCTGGGAAAAAGAATTCTCACTTATTTTTACTGTTTAATAAAAGCTTCTCTAAGTTGTGAATGGTATAAAAAGTAGGCTGTAAGTGATATGGATAATACTTTTCAAAATAAATGTTTTTTTTTTTTTACTATGTCCGCTCCCAATGTGGAGCATATGGACTCCTAATGGAGTTTATCTCAACAGATGTGTTTCTACAAAAACTGCTTGTTACTCAGTTGCTCAACATCTCTTTTTCCAAAGAGAGTAGTAATATAAGGATAGGGCTAGGACAGGACTAGTGGTTAGCTAATCGCCCTCGATACGCCCCGTTCATAGGATAGGATGGGTGAGAGGGGGGAATTAAAGACATCACATACATCCATGCCTTCGAACAGAAATTCATAAATCGATTGAAATTTATAAAACTGTCCGTACCGAGATTCGAACCCGGGACCTCGGTAACCGAAGCCAACGACGTTGACCACTCGACCACGCAGGCAGCATATGATTTTACGCCAGTTATTAATTCTAAAATTCGTTTTTTCCTTACCCGAATAAATATAATCTACATTTTTTTACGTTTTATTAAACTATAAATTAAAATTATAAAATCTATTTAATCAATCTTATATTTTCAAAGAAGCTATAGATTGAAAGCGTTTTCACTGTGCTCTGTTTTTAGGGTGTCAACATCAATTAATAAAACGGTTCAATCATTTTTGATTGAACTAGAATTCAAGCCCAGGTATACCGTAACTGAAGACGACTCAACTGATTACTTTCCTACATACCTGGCATTTTACACTTAGTAGTGCAAAGTACACAAGGACTTTGACTTTGATGTCATAAACACAAAGTTTCCATGGACGTCGAGCTTTAGTTCCAGTTCAAGGCATGACCCGAGATTAGTATTTGCATTTTTTGGCAGTTTTTAAGTCTTGGAGCGGTGATATAATTAGCATAGCCCACTGTTAGCTAATTCCGTTCTTTTTTTGAATAGCTCTTACACAAAAAATAAACAAGCGAAATGTGTGTTTTTTAATTACATATTTGAATAATGGCAACACACTTTTTTTAATATGCACCAACCTTTGCGGGAAAACATATCGCCTTTGGAAAGGAAAAAGGACGTAACCCACAGTTTTTTTTCGATAATCACAATATATCAAACATGATACACGTTCTATCAAAAGGATGCAAGCTACAAATGCCGAATTAGTATCTAAATTTAGCTTTTAAATTTGAAAAAGATGACCTTGTAAAAAATTAAAACCAAGAAAAAAGACTGAAAAAAGGTTTTTCCTAGACAACTTCTTTAATTAATATTAGATGATGTCAATTAAATACCAGTTTAAAAGTCTTCGTGCACTTTAAGGTTGTGTATAATTCATAATTTTCATATGTCCCAAAATCATCAAAACACGTTTTTGGAGCCTCCTGTAAAATTTGATATGTGTGGGTTACGTCCTTTTTCCTTTCCAGAGTCGATATATATAAAACATCAACCTAGTTTTTTGACATTTGCTAACAATTTGTTAAAGTGGAATAGGTTCGCCTTGGAAATACAACCCTCACTGATAAAAATTGTATTCAAATCATTAAGTCACGATTTTTGCACCATATTTATGCTGAAGATATGTATATTGTACGCACTAACACTTGCGCAATCTAATACCTTCCCACAATAATTTGTTTACTCACGATAAACAAAGACAGATAGTGTTATTTGATAATCAAAGTGCACAATCTCTGCATGAGATAATTGTAGACTTTTTTGTTTTTGATCCTACCTCATTTTACTTATCATACCAGGGTGTTGTATGGTGCGTCATTTTTATATTTGAAGAGTATTTTCGCAATTCAATTCATTATAATTATATAAAATCAATATATATATTGAACAAATGAGTACCAAGAAGTTTTCGTAGAAACACTTGTGTTGTGATAAACTCCGGTAGAAGTACACATACACCAAAAAGGGAGTGGACATGATAAAAAAAAACAAATTATCACAAACTACCTGTTGTAAAAAATGTTCTGCGCGTGAAAAGCACTTGACCACACAGCTGTGAAAGATTTTAACGCGCACCGCCCGATGATTACACGAACGCGAAGTAACATACCATGCTTTTTTTATTCTCATTTTTTTTATAAATAGATCAGTTGAACTATCATTTACAATTTGTTTCTGCCGATACGCACATTTGTTTCGTGTCACTTCTTAGCAAACAAAATACTGCTGATTCTTTTCTTGTCGGATTCGACCCGAGTCATTTGTTTTTATTTCTCCGCCTGTTTTTGAAAAAGCAGCGGTAGAAGAGGAAAGGAAGTGATTCGGGATGATTCTACCTATGCAGTGGAGTAGGAAGGAGTCCTGTCGCCCGAGGCGATCCTTGGAATTGCCACCCACAATATTTCCTCTAATTTTGTTTATAAATCACCTCAATTATTTATAAACTATGAATGCAGAGTTTCTTTACCACAGGTGGCTTAATTTTTTTTGTATAAATATAATTTCTTGCAAAATATTGGATTTATTTTTGAAAATGACGCCCCCAAAAATGTGCCGCCCGGAGCGGTCAACCCCTACCGCACCCCTTTTGCTACGCTACTGTACCCATGTAGAATACCTAATGTTTTTCCAATAATTCGAAAAAAATGTTCCCACTTACCAATCTACCCTAGTTACTTTTATTGCCGCTAGATGACTGGCTTAGATGTCGCATTTTAGATGTTTACATAATGTTATATAACTTTTAGAATTGATCATCAAAGTTACTCTGGTTTCCTTTCAACACGTATAAATCTTTCGCCTTTTACTAAAGATTTCCGTGGAAGGGAGCACTCAAATGAGTCTATAACCAATTTTTCGATCCCTGCCCTGTGTAGGGAATTAACTAAAAATATTACGACGCATATGCTTTCGGCTGATCCAACTACCTGTAGATGAAGGCCTCCAATTCTGCCTGCCCTTCCATTTTGGCGTTTCTGAAATCCTGCGATTCAGAAAGTTGCACATAGTCTTAATAGTTACCGATTTTTATCTAGGCTATTCCTGGATTGCAAAGCTAAAAAATGTTTCGCGTCTTCGCAAATTCGGTTTTAAAATCGATAATTTTTTTGAGAAATCCCAGGATTTCAAAATCGTTAACCGAAAATTTCTCAATTTAACACGATTTTATGTTGAACGTTCAATCCCGGAATTGGAGAAATTGTCAATCCTATGGATGGGACGCCCTTCCGTTCCTACGAACTAGTTCTAACGATGGCGAAAGCCGTAATAGCTATCAACTAATAAATATAAAAACTGTAGAACCAAATACGTTGCTATTTTTACCTTATTATAATGGAGTTCTAGTCAGTATTGACAGTGAATAACCCTTGAAGCGATGACTAAATTAGGAGTCCACGTCAGTGGCGGCCGGTCAATTTGGCATTAAATAATATTCAAAGATGACATTTCATGTTAACAACATCACTCATGTTAAATTCTTCATGGATTTATTGTCTATAATAAATATTTTAGAAAAAAACAAAAAATCTTTTTTTTACCATGTCTCCGCTCCCAATATGGAGCATATGGATAATGGAGTTTATCTCAACAGAAATGTTTCTACGAGAACTGCTTGTTACTCAGTTGCTCAACCTATCGTTTTCCAAAGAGAGTACGAAGGAAAGGACTAGGACAGGACTAGTGGTTAGCTAATCGCTCTCGATACGCCACGTTTATAGGATGGGATGGGTGGGAGAGGGGGAATTCAAGACATCACATACATCCATGCCTTTGAACAGAAATTCATAAATCGATTAAAAAATCAATTTATAAAACTGCCCGTACTGGGATTCGAACCCGTGCCCCCCGTAGCGGTAGCCAACGATGTTGACCACTCGACCACACAGGCGGCGTTATTTTATTACGGTTAGCAAAATAAATCGAATTCTAAAAATAGCTAATTATTGCAGACAAATCAATTAAACACAATTACATATTTACTTGAGCACACGCTAAAAAAACGGTTTGTACCTACTACAATATTTGTTTTTTTATCAATGAGAGCGACCCACGCCAAGACTAAATTATTGGCCGGTCCAAATTTGGAGTTGGCACAGCTGGCGAACATGTCATGATCGATCGGCACTAAATATTAATTGTGTACGGCAACACACAGTGCACAACAAAAATGATTTAATTCGACAATTTTGGGCTAGAGATCCATACGAAACGGAGCGGAATTAATTGAAGTGTCCGGAGAATTTAAAAAGAATTACAATTTACGGCGGTCCAACTCAAGGAGTGAGATCATAAATTATGTGGTTAATCAGCGATCGCTCGGCAAGCAATTGTTATTTATTCCTCTTGAAATTCGATATAGTCGGCTCAATTCTGTCTAGAATATCGTAAGTCATTTTTTTTATGATTTCATGTTTTGGTGATGTCGATTTATTCATCGTTTTTTTTTCATTCATTAATATCCAAATATAGAAAAGAGATAGACAGCAAAAATAGCATGTGAATTTGATTATGTATGTTGAAATATTCATTGATTGACTTGGCATTTACTTAGAACTCCATTATAATAGGGTAAAAATAGCGTATATAGTTATATGTTCAGTTTTTATATTTATTAATTTATGATTTATTAATTCGTCAGAACTGCGTCAGAGTTCCAAAGATGGCGAAAGCCGAAATAGCTATCAACTAATAAATATAAAAACTGTAGAACTAAAAACGTTGCTATGTTTACCCTATTATTGAAATATTCAGTTTTGAATGCCTCTTGAACGCTTCAGTGATTATTCCGTACAAGATTCTTCCGAATTTTTCGTACAATAAAACAAGACTCCTCCGTACACAGAAAATTCCGAACGAAAATTCTCAGTAAATTGATTTTAACGTATGCAGAAACTTCCGCACGCAGACAACTCTGTGTATTTTTTATATTTAAGTTTCGACATCGAGACTAAGCATATCGAGAGTGAAAAGGAAGAAGGACGCAACCCACACATACCAAATTTTACAGGAGATACAAAAAAGATTTTTGATGATTTTAGGCTAAAAGCAAATTATGCAATATATAAAATCCTGAAGTGCACGGTGACTGATAAACTGGTTTTTTATTGACTTACCCTAATATTAATTTAATAAATCGTTTAAGAAAAACCTTTTTTAGGTTCTTTTTCCTGATTACAATTTTCACAAGCTTTTCTTTTTTCAAACTTAAAAGCTGAAATTAGATACTAGTTCGGCATTTTCCTTTTCCATTCGGCTTCTATCGTTTTGCTAGAACGTGTGTCAAGTTGTATACATTGTGATTATCGAAAAAATGCTGTTTTGGAAAAACTGAAGGTTACGTCCTTTCCCCTTTCCACAGTCGATATGATGGATTGGAGGAGGGAGTTTTATACATCACGTAAATTCATGCTTTCTTTTTGGTTCGGAAGAATCAGCGGACGGAAAATTCGTGTACGGAAGAATCCGTTCACCGCGAATAAGGTTATTCTTTAATTTTGCCTCACATCTCCAGCCATCCAAACGTCTACATTAGTTGGTGAATAGCCCAAGCGATTATTATTAAAAGTAAGGAAAAATTGATTTATTACAACGAGAACTTAGAGACCCACGCGTAAACCTGTCGATAGCAAACAGCGTTATCTTCAGCGTTAAAATGTAACTGCAGTTTAGCACGTCGGGTCAAACGGTGCCGTAAAACGATCCAAATGGATGCCAAGATAGCGTGAAGTGCCGGACCGGGAAGTGGGGACGGGACCGCCGGGTGTGCGAGAGTGGGCCACGTCCCACGGTTGACAGGCGGCGGTCGGTGATTACAACTCGAATCATTAGAATGAACGATGTATCTACCATGTCCTGGTGAATTTTTATAAAGAGTAAAACACAATCCAGTTGACTTCATAAATAAATTATATGCATATTATGAAATAGTATTTTGTGGCATATATCGTTATGTTAGCTCAGATTATTAGTTGGCCAATTCCAAAAAATAGAAATTAAAGTAAAATATGAAATTATGTGTAAAGTATTTCACTCTATCGAGTTTAGTAATCCTATAATAAAAAAAAATTCTACTAAAAATTCTAAGCCTGAAACTTCTAAAGAATAAAACAAACTTTTCCTATTGTCTTATATTATATTCATGACACGAATATTTCTTAATCAATGTCATACATAAATATTTAAATGGAATATGCCGATTTTTTTTATTTACGGAAAAATCGATGTACGGAGTTTTCTAGAACAGAGAAACTTGTACGGAGAATTCATGTAATTAAGATAATAAAAAAAGGCTCGTATTTAAACGGTCAGAATTTTAATTCAGTTTCGGTCAGAATTTTTAATACATCGGTCAGAATTTATATTACACTGGTCAGAATTTATATTAAATGGTCATAATGTATCGGTCAGAATTACAGAGGGCAGAATAAATAATTTATGGTCAGAATTTATATTAAGTGGTCAGAATAAATATTAAATGGTCAGAATTTATATTAAATGGTCAGAATATAAATGGGATCGGTCAGAATTTAAATGGAATCGGTCATATTTATTTTGACAGATGGTCTGATTTTTTTTGATGATATGATGTCATCGTATTGCGTTGCTATTGGTGCAAAGTGAAGTTGCTTACGGCAAATCGTCCAATGGGCGATTGGACGAGCGTTGACGAGGGACTAGCTTCCCACATCCAGGCATTTGTATGTTTCGTGTCAAAAAAAGTTTTTATTTAAAAAAATGTTCACGGTATTTCCGCCTAACCGATATTCTTTTGGTTATTAAATAATTTTAAATAATCTAAAAGTTGCAACTATTTTTTATTATTTGTACAATTCGATACATAGTGATCTGCTCTAAAGAGAGTAAAGGAAAGGATAATATTTTTGGAAAGAACATTTAAATAAATAATTGCTATGGTACATTTCATAGCGACTGTGGAAAGGAAAAAGGACGTAACCCTCAATTTTCCAAAACAGCTTTTTTTTCGATAATCACAATGTATACAACTTGACACACATTCTATCAAAAGGATGGAAGCTGAAAATGCCGAATTAGTATCTAAATTTAACTTTTAAGTTTGAAAAAGATGACCTTGTAAAAAATTAAAACGAAGAAAAAATACTGAAATAAAGGTTTTTCCTAGATAATTTCTTAATTAATATTAGATTATGTCAATTAAACACCAGTTTAGAAGTCTCCGTGCACTTCAAGGTTGTGTATAATTATTAATTTGCATATGGTCCAAAATCATCAAAACACGTTTTTGCGCCCTTTGTAAATTTTGATATGTGTGGGTTACGTCCTTTTTCCTTTATACAGTCGATATAATACACTTATTGTAAGGAAAACACTATTTTTTTTTTAATTGAAAGAGGTGAGTATTTTTTATTTGAATTTAAAAAAGTGAAAACTAACAACATTCATCATAAAGCCTTGGTTCCTCTTGGAATCCTACATCCACTGCACTTCGGTGGATCCCTACCTTTATATAAACAAACCGAGTGGTATGTAATCAGATGATGCGTTATTTGTAATAATAATGACTCATTATAAGAGTCTGCTTTTCCACACATAACATGAATGTTGAGAAAAAAGGATTATTAATTTCATTTTTTTTTTATTCTGACCGAAATATTTATAAAATTTGACCGTACAATAGACAATTTTATAATGACCGTATATTAATTTTATTCTGACCGTATATTAATTTTATTCTGACCGTTTATTAATTTTATTCTGACCGTTTAT
This sequence comes from Himalopsyche anomala, assembly GCA_031772345.1. NCBI lineage: Eukaryota > Metazoa > Arthropoda > Insecta > Trichoptera > Rhyacophilidae > Himalopsyche > Himalopsyche anomala. The sequence continues at coordinate 2,954,038 of CM062841.1, read as the reverse complement.
TAATTTTATTCTGACCGTTTATTATTTTTATTCTGACCGTTAGTATTTTTATTCTGACCGTTAACATTTTTATTCTGACCAAAAATTGAATTTTATTATGACCAAAAGTTGATTTAAATTCTGACCAGAAATTGATTTAAATTCTGACCATTTATTTTGTTGCCATAAAAAAAATACACCTAAAACATCTAAATAATTGAAAAAACTTTTCGTATTTCCTTGTAAATATTCATGACACGAATATTATTCTTGATGTCATAAATAAATATAAAATTTATAGAATATACTGTATCCGGACTATTTCATATACGGAAAAATCGATGTACGGAGTTTTCTTGAACAGAGAAACGTGTACGGATAATTCATATTCGGAATAATCTAATACGGAAAAATCATGGAAACCATATTCACACATACAGGCTTATTCTCAAATTAATTAGAATTTATACACAAATTAAGGGAGGTATATATACATATATCGACTGTGGAAAGAAAAAAGGACGTAACCCCCACAACTTTTATAGGAGACACAAAAAAACTTTTTTTTTGGTGATTTTAGGTCAAAGGCAAATTATGAAATATACACAACCTTGAAGTATAGGAATTGGCATTTTCAGCTTACATCCTTTTGATAGAACGTGTATCAAATTGTATACATTGTGATTATAGAAAAAAGCTGTTATGAAAAAACTGTGGGTGACGTCCTTTTATATATATATTTTTTTTTTATTTTTTTATTCCATGTCCGCTCCCAATATGGAGCATATGGACTCCTAATGGAGTTTATCTCAACAGAATTTTTTCTAAGAGAACTGCTTGTTACTCAGTTGCTCAACCTATCTTTTTCCAAAGAGAGTAGGAATAGAAGGAAAGTGCAAGGACAGGACTAGTGGTTAGCTAATCGCTCTCTATACGCCCCGTTCATAGGATAGGATGGGTAGGAGGGGGAATTCAAGACATCACATACATCCATGCCTTTGAACAGAAATTCATAAATCAATTGAAAACTCAATTTATAAAACTGCCCGTACCGGGATTCGAACCCGTGCCCTCCGTAGCGGTAGCCAACGATGTTGACCACTCGACCACACAGGCGGCATATATATATATCTCATGTACATCTATTTACTATTCGAATGACCAATTTATAAAAAAAAGATAATCGAAAATAGTAAAGGGAACAAATTAAATGGTCAGAATATTTTATAACCATTTTTATTAGGTTAGGTGAGGTATTTTTTTTAATTTCATTTAAATTATGACTATTTACACTGCCATAGCAGTCTTAAGGGGCTTTGGGCTTTTTTACTATAGGGGGCTTTGACACTGCCCAATATATTATGACCATTTAATATACATTCTGACCGGAAGAATACGAGCCAATAGTAAATTTTAATTTATTTTTATTTTGTCAATCATATTTGGTTTTTTGTAAACTACGTTATTTGGACATTGTATATACATATATTATTTGTGCATCGAAACAGCAATATATTTTTGACAGAAAACTCAATTATATATAGGAAATTGTGCGCCAATTGAACAAATTACACCAACCTTTGTCACAGAGACCTGCTATCTAATCTTGCACAAAGATTATGTTTATCATAAACTGCTGACAATATTTTATATGAATCATAGAAACATATAATATTGCGTTATCTATTAAAAATATTATAATTACAAAACATGCTTACATAAATATGACAAGCTTTTTAACAATTATCAATTACTTTTAAGGTGTTCAATGTCAATACATGGTGAAAAGGCATTTTATTCAAAAACTGAAACACTTTTTTGTAGTAATTTCAAATTTATCTAATAATATTATTCAACTGATAAGAATATCCATTAATATACAAAACCAAGTAATAACTAACGAACTACATATTTTGGTAATAGAAAAACGAAATGAATTTACAGATAATGATACTAAATGTGAATAAGTGATTTGATTGAATTGGCATTTACTTGGTAGAACTCCATTGTAATAAGGTGAAAAAATATCGAAGTATTTTGATTAAATAAATATTATTTTATAAATATTTTTCAATTGATTAATAAACCGTCATATTTTAATTTTTTATTGTCATCCAAGAAATTAAATACAATTATATCTCTTAATTTGACATAAAGCCTATCATATAAAACTGTTTTTACAACCCAACTTATTAAAATATTATGCATACGGCTATGCATCGTTTATGACAGCGTTGGCGAACACAGGGCACGCGTGCCAAAGGCGGCACGTACGAAGATTTATAGATTCATTTTTTTTTTAAATAAATACATCAGTAAAAACAGTTTAGCACAATAATTTACTCCTATTATTCAATAAGGAAATAACAAACTTTCTTTAAGTATGAAAAAAAAAATTGAATTAACCTTTTTAAAAGGTTAAAAATAGAATGATAGTCGAAATCATTAAGGTATTAAATGTATTGCCGACACCGATGAAAAGAAAATTAAATTTGAATCGTACAAACTATGTACATTCTCACAAATGTTGTCACTAACGACCCGGGTTTCGCCTTTCGGCATCTTCAGGCGTTCAAGTGCACGGATGAACTTGAACTGACGATTAGTAAATGAATGTTTCGTGTTTATATAAGAAATAAATGTATCATTGAGTGCAACAAAATCTGTGAGAATGTACATAGTTTGAACGATTCAAATTTAATTTTCAGTCAAATCAGTCTAAATCTTAAATTGAAGAAAGAAAATTAATTAAAGATTTTAATCACTTTTAGCTTTCACTTAGCGTATTACAATCGAGTTCTACCAAGTAAATGTCGTTTCAATCAATAGATTGTATTTTTTTATAATTAAATAGTTCATTTTGCTACGGTTCCAAATTAATATTTGTGTCCGAACCTGCAGTTGGGCACATCTGTGTCTTAGCGAGCTATTAATGGGCTCATTTCTGTAAAATGTCATTTAAATTTATATTTCATTCAACCGTTTTTAAAAAATACTGACCTACTTGTGCTTTCCACGCCAAAGTATTGATAAATAATATTCTAGAATTACTGGCATGCTCACGTTAAAATGTTCACCATCATTGACTTGCGAGTTGCTGGCGTGAGAAATGACGGAAGTCATTTAATCCATCAATTAATTCACAGTGGCTTGAAAAACGGCATACTTATAATAAGATTGCGTTAATAATCGACAAGGTAGATTTTCCCACACTTTCTTCATTGTAAGTTATTAAATTTATCCCATACTAATTAATTTTATTAGCTATTGCTATAAAAAGAAAATTACGATGACATATCATGTCATTAAAAATGCATCTTCGGATTGGATTATAGTTAGGGTTTGCAACACCGGAACCATTTTTTAAATACCGAAATATTATTATGTAAAAATACCGGTATTGCCTTATTAAAAATTACCCAAAACCAAAATATTAATGTATTGGAAAGATCACACTATTTATTAAAATTGTTCGCGATGAATTGAAATACAGTCAAACTTGGATATTACGATGATTATGGGAGCATTACTCGTTATATCAGAGAATAGGTATTTTTAATTGCTTACAAATATTTTCATCAAATAAAGACATGAAGTATCTGGAGCGGTCACATAACACAAAAATACACACATATTACATTTTTCTGTCAATCCACTTTTCTTATAAAATTTAAAATTAATGCTTGCTTTATTCATTTAACTCTCATTGTTTTTAAGTTTCCCCTCAAAGCACTCAACCCATTAAAAGATGGTCTCAGTGCTCTGTGAAAAAAAATCGACTAGCTCGTCCAATATATCATGAGCTCTGAAGATCGTGAAGATTTTTGATGATATTTTTGCTCGGTATTCCCGAGAAGTAGCTTGTTATAAAAGTGAATAAATGTATGGAGAAAACCATACACATCCGAGATATCGCTATTTCCGTGATCGTAATAACCGAGTTTGACTGTATTTAAAATCTGCAGACAGTTTCATCAACATTAACATTTTCCAGAATTGCTGACCTATTTTAACACTTAAGCACCGAGACGTAGAAAATAAAATCGAAGAGTGACCGCAGACAAATTTGCGTAATATTTGCATTGCATTATCATTGACGATTACAATGAATATCAGCTAGATATTAATGGTATTTAGCGAATGGTTGATATAATAAGAATTTTGTAACGTGAACGCACCCCATAGGAACTCGAGGGTTAATTTTGTATTATTTATTATCCCAGTACGAACAGCATTTTTTCAATCGATTTCTGTTCGAAAACATGAATGTTTGTGTCCCCAAATTCCAATTCAAATTCCTTCCCAAATTTCCAATCCTACAATAATAGGGAGTAGCGAGAGCAATAAGCTAACCACTATTCCTATCCTTAATACCCCTACTCGCTTAAAAAAGAGAGTTTAAAAAACTGAGTAAAAGCAATTATCACAGAAAAACTTCTAATATGATACCTCCATTAAAAGGCCATATGCGCAACACTGAGAGCGGACATGGATTAAAAAAATATATTTGTGAAAATCATCCATTTATAAAAATTATACACTACTCGTCCGGTAAATTTAGTAACACGAAACTTTTTTTGCAATACCGGTATTCAATATTTAATTCAGAAATACCGGTGTTGATATATTCGTTTGGTGTTTCAATCCCTAGATTACACACATTGCCTCAGCTATATGTTTTTATTGTCCGATAAATTTAATAGAAGATATTTTCTAAGTGTATACGTCTTTTCTTTACAAACTTGAAACCGACAATATTGCCATATCGTTTGCTATTTTTTTTAATCTATGAATATTATATTTAAGTCCTCATCTAAATTATTTTTTATTTGGCATATTTTTTTAATACAAGTAGCATTTATTTACTTACAAAAGAACTAGTGGTTACCTAATCGCTTTTCATACGCCATTTTTTTAGCATTGGACGAGTGGGATGGAATTTAAGACATTACATACATCCATGCCTTCAGAAACACGTTCAGTGCCGGCTGCGTGGTCAAGTGTCAACTTTAAAACACGGAGGTCACGGGTTCGAATCCCAGTACTCACATATTTTACATATAACTTTTTTAATGGATTTATAAATAACAATATCCTAATAAACTGTCGGGTCGTATGGCGCAGCGGTTAGCGTTGTAGGCTTCCGTGCCGGACTTCGCGGGTTCGAGTCCCAGTACGAGCAGCATATTTTCGATCGATTCTGTTCGTAGGTAATGTGATGTCTAAAAATTCCCTCCCACTCATTTCGATCCTTAAATAACTGGGTGTAGTGAGAGCGATTAGTTAACCACTAGTCCTGTCCTAGTCTTATCCTTCTACCCCTACTACTCACTTTGAATAAGAGAGTTTGAGAGACTGGCTAACAAACAGTTCTCGTGGAAAAAGTTCCGTTGAGATATCTTCATTAGGAGATCATATCGACTGTGGAAAGGAAAAAGGACGTAACCCACACATATCAAATTTTACAGGAGGCGCAAAAAACGTGTTTTGATGATTTTGGGCCATATACAAATTATGAATTATACACAACCTTGAAGTGCACAGACACTTCTAAACAGGTGTTTAATTGACATAATATAATATTAATTAAAGAAATTGTCTAAGGAAACCTTTATTTCAGTCTTTTTTCTTCGTTTTAATGTTTTACAAGGTCATCTTTTTCAAAATTAAAAGCTAAATTTAGATACTAATTCGGCATTTGCAGCTTGCATCCTTTTGATAGAACGTGAATCAAGCTGAATACATTGTAATTATTGTATAGAAAAAAGCTGTTTTGAATAAACTGTGGGTTACGTCCTTCCTTTCCATAGTTGATATGCTTCACATTGGGAGCGGATATGGATTTAAAAAAAATTAAACCAGGTTACCGTTCGACTATTTTTTCCATCGAAACTAGATAGTTTTATGACAAGATTGATATATGACAGCAAAAATGTCATTTATTAATATGCAATATAAATAGATCTCAATAATTATCACATATTATTATCTATACGAGTGCATTTAAAACAAGTTATGATTTTTTTGTTGCACTTCGTTGTATATGCTGTTGTACAAATCGATATTATTGAGATATATTTATTGGCTAACTGTCAGACGGTGTATCGGTAAAACAAAGTAACGCGAATGATGATGTAATTTAGCTGATCTTACAAAGAGAAGATTGCGAGATATTTCGCATAAATAATTCAATATATGGGCCCATTAGAGACGAAGTGAGCCAAGTGGTATTATAGAAAAAAATAAGTTAGATGCGTTGTAATATTCAACACGTCTTAAAGCAGCAATTTCCAACCTGGGAGTCGCGCCTCCCTGGGGAGGCGTGGGCTATTGCAAAGGGAGGCGCGAACAGTTCAAAATATTTATTAACTCTTTAAAACGTGTATTTATTACTATATGAAATAAAGGATAGGGAGGCACAGTAACATAAAGGTTGGAAACCGCTGTCTTAAAGTATCAAATTTCAATCGTTTAAATTATGTACATTCACACAAATTTTGTCACTAACAACCCGGGTTTCCTTTCCTTTCATTTCCCATTGACTAATCCTTTTCGCCAGCAATGGATTTAAACTTAATGATACATTTATTTCTTATATAAACACGAAACATTCATTTTCTAAGCGACATTTCAAGGTCGTAAGTGACAAAATTTGTGTGAATGTACATAATTTGAACGATTCAAAGTTTAATATTGAAATTCCACCGAGCACCTTCAGTCGTAATTTTAAATTCTTAAAGTATCGTAAAAGTGAAGTAACCTCAGTTTGTTACCTCTGTAAAATTGAAATTTGCAATCCTCCAAAACACCAGTAAAGTTCAAGAAAAATGTTTTATCATCTTACTAGTTGGCTCATTTCACCTCTAGAGAGCCTATATTATACCCTCAAACGCTTCCCCGACTTTATCGAGCGCACGGGTTACCAAACACGTTATCGCTAGGGCTTTCAATCCCGGGATTACAAAATCGTCATAGTACCGACCCCGGGATTCAGTAACACACGTATAAATCTTTAAATAGAGCTAAAAATAAAGCCGCCTGTGTGGTCGAGTGGTCAACATCGTTGGCTACCGCTACGGAGGGCACGGGTTCGAATCCCACTACGGGCAGTTTTATATATTGATGTTTCAGTCGATTTATGAATTTCTGTTCAAAGGCATGGATGTATGTGACGTCTTGAATTCACCCTTCCCACCCATCCCATCCTATGAACGGGGCGTATCGAGAGCGATTAGCTAACCACTAGTCCTGTCCTAAGCCCTTTCCTTATATTCCTACTCTCTTTGGAAAAACAGAGGTTGAGCAACTGAGTAACAAGCAGTTCTCGTAGAAACATTTCTGTTGAGATAAACTCCATTAGGAGTCCATATTCTCCATATTGGGAGCGGACATGGTAAAATAAATAATAATAAACAAGCGCTGGAACACTATTTTTTTAACTTATTAGTTAGTGTCGAAGTTTACGGTAACATTTGAGCCAAACATTACAGTTGTATTTTGTATAAATAAAATAATCCAAAACGATTTTCTATCAGTTAACTTTGGAAGTAAATCATTAGATAAATTGGAGGTGACAAGCGCTGCGTATTCAGCGACAAATACATTATCATAAAAATTATCAGTTGCGTGGATCGGAATAATTTTCAAAAACAGATAAGCACCATTTCTAAGCGTGGTGTATGTTTTTTTTTTTAATTAACTTATTAGGTCACGTACAAAAAAATGCAATTCATCAAATCGAGGAGGTGTAGTGGTAACTCAAACATTCTGACTTATTTAATTCCAATTAGGAATGAGCGAGAAACTGAGAGCGTTGCGTGGGGCAACACCTTATTATTTTTTTGATTATACGATTTCATTTATTGTTCATTATAGAGTCATCGCTTTTAGACAGTTAAAACAATTCTTTTATATCCACCCATAATCGGCAAAATAACTTAAGCAACACAAATCGGTAAATTGCGTTTTTAGCCAACAATTGTTAACTTTTACGGTTCTAAGCTCAAGAAATGCGACCCCAATACCCACATTTTCTTAAATATCTATTTTAATATAGGTGATACAATGTTTATAATTAAGGTATTCTTATATCATAGTTTTTTGGACCTTTTGTAGTTTATATAAATACGCGATAACGCGATAACGAGATAAGCGCCCGCTTATCAGCGATCGTGCGTAAGATAGCTGGGCTAAACGCGTCAGTTGCAAATTCATATTTGTGCTGGGATGACGTCTTTTTTACGCGCAACTTAAAATATGATTATTTATTAAAAAAAACCACAGATTTTTATAAAAAAATGTATGAGGAATGATGCAGAGAGATATTTGAAAGCCCTTAGACTATTTTTTTTGAGGAAACCACTGGGGTCCCTAAACGACCCCCAGCGGCAGAGAATTATTTTTCTAGTCTCCGAGCCGCGAGAGTTAAATATCGCCTAAGGCGTCAGTGACAAAAAAACAAAGCGTTATCTCAAACGCCTGATTTTTTAGGGCTTGTGCATTTTAGAGTTTTGACTTGTTATCGTTTGGACCCCGGTTGAGAAACGCTGATCTAGAGAACTGAAAGTAGTTAGACAATTTTATTATACTATTAGAATAAGCTTTGACCAGTGCTGTAGTGGTAAATAAATATATACCAGGTCGGTCATTGATTTCTTCTCTATTTTTTTTTATTATATCCGTCCGAAGTTAAAAAACCATAAGTTTTAATAATTAAATCAATAAAAAAACGCGCAATTAAAATTATAAAGTGGGGTGGTTTTTCTTCACATTACATGTGTACATTTTTAAATTATTTTTGTAAAATCCATCGAGTAGATCAATTTTGATATAATGCTTTTAAATTTTATGAACAGTATTTTAAATATATGTATGCGCTTGAAAATTATGTCACAAGTCAAAAAGGTGGCAGGGCGGCGCCATGGCTCATTATCCGGTGCCAGGTCGCCGACCTGGCCCCACTACACCATTGCCTTTGACCAAATATTACTATTTACGAACCGCATTTAAGAAATTACTTTTTCAAACTAAATTTCAAAAAAAAAAACCTTCTGTAAAATTTATATATTTTCAATTACGATATTCTGCCTATTACTGGTAGGGATATAGGCAGGATAGGATTTGTTTTTTTAAGTAAAATTTACGTCATTCAAAAGCCTTGGAGTTAAACCTTTCTTTATAATAATTACATCACACATTTAATTATTATATCTAAATTATTATAATTAAGGTGTGGATGATTTAACAACATGTTACTTCATAATCTATTATTAACAACAGTAAAACTTTCCACTGTAATAAAATAGCAAGTAATATACGTATTTGTTAGTTTAATACTGGTGTTGTCGAGTGATGTGCAACACTATACATTTTAATAATAAATCTACTAAGAAAATGTACCCATGGAAGAGAAATTGCATCACTGACGATATAAGAAGTTGCGAATCGAAGCATGTTCCAGTGATCGGCAACCGTATTGAACAGTGGCGTGCGTACATCAAGTGTTTCTATCTTACATAAACTTTTTAATATTTCGAAACTGTGCGTCGTACACTAATTTTTATTTTACGCGGTCTACTAAAAATAACAAATACCATATTTGTACACGAACTTTTTTTTCTAATAATCTTTATTGTCGGCTGCCGTGGTCGAGTGGTCAACGTCGTTGGCTTCGGTTACGGAGGTCACGAATTTGAATCCCGGTACGGACAGTTTTTATACATTGATTTTCAATTGATTTATGGATTTCTGTAAAGGCATGGATCTATTAATAAAAATACAATATTCCTTTGTAGTTTTTTCCCCCCCCACTTTATTTTAAAAGATCAGGACCGGTTTCGCTCAAGGCGAGCATTGTCAACTGAGAGAAATCGGTCCTGACATTTTTTAATAGAGTGGAAATAAAGTTCAAATGAATATTGTGTTTTTATTAATATAATGCCTTTCCACCAAGTATTGACAGTGAACACCATAAAAGTGAGCATGGATGTATGTGATGTCTTGAATTCTCTCCCACACATCATATCCAAAAAAGCGATTAGATAAACCACTAGTCCTGTCCTAGTCTTATCCTTCTATCCCTACTATCTTTAAAAAGGATAGATTGCGAAACTGTGCCACAAACCTCCACTAGGATTCTATATGCTCCACATTGGGAGCGGACATAAATAAAATATATTTTTTTTGGAATAATCAGAAAGATCACAAATAACCATGCCTTTAATCAGATATGGATAAATCGATTGTAAAAATGATTTTTATATTAGTACTCGAGCATCAATATAAGCAAGATATAAAATTAATTATAAAATATCAAGAAAATGTTAAAAATGAACACCCTTTTGTTGAGTTACAAGAAAATAATTAACGTTTTTTGGCGTTCCTGTAATGTTATACTTTTGTAGATAGTGCTATTTGACACTAAGCCATGGATTTTGCTTAAATAAATTGATTTATATAACATGCTTTTATTTGTCATCAAGCTTCACCCAGCAAAATTAAGATGAATTCATCCAGTTTATCCAATCTACACTTTCTCATAGGATAGCCATCCGTGATGCTCGTTTCAGCTGAAAGGTTGCCAACCACTGGTTTACTTTATATGTTTCTGCCACAAACAAAATGTGTGGGTTAAATCATGTTTTAAAATGATTTATGTTTAATTAATACAATTGACTAAAAGAGCACGATGTAACATCAATATCTTGTTTGAATTATGTACATATAATTCCTTGTTTCCGTTTCGTCACAAGTTTGTTGTCACTGTTCAGTGATCACATTAAATTATTAGGAGTACTCCATCTGAGGAAAAGGTAGATTTTTTATAACTATGACTTTTCTTAATGTAAGACATACTAATCCATAAAGAAGGATTTTGAATTTCAATACAATTCATGTGTTTTTTTAAATAACTGGTTTTATTTCAATTGAAAAATGGCGAAGATAGAAAAATAGGTCAGGAAATTACAATTATTTATGATACAGGTTGTGTACCAAAGTGTTTTGCACTTTTGAAAGGCATATTCAGACAAACTATCATAAGGTTATTTACCGATAAAAAAAATCAAAACACGTGTCATAATTTGTTATCCAATCAATGGTATAATTAAGTTATCAAATTTAATTTTATATTACAATTAGTTGGATAAAGTTGCTGCCGAATTCATCACAATATCATCTCTTCAAGGTTGCAGGATAAGCTGCAAGGTGGTTAAGCCATCGTACGACCCTCCGTGGCTTACAGGATTAAATAAATCGATTTTTAAATCAGTGTATAATATAAAAAATTCCTATATGTTTATTCAAGCCCGTGAGAACTATAGGTTAGAACGAAATCCCAAGATATAATAACTAAGTCCCAATATATTATAGAATAACACAGTTGAAGCACCGGCGAATTATCTAACATTTATCCACACATACATCGTTTCATATTATTTTTTTAACAGAATTTGATGTTTTTTAATCGACCAATCTCTCTTTTCAGAGAGAGCTAAGAATGGGTTAGTCATTTTAAGGTGTTTACTGTCAATACTTGGTGGAAAGGCATTTTTTATTAAAAACAATTGAACTATTATTTGAGAATATTAGAATTGGTTTCGTTCATGACGAGCATTATCAACTGGTTTGGGTTGTCAAGTCTTGAATCAATCGCTCCCTCTACGCCTTGGTTTAAGAGATAAAAAATGTCCAAAAAGAATAAAGGCATCATATATATTTGAACAAAAGTAAATCAATCAATTCATAAATGTTTTGTCACGCACTGAGAAGGGCGAAAACCCAAACACCTTAATCACCCAGTTAAATAACCGAAGATATGTTGTATAAAATATATGTTAATATACGGACTACTCGATTGCGAAATACACTGTTGCCGGTAAAATAAACATTGCACGCAACTGTAGAAAGAAGGCTGTGAAAGAATCCAGAGGGAAATCTAATCAGTATGTATCCATTACAGGAGAGGCCTTCGCATAGCAGCGAAAGTGTCTATTAATGATGATTGAAATAACACCGCGACGTTTCACGTAGGTACACGTGGGTGTCAATTGAGATCCGAGTGGGCCGAAGACATCGTATAAAAATCGTTCGCTAGAAAACAGCAGGTGACGGAAATGGTACACGGGTAATAAGTCAATAGCTATCTATTAAACAATCTCAATAAAAGTTTTTAATTCGCATTCCTACACCAATAAAAAAATCTTTATTACAACTACTGGTTGTAGATTAAATTCATACCCACGGTAGCCCAAGTGTTAAACTGTGGGTAATTTCGTCATTTATCATTTCGGTAAGGTACTGCCTATTACAAGGGTGGGCGGAAGTGACACTTTTTGGCAAATCAAGAGTGAAAGAACAATTTCATGACGAATCTTCTTCAATTTTGTTTGCAACAAAATAATAATTGTCTGACGCGTCTTGGATGCTTAGCTTTTAGGACTATTAGAAGCGACGAGCGAAATATCATGAAAAAGACGTTCGGTGCTGTCTGGTGACGTCTTGATAACCTCTGCGGTGAGCCAAACATTGTCATATTTGTCAACACTCAATAACACTTACGTTGGGCTGTACATATAGCATGCATGGATGAAAGTAAGCTTACAACATATCTTACATTTGCTACCCCTGAAGGATGGCGAAGCGTTGGATAACTGCTACTTTGCTTGATGGATGGTGTCGCAGGACCTGCGAGTACTAACTAGAGTACAGCGACTAGCGAGGGCTGATGATAAAGTGGAGAGAGGAGTCTGGTTAAGGCAGCCAAGGTTAACCCTAGCCGGTGGCGCCTATGAGAAGAAGAATTGTCTGATGCGTTACCCACCACTTGTCTACGAGTTAGGCTACATACTTCCATATCGACTGTGGAATGAAAAAAGGACGTAACCCAGTCTTTTAAAGAAGCTTTTTTTCGATAATCACAACTTGATACAAGATCTGTTAAAAGGATGTAAGCTGAAAATGCTGAATTAGTATCAAAATGTCGGTTGAATGATTGAAAAAAGAAGGACGGAGAAATTGCGATCAGGAAAAAAGTTTAAAAAAAATTAAGATTCCGACTGAAGGTGCTTGGTGGAATTTCAATATTAAATTTGAAACGTAAAAACTGTGTACATTCTCACAGATTTTGTCACTACGACAACCCGGGTTTCGCCTTTCGGCAACTTCAGGCGTTCAAATTCATCCGTGCGCTTGAACGCCTGAAAATGCTGAAAAGCGAAACCCGGGTCGTTAATGACAAAATCTGTGAGAATGTACATAGTTTGAACGATTCAAAAGAAAAAAAAAGTTTTTAAATATTTAATTAATATTAGATAAAGTCAATTAAAAACCAGTTTACGAGTTCCACGGTTGTTTTATTTGTTAAATTTTAGTTCACCAATCACTGAAATTTTAAATAAACTTCATAAAAGTCAAACTAGGTATATTTGTCAGCTTGTAAGGCCTACGTTAACTACCGCACATTAACGGCTAACGGTTATGGATCCACTGTGACTTACATGCCCAAAGAAAACGATACCACGATAAGATCACACATACTTAGCTTTTAAATCGACTACTTGAACAAAAATGTCATAAAAAAAACACCGAATTACGTAGGAAACAAATTGAAGGTGTGCATGATAACCATCTCAATAATTTAGATAGTAATTTGACTATGCATGATATTAAACGCTGAATATAAATTCAATAACACATGCAGACATGAAATACCGGTCAACACGGAGTGTTTGCAAATTGTGTGATTTCGCAGGACCAGGGTTCCACGATGTTAAAACTTAATTATGAATAAGTTCATCTTAGTTTATGATTGATTAATAGCCATCGTGTACAAAATTTCTTTTCAATAATCAATAGAGCGCAGATTTCCAAAATTACCTAGTAGTAGCTTTTTAAAATTTACTTAAAAATTAACTCACTATTCAAAGGGTTAAGAGTGTCATTGGCTTGATTATGTTTATAAATGTCTTGTTATTCTAGTGCTTTTAGCTCACGGTTTTTATATGTGTCGCCCAATGTGGTCCAGTTGGTTAGAACTTGCTCTACCGACCAGGTGGGTCTGGGTTCGATTCCTGGTAAGGTCAATGTGAAATTTAAATTTTTGACCTTAGAATATAGGTGTTTGTGATGTCAATTAACCTCGAGTTTATCTCGAGTGACTTTTTTTTTACCATGTCCGCTCCCAATGTGGAGCATATGGACTCCTAATGGACTTTATCTCAACAGAAGTGTTTCTACGAGAACTGCTTGTTACTCAGTTGCTCAACCTCTCTTTTTCCAAAGAGAGTAGGAATAGAAGGAAAGGGCTAGGATAGGACTAGTGGTTAGCTAATCGCTCTCGATACGCCCCGTTCATAGGATAGGATCGGTGGGAGGGGGGGATTCAGGACATCACATACATCCATGCCTTTGAACAGAAATTCATAAATCGATTGACTTACGATACAAAAATTTATATTGGGTTTTTCTCGTACGATTTTTCAACATTAAAATATTTGGCGCATTGGCTTAGCTGTAATGCCAAATATTTAAATATATATATACATATCAAGGATGTAAACACTTAAGTACTGGATTGAAAGTATGCTATGCGATACATTTAAGATTCTTTCTTTTGTGTTTTCGATATGGAAAAGAACATGCCACTCTTGCCCACCCTAGCGTCAAAACAACCGAAATGATAGACTAGCGTCACAATGTTTGGACATATCAATCGCCTACCTGCCTGTTGAACAAAAGACAGTGGGTTCAATTCCCGCGTTAGACAATCACCTACACCGATGACAATAAGTATATTGCAAAAGATAGTTGGCCGTAAATCAACTATAACTCAGCAAATAAATCGGTTTTTTGCTACATCAAAGGCGTTGTTTTAATTTGAATTGACTATGTACCAATTAAATTCATTTGAAACGACCGCTGGGTGTTAAAAGTAAACGAAAAAACGGTATATATTATACTGTTTTTTTTATTTGATAACAATTTAAGATTTCTACTGAACGTGATCGGTGGAGTTTCAATATCTTCATATTAACCCGCTAACAGCTAGAAAAAATAACGTTTTTTTGTCCTGTAAGCTAGCAATTGTCTAAAAACTAATATAGGAAAACTTAATATTCATTTTGTGAGTCCTTAAGAGATGTCGGACCCTTTTTCAATGATGCAAACTCTAAAAAATATTTATTGACGCCGTAATAATGACAACACACTGGTGGGTAGCGTATGCGGTTAGTAGGTATACGACACACCGGTGGGTCGTTAGCTTTAGAGTGGTTAATAGCATTAAATGTATGTCCTGCCACGGAATTCGCCCAATGATAACGGTTTATTTTGAACCGCACATTTTTAAAGTGTCGTTCTATCCAATGGGAGCGGCTTATTTTAAAACGCGCGTATATGTTCTGATATCGCCACGTTTGAAAAATCGATATTTCTTGGCATGGAACGCATTATTGTATTTTACATTGTTTTATATGGGAAAAATTGTTTCGCATAACGAGTGAGATTCTGGAACGAATTAAACTCGTTATGAGCGGTTCTATTGTATATTCAAATATTTTTTATTCTCATCGATGTAAGAAAAAAAAACACATGCCAATGAATTGCTACTGGATCAAATGAATGCCAAAACAATCCTCGTAAGGGCATGCCCAAATCTACCAAATAATTTAACTAACCCGATACATATCTCACTTTAAGCCTAATGACTGCCTTTGTCGCCTGTAATCTGTCGGTCGGATATACATATTAAATTAATAATCCGACTGTCAGCAATAACAGATACAACTTGATCAAAAGAGATTTTGATCAAACACTTTGGCGCCCGGAACTCTTCACAATCACTTCAGGTGTTAACTGCAGTGGCCGACGGTCAATGTGGCATTAGATCAATGCACGCCTTGTAAATGCAGGGGCGGTTATATTTCAGGAAATAATATTCAAACATAACATTTGTACCATTCACTCATTTTAAATTTTTCATTTATTTTATTGTGTATAATAAATATCACTTTTAAGGTGTTTACTGTCAATACTTGGTGGAATGGCATTATATTAAAAATAATACAACATTTTAAGTACTTTTTCCACATAAAATGTATTGGATCAGGACCGGTTTCGCTCAAGGTGAGCATATACATTTTAATTTTGAGTAATTATAGGATCACTTATACTGTAATTTGTGAATGTTTGTGTTTTAAGCTATGATCGGAGTCGTCTTGTTAATTCACGAATCACGACTCTACAGCCCTGCTTTTTTGTTTTCGATGAATTCGGCGACAACTTTGTTTAAATTCATTTTTAATGCATCATATTATTTCAATTGAATTTTTATTATTTATTTAACAATACCTTGAATGTATTACAACGCAAATGATTTTACAGTAAAATATTTCAGGTAACGTTAAAATACGTTGCGTTATTTATTTATTTATTGTTTAAAATTAAAATTATAGTACATGACATAACAGCTTACGCCAATTCGCCATGTACTTGACAAATATAAAGACACAAAATATAAAATAAAACTTCATAATACATAAAAATCAACACAAAAAATCGTGAAATAAAATAGTAAAATTTCACAAACAGTTCACAAATACTATTACTAAAAATGTCCACTTCTCTAGCCAATGAGTTGATCAATCGAACGGCCCTAGGAACCGGTGACTCATACCTCCTAAGCGAGGTATAAGTTTTTAGAAATATTTTTTTTTGTATTTTATATTCGACCCAATACGGTAATTGGAAAAGCCCGCGGGTTTCAACGTGTTAAGTATTGAAATATTTTGTATTTATAGAACGCCCACAGAAGTACTGTAGGTAAATTGTTATTCGTCTAATCAAAACAAAATACATGATATATTTCTGACAAGTGGTCTTTCCATATGTAGGACCCAGATTGGAATGGAGTTTCTGTGAGAAGTTTCGATCATCGTTTTTATCAAGCAAGTATTGAAAATAAATGTTATATGTTGTTGGTTTTAGAAGTAAGCAAAACAGCGTATATCTGTCGAAAATATAATGACCTAACGTCCTCGCCGTCCCCGATTCAGATGTCCAAAAAGGTTTGGTATTCAATGCTTAAGTCCATAGATCTGTGGTTTCACAACCTTTATGTTACTGCGCCTCCCGTTGAAGAAAAAACATATTCGCGCCTCCTCACCCTTTATTTCATATAGTAATAAAAACACGTTTTGAGGAGTAAACAAATATGTTGGACTGTTCGCGCCTCCCAGGTTGAAAATCGCTGTCCTAGACAGTCCAAATTAAATATTTGATTAAATCAGGGTTGTGGAGTCGGAGTCGGAGTCGTGAGAAATGAGCGGCTCGATTTTTTTTGAAAAATATATTTAATGATGAGTATTGAAACAAAATAGTCCAAAGTGTTGACATTTCATGGTTGGTTGACCAAAGATGATCTGATAGTATACATATCGACTGTGGAAAGGAAAAAGGACGTCACCCACACATATCAAATTTTACGGGAGGCGCAAAAAACGTGTTTTGATGATTTTGGGCCATATGCAAATTATGAATTATACACAACCTTAAAGTACACGGAGACTTCTAAACTGGTGTTTTATTGACATAATAATCTAATAATAATTAAAGAAATTGTTTAGGAAAAACCTTTATTTCAGTTTTTTTTCTTGGTTTTAATTTTTTACAAGGTCATCTTTTTCAAACTTAAAAGCTAAATTTAAATACTAATTCGGCATTTACAGCTTACATCCTTTTGATAGAACGTGTATCAAGTTTGATACATTGTGATTATCGAAAGAAAGCTGTTTTGAAAAAACTGTGGGTTATGTCCTTTTTCCTTTCCAAAGTCGATATATATAAGTTAAATTAAATTATTGAAAACTTTACATAATACAAAAAAAGAAATACAACAGTTGCCTGCTGTGGCCCAGTTGGTTAGAGGTTGTTCTAACGATCACGCAGACTGGTTTCGATTCCAGGTAAGATCACAGTGAATTTGAGAATTATTCAATTGTGATCGAAGACTGGGTGTTTTTCATGTCAATTCACAACAATTTCCTCTCCTACCATCTTTCTGATCCTTTAATAACTGGGTGTAGCAATAGCGATTAGTCAACCACTAGTCCTGTTCTAGCCTTATCCTTCTTTCGCTACTACTCACTTTGGTTAAAAAAGTGATAGTTGAGCGACTGACCAAAAAAAACTTTTGTAAAGATAACTCCACTAGGAAACCATATACTCCACATTGGGAGCGGACATGAATGTAAAAAAATAAATATTATTTACTTTTGTTTAAATTCAGATAATTTTCTTTTACATTGGAAAAATATCGGTATTTTTGCATTTTTAAAAACGGTATTTCAGTATTGATAAAACACCATTAATGCCAGGAATCCCTGGTTGATTGATTAAAAATCATGAAAGTCTTAAGCTGTCCATCATATATCGAAAATTCTTATCAATTTCAATGATACAGACTTTGATATCTATCTATGGTTCTTTTTAAAAAGTATATGAAATTATGATAAATATTATTCCCAAATATTCCAATTACAATTCCAACACAAATATTTTATTATGTAAAAAAAAGACAAATATTCCGGCCTTACTTGAAATTGCAATCAAATTGGATTGATTACGGAATGGCAGTGCAATAAAGCGTCCTACACACGATTGTCGAATTTGCAATGAAAAGAAAATTAATCAAAATTTGGAGCAATCAGTCATCTGGTTCGCAAATGTACACAACCGCTCACACACACAAATTTCTAAATTAAATTAATATACATTAAACATAGTGTAATAAATTGCTTGTTAAAATAAATTAAGGACAACTTTGGAAAGACATGAAACAATTATATTCACGATATTGCAACAGCAAAATTAATTTAAAAACAAAAAAACACTTGCTGCAGGACTGTCGAGTCGTGAAATACAGTCTCGGCACCGACTTCGTTATTTACTAATAGTTAGACTCCATTTTTTTAAAATGAAGTCTTTGATAATTTTATCATATCTAGTATTTTTTTTAAATGAAGCCGGATTTATACTTTTTTATAGTTCAGGAACGGTTTTAGTCATCACAAGAAATATCAGTGAATGATGAGTAAACCAGAACTGGTTTCTATTGAAAAATGTGTAATTATTTTAAAATATTGATTTATTTTTCATATAATCCACTCCAGTTAAACACATCAAAAATGAAACGATGTATTCTACAAAGTAACTGTTAACTGTTTGAATACCGCGCAAATAAATCATTAATATGTCCCAGAGATACGGCGTGTTTTTGAAAAAAATAATTTTGCCTAATATACACTCGAATTCGATATTTTAAAAACCTATATTGACTCAGTATAGATGGCACTACACATATTCATCAAAATATTCATCGTATTCTATTAGAATACCAATTATTTGATTTATTTTAATGTCTTGGACATCCGTGTTCGCTTACATATGTTTTGGACACCTGCGTCCGCTTGTTATCCAAGTGGTTAAGTATGTCTCTATCAATTCTACATTTTTTACTATGATCAGTACCGGATTATTCATCGAGATGAGATCAATCATGAACTGAAATGATTTATTCAGATAAATTGAAACATTATCATTTTATTGTATTACTACAAAAAACAGTGTTTATTTTTTTATAAATATCTTTTTCGGTTGATAATGCTTGTTAGCTGAAGATACCAGTCCTAATTTTTTAAATAACATAACTTGATTGAAAATGGACAAAACGTATTTCCGTCAAGGTTAGATAAATAGAAATATGTATATCTTTGATAATTTTGAGTGTTAATATCAGGGCTGTGGAGCCGGAGTCGTGAAAAATGAGCGGCTCGATTTTTTTTGGAAAAATATATTTAATTACGTGTATTCAAACAAAATAGTCCAAAGTGTTGACATCGCATGCTTGGCTGATTAAAGATGGTCTGATGGTATACATATATATATATTAAAATGAAATTATTGAAAAATTCCTCGGAGTTAATTATTTTAAAGCTGGAGTTGGTGTTTTTTTTACGACTCCACAGCCCTGGTTAATATCAATGTTATTGATTTTGTAAACGTTAAATTTTCAAAAATAAATAGATGCGTTGTTTCGAATAAAATCGGAGGTCGCTGCTTTATTAAACACGCCACTGGCTCCCTGCTATTTTTTTTTACAGATAAATTGTATTACAATATACTAATAAGGAATGCTTAACTCAACTGGGATATTTTTAAAATATTATTAAGCTAGATTCTATCAACTACATAAATATTTTTTAAATAAGTCACTTAATAATTTGTTTTAATTGTAGGTGTCGCTGTAGACCACTACACTTACCATTAATTTTTGACTTTGAAGATTGATAATATGTACACACATATGTGAAAATGCAATACGCTAAAAAAATACTCATATATATATATATTAAAACAGTATTTGATAGCGATATATAATATACTAGCTGGCCCGACGAACTTCGTACCGCCTCAGAATCAATAAATGTTGTGTTGGCTGAATTAAATTTAGTTTAAATGAATACTCAAAATGAATTAAGTTAAATAAATGTGCAAAATTCAAAATGAAAACTATTTTAATTACATTGAAATGATGCTATTCACGTGGCACAGTCGATATATTTAAAGGAATGCAGTAGACCAACGATTTGATTTTGAATTGTGAAGTTGAAATGATCCACATCTATGTTATTTGCTGCAAGAATTGCTCGTTCACTCAACCAATTATGATGTTTGTGATTAGCAATGATATTCAGGAACACTTTGTTGATTGTCCTTCGATGAGACAAAATTGCAAAAATTCGGCAGAAACGAAATCAATCCATTCGATTCGTCGACAGGAAAACGGCCGTTACAGATAGTCAGCAAATGCTTGGAGAAATCTTTTTATAATTTTACGAAAGTTCATTCTAAATTTTCATATTTTTTATATTACGAAATGATATAAATTCTCATTATAACAAAGAACGCAACATTTTCCAAATCTTCAATATTATATTTATGAGATTATCTTTCATTAGAAAAAAAAATAATATTTTTTTGTTTAATGTTCCACACATACAAACAGTTATACAGTCAATCCTGTTTTTATGCGGTATATGGGTTCCACGAAATATCGCATAAAAAACTTGACTTCCATAGAAAAAGTGGGGTGCGTTACTTAAATTTTAAAATCCGCATAACTTTGAAACAGCGAGTTAAAATATACACTAAATCGCAAAGTATAAGAAAATTAGGGGAAAACCACGGCGTTAAAATATTAAAAAATAGTCACTGTATGACAATTCTATGTGTGTTTTAAAGCATGTGGTCACTCTTTTTCGGAAAAAATAGTATGCGCATCAATTTCATAAAACTATAGTTGTTTTCTAACAATGAAATTAGTGATCAGAGTTTGTTCAGATTTTCTTTTTCGATAATTAATTGGTTATGCAGTTTGTTATACCCATATATAATTTTTTTAAAGTTATCGTTAAAACTTGAATGCGCGATCAGAATATGAATCATTTAGAAAGAAATGATCTTCTAATTTAATGAAAAGTTGGAGACTTTCTTCATTTATTTTCGCAGTGAAGGAACTGGAATTTCTTTCAGTTCGTCATTATCTTCTGGTTTTTTGTCAATAATTAAATTTAAATTATTGACATCTTCGTCACTTATAGCTTTATCTGTAAGTAATACGTCGATATAATTTTCGCTAAAGGTATCAAACCTTTCTTCGCCAAGTTCATGTGCTAAAGTAATCATTTCAGCTGATATTGCCGATGTTTCAATGGTTTCATCGACTGTAACACACCTAAGTAGGTGGACTTAATTCAGCGATGGCAGATGCAACATGATTTAAACAGTCCGAAATCGCATTTTTTTTCAAATGCCGGTTGTGTTTATGATTCTCTCTATTCTATCCAAAATACAACGATATATGCTTTCGATGTAATATTTAACATTTTTATATATCGTAAAATATTGTACATTTAAAAAAATTCATTTCTAAAAAACCACATTACTTCGAAATCGCATAAACAAACCGCATAAAAACAGGATTGACTGTATATGGGGATCAAAAATAAAATAATGATTTGATAGTATTCTATAACAATATAATATTCATGAAAAGTATACTGATTTTTTTTACGTACCTTCTGATTTTATGTACTTTCATTCGTCTTTTCATATTTCAGTATATATTTTAGCGACAGTGATGAACATGGGACATAAATTCCTAAAAGTTTTTTTTTAAAATGGATATTAAAGATTTAGTTTCGAAATTCTGACACAGCCAAGTTCGTCGGAACATCTCTAATTCAAAGTATGAAACAAATGAATTTTGGAAATATCGCCATCTAGTGTATGAAATCAGCATACAACGACATTTTCATAACTTCAAGCTGTTCCTCATTTAAAAACTGTATGAAAATATTAATTTTACAATCAACGCCACCTAGTGTATTAACCGCAAACAGCATCAACGTCATGTTCCGCGTTCGATTTGGAAATTTCGAAAATACGAAATGTATGGAGAAATTTATTTTATTCATAATTTCTTTTCCGTGATATTTTTCCGATGTTTTAATGCTTATTCTGCTATTCTAGACCCATACGAATTTAATAAAGCAAAGATCATTGAAATCCGTGGTCTAATTCTCGAGATATACGTGGTGTAAATAACCCCACTTTGTTTTATATATATAGATTACTATTATATTTACTGGACGTATTTTTGTACTTGGGTTTGGAAAAAGTATTGTTAAAAAGCAAGGCAGTGACATCTAGCGAAGCTACCCAAAACTAATGACAATTTTCATCATTGACAACATTTGTCAATACATACATATTTTACTCCTACATAGTTCTAAAAATTCGCTATAGCTGCTATAAAAGTGTCGATAGCTTCCGCCGCATTAATTAAATCGCTAATTACGGTCAATTAATTGAATTAAAAAAACATTAAAAAATCAAATCCCAGCCAAATTAACTAACGCGAGGCCAAGCGAACAAAATAACGCGTGAATTTGCATTTATTACGCATCGTTTTAATAAATCGATTTTTCACACCTAATGGTTTTTTTGTTTTGATTACATTCAGCGGTTCTCAACTCGGCAGATCGAATTTGGAACGAGGCATAAAATGGATCGGCTTATGCAGGTGGTAAACTTTGCGTATACACTAAACCAGTGGTTCTTAGCCTGGGCTGCGAGAAAGAACTTCCGGGGTGCGGGAGAAGTTTCTATTTTGACATATAAAAAAAAATGTACGGGGTGCGAGAACATATTTTCAGATTCAAGGGGGTGCGGGTAATTAAAAAGGTTAAGAAACTCTTTTTTTACACGACAGATATTTTTCACAAAAAACCGTGTAAAACAGAGAAATAAAT
This sequence comes from Himalopsyche anomala, assembly GCA_031772345.1. Classification (NCBI taxonomy): domain Eukaryota; kingdom Metazoa; phylum Arthropoda; class Insecta; order Trichoptera; family Rhyacophilidae; genus Himalopsyche; species Himalopsyche anomala. The sequence continues at coordinate 2,930,690 of CM062841.1, read as the reverse complement.
CATAAAACAATAATTGAAGATTGGTTCCATGAATTAAAAATACCGTGTTATTTGAAAAAATCCAACAAGTAAATTACACAAAATATTATTCATAATATATATATATATATATTTTTAAATAATATTATTCATCGCTGATTGTATACGCTTGATTATAAACGGGGACTTTTATGAGGGACTGGACATACATTTTTTTCATTGCTAGAAATGTGTGACATTCTGATATGTTAGGATATAATGAAGCCTTTTGTTTCTTGTTACTGTCTAACGTTGTTTAATTTCTTGTTATTAGGAAATCCGTTATGCTCTTCTGTGTTTTTTATTGTCTTTAGGAGTTGTGTAAGAATAAATATATACCAAGTATGTGTTATTTTTAAGTGGACGGTATGATTTAAAAATCGTGTAAAAACAGTTTAACAGTGTAAGCTTTCTTAACACCTCCATGCCCATGGTGCAATCGTAAATAGTTGAGCCATTAAATCATTCAATATTTTTCTTAATATTGTCAATAAGTATTTATCATTTTAGGTATTCTAACATAAATACATTTTTTAAATCATTTTTTAGCTTAGGTTTAAATACTGTCAATAAACAGTGAAACTGAGATGCCATCATGGCAGGGAACGTGATTTTTTAGGATGGCATGTTACGGGTTAATAAAATGTGTACCAAACTTTGCCAAAAATCCATTGTCAAATTAAACAATTCTCGCATAAAAAAAATATCTTTAAATAACAATATTAAATTTAATTTACTTCAGAAAAACCCACGTAACGTCTCAATCAAAGAGACGTGTTATAGCTAAAACTCCTTGGACATAGCACCATATTTATTTTATTGGGTAATTAAAAATTTCAGATATATTCACTGCAATTAATTTCCAAAAAATTGATCATTGCATGAATGAAGCAATAGTAAGAAAGTTTAGTTGTTTAAAAATGGAGTGACAATTATTGTTTTTCAAAAAAGTATCAAAAAAA